>CAXHWN010001621.1:1020096-1070096 GCA_964020975.1 Hermodice carunculata | reverse complement strand
AAAAAAAAAAAAAAAAGAAAAAAAATGTACATGTAACAAAAGCTACCTAATGCATAAATGTATGACCATATGGTTTGGGAACCACGGCGCTAATGCATCAGCGTCATCACAAGAGCAGACACAGCGGTGGCCATTTTTTCAACGAGCTGTTGCCGGTCATGTGGCCACTCTCTCAAGCCCATCCTCTTTACACTTACAATAAACACGGTAGGCGTGACTGCCAACGCTCAGCAAGAAGCTCTACTAAATACGTCAGTTTTCTCTGTTTTTCAATTGCGGCAGAAATTTGATTTTTATATGACAGATACATAAGATTTTCATCCATACAGAGATCAAAACACATTTTTGGGCCGCAATTTCGGATGATTTGTATTCCTCTACCTTAAAGACTCTTACCATCTGAAAAAAACAAAGAAAGGACCTGCAGACGTTACATTTCCATCAGCTCTGACGTAAATCTGATCGACGGTTCTGGAGAATAAATCGAAAATGCGAATTTCCTTTGCAACCCCCGTTGACTTCATGTTATGCATAGAGGGAATGTGTGCATTAATCGACAGAAACGCCGATTAAAAAAAAAAAAAAAAAAAAAGAATCAGACATTCAGAGTATCACCACTTAGTGAAAAGCTTTGTTTATCGCTTCCACAGGCCATCTTACCACCAAGTTTTAAAAAAAAATCTGAATGAAAAGCTTTATTCACCGCTTCCGCTACCTAGCTTACAATTTAGGTTGAAAACAATCTGAGTTACGATTTAGTAGAGACTATGACTGCGTTATTTTTTAAATGTTTTAAGGGTCAGCGCAGTACGTCTCCCTGTGAAAAGGTTGGCTCTGGTCACTTTAGAAGAAGCTGGGACTAAGAGAAAGTAATATTCAAGCTGACAAAAAGAGTTAATATTCAGCACAGGTAAGTAGTTTGGCTACTGAAAATTCCCTTACAGAAGAGTCAATGCAGAAAATGAAAGAACAGTTGACTCAATTACAGAAGAAATTAAATGAAAAAAAAGTAATAGGACCCTAGAATATTGCGAGTGTTGGTATTGTCATAAACCTGGACATGTTAAGTCTTCTTGCGAAAGATTTCGGAGAGAGGAACCTGAACAATATGCTAATTATATGCAATGCAGGCAAGGCATCACACCCATGGCTAGTTTGGGAACCAGGAACAGGCGGACCAAAGGGCCCCAAATTCCGCACGGGTCTCTCAGGGATTGAAGACTTAAGTCGCGAGACTAAGTCACGTTAGTGCGTTGAATATTATTTGCCAAGTGGAGTGCATAAAGTTGACAGTAAACTTCTTGTTGATTCTAGAGCTCAATTAAGTATGATTCATTTATTCTTTTTGCAGAACTTTGAAGATTAGATGACAGTGGAAGAATTATAATTATGGTTCATTCGGCTAATGGGGAATCCATTCTGGTATAGTCAGCAAGCCAGCTTTATGAAAGATCAAAAATAAAATTTTTAAACGGCAATTGCATATTACAGGTAAAGTAACCAGCAATAAGTGTCCTTTATAGTCCCCAGATCACCAACTGGGCGCATACAAATTGGCCACCAAATATTATCCTTTATTTGTGGTAAACCCGAATTTCCTGTCCCCTTGAAAACAGCTATAGAAACTATACTCTGGCAAGTGCTTTACATGTTTACAAAGGTAAGCACTTTTATTTTGAGCACCTTTATTTTGAGCTTTAAAGATCTGATTTGACGAAATGTGCATCAGATAATGTTAATAGCCCAGAGTAGCCTTTGTAAATAATAGCTACAAGGTATATAGTTAACTATGCCACTTAAATTTCGGCCACAGTAAGCGGAGGTTTGCACATATTCGAACCAAATATATAACTTCCAGATTGCTTGCTTTATTATTGTAAATAATAGCTACAAGGTATATAGTTAACTATGCCACTTAAATTTCGGCCACAGTAAGCGGAGGTTTGCACATATTTGAACCAAATTTATAACTTCCAGATTGCTTGCTTTATTATTGCAATCATACGCGGCCTTAGGTTTTTTCATCATCATCATCATCATCATCATCATCATCATCATCATCATCATCATCATTGTCATATTAATACCCAAATACTTAGGATATCAATATATGTATGAAAGTATGATTACCCAAATTCAATCGACACAATATGTAAACAATAAAAGTATACAGATCTATACGACACAGTGAGATAAATTATTCAACACCACAACGCAAAATTCATCTGTGCAGCCCCCACTCACACCCCCCTCACAGACTAGTGACAAAACACCAAAGCAGTGGTATTTGCGATCAACTGTATTGGGTTTCATACCAATAAAACATAATCGTATTAAAACCCCAATACCGGATAAAATTTAATGTATTGAGATAAATTTTTTATTCACAAAAAATCAATAGACAGAATATATAAACGACAAAAGTATTCGATACAGTAAAATAAGGTGTGCCCAGTACAATCCGACATTTATCTACAGCAGTGGTCACCTTCCACCACAGACAAGTACCAACACCAGTGCAGTGACCCTGAAGACAACATCTTCAATGTGGTTACCCATGCATGCAGCATTTTGGCACCACCAAATTGGACCGCTGCAATATGGCAATGCAAAATGATCTATAGAACACCAAAAATTAGCTTGTCCGCAGGACAAGTTGAATTTGAAAGTCACTTGTCTGAGAAGAGCTTTAGCTTGTCCAGGAACGTCGGATCATAGGAATTTTTGGCACCCTGATATAGCATTTTGCTGACAATGCCCGAACCAGGTTTATGTGTCCTTCAGCTTTCAGACAAGATATATATATATAAAACCTTCCCACCTGTAGAAGGCTTTCACAAGTGTAATTTACTGGTAAGCTGTATCTAAGATTATTTAAAATAGCTCACAGAAAAGGCATTCCAGTTATGCCTTTGTTCTGTGGTTAATCTCAACAGAGGAAAAAACTAATCCTAAATGAATTTAGGCCACTATTGGGACTTCAGTGTGACTTGCTGGTTGAATTGTATGATATGATTTTTAGCTGTTTGGCTTGTATATGCATTATATCACGAATCAAAAATTGAGCACAATGTGTCAAAAATATCCTAAAATTTACGTAGACCACCCAGTAGAATATGCGACCTGCTGATAATCTGTTGTGTTACCATATGACCCCCCAAAAAGTGGTAAGTTGAACTTGTTGTACAGTTTATGGCTGAAATTTTAGCTTTCTGTACTTAAGTGTGCCATTTTGGGGGCCACGTTTTCTTCATGTTTCACTTATTTAAAGCCCGAGAATGTGATGGGTATCCAATACTATCCACTGAATAACTCTTACAAGTCACTTTGCCTGTAACACAGAAGTGTCATCTTTTTAAAGGAACAGGTAAGTTGGCTGGCTGACTAGTAAGGGGCATGGCCAAAATCAAAGGTGAAGTTGGTAATCTTTCATTTTACAATAGCTTTATAGTTGTTGAAATAACACAACAGGGTACCATTGGAGCTGAAAACCTTCTGTGGATAAAAAAAATACTCAACTTGTTGGGATAAAACCTTCAACGGTGGGTACAAAAGAATATATATTTTGAAGATTACGTATGTACCGCATGTAATGTTACTGTTCCTCTAAACAGAACCTGTTATTTTTGTACAGAGTTGCAGAAAAGAAATTGCCGGTGATTGCCTTGTGGCGAGTCCTGTGTGGGAGTGGGGCCAGCACCTGATGGGTTAATTGTAGCCAGGGCTTTGGCAGACGTTTCAAAGATTTTTTTTTTCTGTCAGATTCTTAATTTAGGTTCTTTTCCTATCCAGATTAAAAAAAAAAAGGAAATGTTATAAGCAAAATTTCGCAGGTAACTGAGATGGGACCAGGAGTCCAAGAAAAAAAGTAGAATTGATACAAAATAACATCCTCTATTGCAAGAAAGGTTTGAGAACCACAGTACTGAATATTTCCTCAACAGAAGCAGACTGTTCATGATCTATTGAAAAGACAGTATTATTTGTTTGTTAAGGATTGAAATGATATAGAATACTGTGATCTTACTGATTTCAGAATGGATACAAGATATGCTGGACCTATTTAACAAAAAACAAGATGTATTTCTCTTCATATGAAAGTAGATGTAGAGAAATGTATAGACAAAATGTTACAACAAGGAGTAATTGTTCCAAGTCAGAGTCCTTGGGCTAGTCCAATTGTAATGGTTACCCAATCTGAAGGGACTTGGAGATTTTGCGTTGACTACTGGAAGTGTAATGATGATACAAAAGTAGATGCCTGGCTACTACCTTGGTGAAACACTTGATTCTTTACAGAGAAATGTGTGGTTCTGTCGGATTGACTGCCTGTCCAGTTATAATAATGTGGCTTTGGAACCTGAAGCCAAAAGAAGAGACCACGTTTACTACAGGTACTCATTTGTATGAATTCACTGTTCTTCCATTGAGCATGACCAATGGTCCGTCAGCTTTAGCCGTGAGATGGAGAAAATGTTCTCTTGACTAAATTTGTCCACATGCCAAATTTATCTTCAGGATATAATTTCGTATGGAACAAATCCTTCCCAAGGGACAGAGGGACTTTAACTGCTTTTTCTTTCTCTAGAAAAAGCTGCATTAAAACCAGATATGGACACATCAGGCCATGGTATCCCTGGAGTGTTTTTACAAGCTCAAGATGGGCAAGAAAGAGTCATTGCATACCCTTGTCGGTTGCTGAGGCTGAGTGAAAAAAACATTTGGGAACTTATAGCATTTGTGTATTTTTCTATGAAGCATCTCAAGCAATATTTAAAGGAGAAGAAGTCCACTTTGAGGACCAATCTGGCTTCACTGTGATAGCTTTGCAATTTTATAGAACCCGCAGGACAAGTTGGTTGGCAGATGGAAGCTTTAAGTGCCTATCGTTTTGATATTCTCCACCGCAGTAATCACCATCACACAAATGCGGATGCTTTGAGCCATATCCCTCATCCTTCTATTTCAAAAGCAGGAAAAGTCCAGATAAATAGACAAAAAATCCATCCCATGGTTGATTCTACCTTTATATCAGATTGAATATATTCCGAAGACGAGGTTGAGAGCTGGCAGAGGGAAGATTCTATCTTGGACTTGGTGTATCAGTTGAAGGAAAATATCAAGGTGCGATTCAAAGCTGGATATTTTTCCACTGCAGGGAGATAAACGAAAGTATATCAGTCACCCTGGGATCAAATATGCCTAGAGGATGGACTTTTGTATCGCAGTTGGAATGATGAGACCAAAGCACGATTTAAAAAAAAAAATATTATTCCACAGAAGTTGCAACCTGATATACTAGTTCAAGCGCATGATTTTCTTGTAGGTAGTCATCTAGGGGTAATGATTGTTTGGAGAGCCATTCATTTAGTTTTATTGTACTACTTGGCAATCCTGGTGAAATAAATGTGTTTATAATAATAATGATGATGATAATAAAAATAATAATAATAATAATAATAATAATAATAATAATAATGATAATGATAATAATAATAATAATAATAATAATAATAATAATAATAATAATAATAATAATAATAATAATAATAATAATAGAATAAATAAAAACCACCCATAAGATCACACAAGTGTATTGGTGGGTTGGACTACAGACGGGTGTAAGGCAAGACATTCGGAAATGTGACAAGTGAGCTAGAAGAAAAGGTTATAATAAACTTCTCAAGCACCTTTATGTAGTGGATCCATCGGTCATCCTATGGAGAAATTTGCCAATGTTTTTGAAAGGTCCACTTCCAATAAGTTTTGGGGGGAAAGAGATACATTTTAGTTATCTTTGATTAGTTCACCAAATATGGTAAGGCGTATGCCATTCCAAATCAAAGGGCTGAGGCTATAGCACCGATATTTTGTGAACAGAGGGTAACCAGATACAGAGTATGTAAGCTACTACATTCAGGTTGTGGTACAAACGTGAATGGTAAGCTTGTGCAACACATGTGTCGTATCTTGGGAATAGATCAGATCCATACAGTATCTTATAATCCTAAGTCTGATGGTCAGTTAGGATGTTGAAAAAAACTCTGGGTGAACAGTTATCACCATATGTTTCAGAGAATCAGCTGGATTGATATCAACATTGGCAGGGAATATTATGGGTAATGTTATTGAGGTAAAAGTTATCGACGTTGGGATATCCATTTCTCTCCCTCGAATGACTTCACATGCAAATATGTATACAAGTGAATTGTTGTCTTGGCAGGCAAGGTTGATTTATTGCTGAGATTATACAGTACATCCTTGTGTATGATACTCAAAAATATGCGGGGATCGAGTACATAAATGTTAATTCTGACAGCTGGGATAATGGTGTAGAAGGAAAGACACAGGAAGTTGGCCAAGCCACACCAGGTCACTTTAACCATTTTCACAATGTACTGAGTTCACAATGTAGTGAGTTTACTTGGACATGGGTTTGTCAATGTATGTCGCAATCCATACGGTTAGCTGATTAAGTTATATGCTCAACAGAAAAAGAAATGTATTTTTGTGGAATGTAATATTCCAAAATACGTGTATGATAATTTAGATGCATGGGTTTATGATAATTATAGTTGTTCAAGAAGGGGTTAATGAAATTAATTTGTGCCATGTTTGTCGATTGAACGTGATTCCTTTCCTCATTATTTTTCTGAAATGGGGAACATGACGAATATCTGTAGGATTGTACTAATTGGGACATACGTCTGAAAACCTCGTGCTTATTGACGGGTTTGTCATATTTCGTGGTAAGACTCTTATGTAATATGCCTAGGGATATTTTGTTTTTATATGGGGGCAATTGACCATCTCCGAAAGAGCTGAGACACAAAACATTATTTGGTTAAAAGAGTGTGGTACTTGTGAGGGCGAAGCTGCAAAGTTCTGACATACCTAGATTCAGACGCTCACTTGCCATGAGAGAAATTAAGTTCTGAATATCATAAAAGGTGTCTGCCCTCATATATTATTCATTTCTCTGTGTCCCATGCAGTCTGGGACATGCTTACTTGTATGGACAAGTAAAGGATCCCATGGTTGTCGAAATTTGGCATGCTTCGTGAATTTACATGATGTTTAAGACGCACATACTTTGACCCCCTATTTTTGCTTAGTTTCCACGTTCAAGTCCGGATGTTTTCCAAATTTTGGTTGGATGGTTTTCCAGTGTTGACCCTGACAGGTCAATAATTCAAGTTTTGTAAGGGCTCAGCTTGCAGTTGTAATGTAACATGTGAGTTTAATTTTCATTAATGTTAATGGTAATATGTAATGCGGTGTGTAAAAGAAACGCAGTATGCAGTGTACACGCTTGTAGAATATTACGTTCATTTATATGTTATGCTATACACTCGCCCATCATTTTTTTATATTTTGTTTCTCTTTTCCTTGTGAAGAATTACGAGAATTGGTTGAAATGGGAATTTGAATTTGTTTCAGCCTTCCTTAATTATTTCCGTTGTTAGTTATAGCGCGCATGGGTTGGAGAATGGAAGTTATAAAATAACTGTTATCAACGTTAAGTGATTATAAGAAACAGTTTGTTGGTTTCAAATACCAAAATGAAGAACAACTATTTTTTTTTAAAAAGTAGAAGAATCTAATCTGTTGGGTTCTGGGGAACTTTAAGAATGCCCACAAGTAATCATGATACTGAAAATGTGAAGCATGCAGCTTATTGACTAATTATTTAAATTTTTAACATATAGGTAGGCATCAGGTCAGTACACATATCTGTTGAATTATTTTCTTTTTTTTTATCTTGACGCTGAGCCAGTCCAAGGTGATATAGGTTTCATATGCCCTTATGATGTAAGTCACGACATGAATAAGCCTGTACCCATGAGGATGCAGAGTGTACCATTGGTAAACTACTCAGGAGACTCTTTTTGTGAAACAAGAAGAGGAAACAAACAACAGAGAGACCAAAGACTTTTCATCTTCTGATGAATATTTCCCCTGAAAATATCCAACATTACAAACAAAATAAAAAACGCTTAACACAATAAAGATCAACTGAAAAATAACATAATTGACTGGTTGGAGTCAAATAATGTTGGGTGGTCCTTACAGCCTGTGAACGACATTATCTGGTGCTATGTGCTATATCGATGGAAACTATGCTCCATCGGCTTTGACAGCTGGTTCTGTTCCCGAAATTATATGGCCTCCTCAGGATTACAAGAAGCCCGAATCCTTAAAATGAAAAAAAAAAAAAAAAAAAAAAAAAAGAGGAGACCTGAACCAGAAAGTGAAACTCCCACACATAGCAGCCCATGCAGGGCGAGTGTTTAAATGCCTGGTTCCTGGTACAGAATATTCTAATTTTGGCTGTAAACATCCTAACAGTGTGGGCAGTTTTTATCAAGATGTTAAAGGTGATACGTCCCAGACTGAAAACTCTTGCCTGCTAACAAATGTTTCATACCTACATAGAAAGCAAGGTACCGCATGTTAACAGCATGCAGAGCAGTGTGAAATGGTGTGTGTGAATGATATTTTACTTTTGAATCATAGCAAATGTACGTGTACAAGATAGAATGGCTTGCGTTATGCAAGTGTGCTTTGTGCCCCACGGGCACCAAGATAAATTCACATTTTATTTGGCAGATTCGAATTGACGCTTATTTAGATGAGAACGCTGTGGCGAAAAAAGCAATACATTTCTTGAATAAAAGAAAACTTACTTGTGTGCTACACAGGAGCAATGAGACATGTGTTTGTTTGAAGTATTGGACGTCTGTTCCATGACACTAAACTTAGTGTTTTGTGTGGGGCATATAGAAGACTTAGATGGGATAAAGCCACCAGCAGTAATTTCCATTTTGAAAACTCGAGTTTGACCAACAAGTACCTGAGTTACTGACTGGGCAATGATAATGCAGACCAGTTTGCGATTTGAGGGTCTATACCAATTGGCGACCACAGGAATAGGAGGTATTCTTGAAGCGTGTCAGCAGTATATACAATGTAAACTTGAGGCAGCTGTTAATGATAGAAGACACGATCAGCTGAGTAGAGATAATATGTTTACGCATCTTGTCACTGCAATGGACTCATCACATCTTCGCTTGTATACTGGTTGCTGTTCTGACCACAGAACCACTTTTTTTTTTTTTTAATTTCCTTTTTTTTTTTTTTTTTTTTTGTTTTTTGTAAAGGCAGCCCTGTTGGCCTATTTTGTAGATACAGACTTGACCCTCTTTTCTGCATTGTGCACACTAACATATCACTGCTGATGGAAAAAGTTGATGAGTGACACGGATGTGAAAATACGGAGAGTATAAGATTAATACGACAGACACACCCGAAACAAGACCTGAAAAAAGCGTGCTAAGTACAAAAGCTTTCTGTCCTTGCCTTGACAAGGATCCGCTGGTAATAAGGCTCCAACCAATTCCTTGCAGGCTCCAAAAGTATAACTTACCAGCTTGCTATGAAAGTTAAAACTGACAATGGAACAAATTATTTTTTAAGGTAGCTGCTGAAGAACATATGGTTAAACTATGGCAAAATGTACAGATTTTTTATGCATCTTTAGAAAAACCTGCCACCGGTTCATCTGATGTAAAAAACAAGGCTGGGTTTCTGTCATTTCAAAATAGCCATTGCATGTCAACCTATAACATGATCATTGTCAAGAAATGTGGTGAAGTGTATAACTAGGTGTGCAATGATATACATATTTATAATGGTGTGCTTCCGTCAGTACCACATTCGCCTGATTCGCACCAAAAAAACTGTTGATGATTTTCATCGCTACAAATACATCCGAGAGATGCAGGCCTTCATTTAATTTAACTAAAAACACTGATAATGTTGTAGTCTTTGCAAGCAGTGCAAATCATGCAAAGGCGGTATGCACTATAATTCAGTGTATTGAGTGCGTAAAATGGAGAAGTTTACATGCCAAAACGAAGGTTTCAAATAGAATAATCACAAAAGTTAGAAACCCTCACAGTACAGTTTTGGATCTAACCATTCAAACATAGGGCATGGCAATGTTGATGTGGCAGCAGATATTTACATTAGGACAGACTTGGGATGTTTTCGTCCAAAAATAGAGAGAGAGAGAGAGAGAGAGAGAGAGAGAGAGAGAGAGAGAGAGAGAGAGAGAGAGAGAGAGAGAGAGAGAGAGAGAGAGAGAGAGAGAGATGGACATGAAAACATTTGTTAATTAGTGGTGGAACCGCTGCTCTGCATGCATCACCTGATAATTACTTGATATGCAGCTCTCGCATCAAGGCTGAAAAGCCACAGCCGAAAGCATCAAGGATAACATTTGAGGACGCTTGAAGTGCCTTGTGAATTACCATTACTAACTTTTGCTATGTATATCCTGACATTTTAATGTATATCTTGACATTTTAACGTGTTTTTATTTTCAAAAAGAACAAAACTCTCTCTGCCTTTTTGTATGCTGATGTAGTCTTTAACAGTAATTGCCTCTATTGTCAGCAATAAATAGATCATTATTGCAAAAGGTACCGGTTTCATCTTCACGACTGAGTGCACACCATAGTCATTTCTGGACATTAAGTCACTATAAATCAAAACACAAGAGATTAAGCCTCCTACGGTAAATTTTATTCCACTATCAAGTGCTAAATCAATACTTAAATCTGTGTAGAAATGTTTGATTGGTCTGAACATTTCCATAAATCAAGTACAATATTTTGAAACTACATATTTGTTTCAATAAATCTTTGAACTCCTTTCTTTCTGAAAATGTTTACATGTACTTTCCTGATATGTTTCTTTTTAGTTTTTGTTTGTTTTGGTGGGTAAGCTATGAACCTTCATAAGATACTGTTTAGCCAGTGATAGTTTTTAATGTACCCTCTGTGCCATTACCAGAAAAACAGCTACATATACATTTATAATGTTATAAAATAACATCATATTATATATATATATATATATATGTAAACCTCAACCTTTAGCACACTGCAACTTAGTTGAAAGGTCTTTATTGTTTTCACTGCGTCTATTTTTCTGTCAACCTATGGTAGACCAATTACCCACTCAGGGAATACAAACAAAATCAGAAAGCTGTGCCACACCAGTGGTTTTTTTTTTTTTTTTTTTTTTGTTTTTGCTGTGAAGGCTTAAACATAGTTGATATAATTTGCCTCATCTTAATGGTAGTCCATTTCAAAGGGAGAAAATAGCAAATCCAAAGGACCACAACAGATCGTATGTTAGACGACCCCCCCCCCCCCCAAGCATTTACACGCTAACTGTAAGACACATGTGATGCCTACATTACACTCAGAGCCAGGGTTACTGCTGTGAAGGAAAGTCTCATTGTAATTGTCTATGCAACACATGTGCTGAGTGATAACCTACGAGATTAATTAACTTCTAGTTAAGTAACTTTAGGTGTGTTTTTTGCTCTCAATCAGTTGAAATGTAAATTCGAAAAATCAGCTAACAGTGCCGAGACCAGTTTGGTCTAGTTGAAGGTGAATTTGAGATCAAGACTCCTGCAAAGACAATATTATAACTTGGGCAATTAAATGCTTATCCCTTAAAATCAGTTATACTTTTGACCCATACATTTACAAATAATATATTGGTTCTAATCAGTCAGATGTGAAATAATCCGCTCACCTGTATAAACACATCCAGTGAGGCTTTCAATGCAAATGGTTATCTAGATATCACCATTAGTGACTGTAGTAATTATGCCCTTGATTATCAGTGGTGAAATATACACGTTGACCCATTGGCCTTGATCGGGTAGACAAGCCTTACTTGTGTCATTTCATTGTCATTGAAATCCAGCCAGACAATACCCCCCCCCCCCATGTAAACCCGAGTGAACCACTGCACATGGAGCCTTGTACAGTTGCTGTAGTGGTTTCTGTATGCGCACTGAGGAAGTTTGGCTCCCTTCCACTCCACCAGACTCCTGGACATCTGCTTGACTTGGGTCACTGTCAACAAGACAGTTGCATGCGTCCTGGGTCGTCCACTCTTCGCCGTCCACACCATGTAGAACCAGTTTGCGGTAAGGTTAATGATAAGTCGCAATGTATCAATAGCGTAAAGGGCTATAGTTGGTGTCAGAAGTGTTGCACAAACTCACGGATGATGTGCTTTGACAGAAAATAAATATTGTATTGCAGAATAATATGTGTGCTGAAACTTTAAACCATTTTTCACTTTACAGAAGCACAAAGTACTGGTTTCTTCACATTTGACTGATGTGTAAAACTGAAGCCAATGAAGGCTACATCCAATGGTCACTCAATACAGATTGACTTTCTTATTGTTTGCTTCGGCAAAGAAAAGTTGCAGGGTAGCTCAAAGGTCATTCCAGTGGACTTGCACACGTTGACAGTTTGCTTTAGGCTTAGACTTTGCTGGCCATATGAAATGAGATGTACAACTCTTTTTTGGCAAATCTTGACGAGTTTTCAAAATGTATTTCTCTCTTGCAATGACAAAATATTCAAGTTGTACAAATTTAAGTTTTCAGCATACAGACAGTCGATATTTTGTTGAATAGTGTAACTTTGAACCACTTGTGCACACTGCCACAATTTTTTTGCAATGATTTATTTTAGGTTTGGAATTGAGGGCTCTTGCATTTTTCCTTCCTACAGTAAATCATAGCAGCCTTGCTTTCTCGTTTTCAAAAAAAAAATACAACTGGAAAGTTTTTTTTCTCAATTTTCATGGCACAGAAGGTTTTTCTGTAATGATGTATAGGAAACTGTACTTTATTCAAAATGTCATCTTCAAATTTTCTTGTCACAAAATATGGGAAACTGCATTTTTTTAAATAACTGGGTGTGAAATATCACTGCAAATATAACTGTGTGACTCAGCAAAATGCCATGTATGCATGTATAGTTTGCATGTACTACTTTCATGTAGTCAAGGTGGTAAGTTAATTTAAACTTGGAAGTTTAACTTGGAAATAAGCGCTGTTATCTGCCTTTCTTCAAAGGTCACTTTAATATTAACTCATCTATCCCTAGTACACAATTGGTTATGTTTTCAAGTGTAATTTCCCTCACTACACAAGACAGAAATGTCAAAAATTTATATCAACGAAGCTTCAAAGTGGAATTGATTTAAATTGAACAAATTGCTGAAGCAAAAGCAGAACTCATTTTGACAAAAAGAGATGAAAGTGGAGGGAAATTAACTCCCTCTTTACTATTTGAGATTAGAAAAATACCAGCTTCAATTTGGCTGAAACCTGTGGATGACAATAGGCTTATCTGCCAGTTGGATTCCCTACAGAGGGGAAGGAGCTTATCAGGAGCTACTGCAGATCCTGAGTCATTATCTGCCAAGGTTGCATTGGATCCATTGCTACTGTTTTATGGTGTCGGAGGAAGATATGGGGAGCTGGACTGGAGCTTTCCCTAATGTGATGTTTGGGATTACTCCACCCCTAGCCAGGGATCAGAGCAGGGACAAGGTTTATGGAATGTGGTGGTGCATATGCCATTGGGAACGATAATTTTGTAAACTGACTACCCCTTCTTGTTGCCTCTAGAATATCAAGAAAAAGCTGTAAATAGTAATCCAGGGAGCTCCTGACTATAGCCCAGCTTTTAGCAGAGATCCCTAAGCTTCCGCTGAAGCTGGTGTGCAAGATAATCCACCAGGAATGTAGATCAACTTTGTCCAATTAGGAACCTGCAATGGATGGGAGGAGGCATTTCCGTGTCCCAAAGTTGTTGGCTGATAGCAGTTTGCTGCAAGTTATGCCAAGGTTCACACACTGCTGTGTATATGAATATATTTGTGTTTAGACATGACACTGATTTTAAAGATAATGATTGCACAAGTATTTACATGAGCTTATCATTTTATGCTTTTATAATTGCAGATTTAGTATGGGACATGGGTTGCAGAATGGAAACGATAATTCTGGGAGCATGTAGAAGCTTGCCTCATTTTTTTTCCCTTCCATTTTCATATATTTCAGTATAGGGTGCCTGGATTTGCAATATACAAGTAGATGTTATGGGATTACAAGAAGGTGGTAATGTGATTTCATTCCATGCTGGTTTTTTTTTTATCGTGATAAAATTGTTGCATAGCATGTTATGGGAAAAATGGTTGTATCTTCCCAGAGGGGAAATATTTTAACATGTCTATGTCACTCTAATATATCATCTGTATCAAGTGACATGTATTGAAATATGGGTAACGGATATATATATATGATTAACTGCCAGGGTCAGTATCTAGTA
Source organism: Hermodice carunculata (assembly GCA_964020975.1). NCBI lineage: Eukaryota > Metazoa > Annelida > Polychaeta > Eunicida > Amphinomidae > Hermodice > Hermodice carunculata. The sequence goes on along the minus strand of CAXHWN010001621.1, from coordinate 1,055,877 downwards.
AATCAGTATTAAATGTAAATGTTTACGTAGCGGGTATTTCAAACCCAGGGAGAATGTGGTAATGGAGCACAATTATGTTGACATGTTGACCTCATGGATAATAGTAAGTCTTGATCGCTGAATCAAATTTCATTCCTACATGCTGGCAATTGCGAGGATAACGTGGTAACTATGATATTTTTTTATCTGTGTCATTGGTCATTTATATTAACAATGTATGTATTTCTTGCACATGAATGATACGTGAGATATATATTAGAATGACTATTAAAATATATTGAGATGTACCTGAATCTTACTCGCAGACGATGCGCTAAAATCAATCTTTTTTGTTTGTTTATTATTTCTTTTATTGAAGTAATGCACAGAATATTAAGTCATGACATAGTATGGAACTATACTGGTGCCCACTCACTAAAGATGACAAAATGTGGAATAGAGACTTGATTACTGCAAAGTTATAAAAATCACAGCGTAAAAAAATCTTCATGTAGCTCAACTAAACATGTATGCATAGTTGAAGAAAATCTTCATTTCCCAGCATTTGTCACTGTTATTAGAACATTTCCTCTTTCATTTGCACAGCAAGCGAAAGAATTCTGAATAAGCTTCCAGATGAAAATATATTGTGAACAAGTTACACTAGTACCCTGATACACCTGGAAATTAATAGACACCCCTACTAAGAGCTTACAGAAAAAAGGCAAATAGAATGAAGCTTGTAACAGAGGAAACAGCATCTTGAAATGACATGCGGTCTCTCACAGAGGAGGTGATCTTTGTTGCGGGTACAGTGGTAGCTACTATAAAGACCACCTCTTGTAGGAGACTGCAGTAGTTTTCAAAACTGCTCTTTCAAGACACTGGACTCTCGTGGAGTTTCCCTGCAATTAAAAGACTACTTGCTGTGTGTGACCACTTTTGTTTGGCATTCATATGGGCTGAAATATTACATACACTGTGTAGGGTGACAGCGTGGGCCGCAAGTCAAACTAGTGACAACAAATTACATAATAGTTATATCAGTTATCTATTTCACTGGCTAAAGGTCTGAAATAAACTTTTTAAAATGATGGCCCAAGCACGTGTTCCTGACGCAAGAGGCTTAAAACGTAAGTCCAGGTTTAGAATACACACACACACATATATATATATATATATATATATATATATATATATATATATATATATATATATATATATATATATATATATATATATATAGCGTTAGTTTATGCAATTTACAATTAATGGGGATGGGGGTTTAATTGTTATTTTCACAGCTGTCAGTGGTTTCTCATCCACCTCATTAACAAACCATATTATGGGTTGTTTCTAGTGGTGGGGATTGTGTCTCAAAGCTGTTACTGAAAACCTGTGATCACACAACAGGTCTGAGATCATGGAAACCCTCTTCGTCCAACCCAAATTAATATCGCGTAGGCTGGTGATGGCATATATGCTTGAACGTTTCTTGCCGAGGAGATAGGAAGAAACAGGAAAAATCCTGCAGTTCAACAGGCAAGCAGAAATAACTCTCTTATCCATCGAAGTTTCAATCAATTGAGCAGATATCTTACATATTTGAGTTTGCCCTAAGTGTACTTTCTACTGTCTCTATTACTGGTAGTCACCTTTTTCGGGGGTCGATTTTGTTTCTATCTTCCTCTTTTCCCGAATAGTCATTTTTCCAATATCAATGTTGTCCATCACGCAACTGATATGTGGTCTCGACCTTCGACATTTGCTGGAAACCTGCCCCAGGTGACGGCTTATATCGGCCCCTGTATGCAAGCTTGTTGCTTACGGGATCCAAATAGTGGTACAATAGAGAGGGAAGAAAAACTGTGGCATAAAATCGAAAAACAATGTTTGATCGCTTCGTTCTTATTTAATAATGACGAACTTTTAAAAAATGGGAATCTTCATACTGGGGTTCAATCGAGTTGAACATTGGAACCTACATGGTGTGATTAAATATTGCACACCAAACAGGTGTACCAGTTTGGTTGATGTTTCCAGCCAGCTTTTATTTTGATGATCACTTTATATAACATTATGCAAATATGAACAAATTTGTGTACCAGAATTACAAATCGCTGCATTTTTCTTGTATCAAGGTCTGCACGTAAAATTGTCATGTAAATTTTTGTGCACAGAATGGTAAGTTTATCAACGAAATTACATTTTTTATTTTCGGATGAACAAGCATCCTAATAGGAACACGCACACACTCCTTATAGGCCTACCCTCCACAACAGTTCACGTTTGCGTCTTCAGTTGAATCTATTATCCTTATGCTTATTTTTGCATGAAAAAACAAAAACAAAAAAACAGCACTTCTCTCCAACTCTCTCCAATTTAATCACCGCCACGTCACGACTTGCATGTCGTCGCATAGTACAGACGACTGATGAGGTGCTGCACATCGTCAATCAGGGGTTGGTAAATGTGAAAATCACATGAATGACTGTGTGAAGAAGCATTTTTCCAGTTCCCATGTGTGAACGGATAAACTTGTACCATGCTTCGGGGGACCGTTATTGTGAACAATACGAAACAACAGCAAAGCTACACTACCCTTTGCTTTACTGCACCACCCAACTCTGTGGCCACACTGATAGAATACAACACAAGAAAACGAAACCAACAGTTTATTTTTTTGATGATGTAGTGATATGCAAGACCACAAAAAAAAGACAAAAGCAAAATAAAAATAAATAAATAAAAAAAAAAAAAGAATTAATATACAAACCCCCCCCCCCAAAAAAAAAAAAAAATACACAATGGCTTAACGCTTACTTCACACTAACTACCACCACTTCTTTGGGCCTAACCAGAATGTAAGTGGGACAACTTAAATCAAATCTGTGGCATAACATCCCGGTACAAACATGGAGAAATATTTCGTTTAGCTTTATCTAATTTCTCTTCACCTAGCTCTTGCGCTTTACCGGCCGGAGGGCTGGATGATGTGAAAGTGACTATTGCGTTGCCTTTTTTTAGAAAATATACAGTTGTACAGGTGGAAAAAAAAAACAGTAATGTGATTATTATTATTATTATTATTATTATTATTATTATTATTATTATTATTATTATTATTATTATTATTATAATATTTCGGGACACCAAACGGTCATTTGGGCATTGTCAGCAATCCACTAGGTCTATTCACATATCTTCGAACCAATTAAATATGTGAACAGTAGCAGACAGATTAATGCATGGGCCACCCTATAAAACATTCAGTAGGGCTTAAAATATATGAAAGTGAATACTGTTTTGTTGTTGTCTGAAAAGGTAATATTAGCATGATTTTAAAACCAGGTCAAAATTCTAGTAACCACCTGTATGTGTATTGAAATAGCAAACGATGTCCGTTGTCTGCCCTTTAGTGTGATTTATGCAGGCTTAAAAATATCAACACAATCCTACATACAGTATGCACTCTAAAATTATTCTGTGTAATGCTTAAATTGGGAAAATATTTTGTCTGTGGGTCTGTATATTCGCTGCCAAAAAAGCGGCTTATGCTATTGTTTCCAGGTTGGACAGCATGATACGAGCAAATAAAGATTTATATTTATCATAAAACCTTACCCCTAGGCACAATACATCTTTTTTGGACAAGTCAGTAGATGGAGGAAGATAAACAATTACAAAGTTAACTGGTGTTGGGTTTCTACTGCAAATACTATGTGGTGCCGAGACAGCCACATTGCATCTGTCCTGCATACGTATTACATAAGTAGCACACATAATGTAAATAAACAACAAATACTAACTACCTGTAGGTTTTACAATTTATTTAAACTACGTGTTTTGACCAGCCAGTATAAATAAATGTGTTAACATGTACACATTAAATCACAAATAAACGCTAATGATTGCTCATGGGCTTGCCTTTTGATTATTTTAAATGTATGTACATTGCTTAGCTGACCATGTTTCGATTTTCTTTCTAGAAAATATCTTTCAATGATAATCTTTGATGTTTATTGTAAAATGAATTGAAGAAGAACTTTCTGCCACAATTCGAGTATCATGATTTTAATCACACCGAGCACACACAATGTTTTTAAGTGCAGCCTTATAACAAATCATCCTGTCACAGACATCTCCAGAAAGATACCACTCCCTATTTACAACCAGCCCACGTTCTTGTCTATTGGTTGATATGATAATATGGTATTAGCCTATTATTACCAGTTCACGTCTTTGCTAAGAAGAAAGAGAAAAATAACAAATATAATACGTCAAGGTATGGGGGCCGCTATGACTTAGCAAGTCTGGAATCTCTTTGCTGTCATTGTTGGGTTTGGAATTAATGAAATTGGATCATGTGTTTCTGTATTATTTGAAAATTACTTCACTGGCTATGTTGTGCTGTGGGCTTCGTTCTCCGACTCATAGCTATAGTGGAGGTAGAGTGTGTTTATAATGTTCCAGACTCATAAATATCACAAAAACGATGCAGGCCTACTTTACTCTTTTGCTGTTAACTTAGCTGTCTGACAAGTCGTGACAACTAAAAGGTGATAGGCCTAACATGTCTCTTTATTTTTGGCGGAAGTAATGAAATTTGTGTTTTGGGTGGTTAGGCCTTTACATTTTGGAAAAAGAACTAGTGTCTGCAGTTAATGATGAATAAAGGTTAGACTCGAGGCCAATTTGACTTGAAACCAATATATCCTGGAGTGGTTTTGACCAAGAACACTTTAATTTAGTAATGGTCTCTGGAGTATATATAAGCAAACAAAACAAGAGGCCCATGATAGCCCTGCGCTTTGGTGACTGGTACTTAAGGGATCGCAAATATTACGAAAGAATCATTGACAAAAATAACATAAACACCCGGAAAATCGTAAAACTGATATTCCCCTATCCAGTTTATTCCACAAGTCTTGTTTGCATCAAAGCCAGAAATGGCAATGTGTACAAAATGCTTTATGGAAAGAGATGAAGAAAAATATGATAGTACCTATCAAGCTACAATAAGGCATGTGGTGACAATGACACAAAAAACACAAACACTGTCTGTTTCATTGCACCCCTGCCCCTCTCTCAAGTAAGAAAAAGGATTAAAATATATGAAAAGTTATGGTTACAACAAATGTGGTAAGCAACCTACTGGGTGGAGATTGATAATAAATTTTAAATTAATCACGTTGACATTTTCTTAGATTTCCAATTTAAATGCATTTTGGAGGGGTAACATGGACAACAGACACCAATGGAATGCCATCCTTATATCCTCACTTGGGGGGTCATGGAAACGCTGTGTTTCTCATGTTCTGCTCCTTATGCTGTCTGTCCAGCATTCATCACGTTGTAAAAAGACAACTTTCTTCTCACACAATCTAGAAGTTCTTTCTCAGCCTTGGAAACCAGTCAACTGAGTTATTATCCTTTCAAAAGCTGAGATACCTTGTCAGAAAATTCTAAAGGATCACGCGTCTTAACTATTTACATGTAAAATTGGTCAGAATCTAGCCTAACGAAAACAGTGGGTTCTTCATATCTGTTGTACTCTGAGACTACAATCACCCACCAGACCTGCTATCTTGGGTCACGCTTCCAAGAAAGCAAGTGCCACATTTAGGCAACTTGCACTTATTGTCCAAACATTTGACTGTCATGAATTAGAGTCCATGGGTCATGCTATTGACTGTAACTTAGTGGTTTGGTAAGTATCTCTCAAACATCTAATGAATGAACAGCATTTATCAAGCATTAATTACCATAACTGGATTTATTGAATAAAGTTACTTGCTGCACAGTTTTTTCAATTAAAAAAGTCATTTTCATCATGGTGCAGCTTATGAAAAACTGTTGATGATTGTAAGTAGCATGTGAAAATCCTATTTTCTCTGAAAAACAAATTTACGGAAACACGTAACATTCAATTAACTTTACAACTGCTATGACAAACAGATTTACTCTTTAGATGGACAGAAACTCTACTATCAGCAGTCTTGGCTGAAGTTCAACTCTTGCAGGACTTATAAGCTTGTTACCTTGTTGTATGTTATAAGCTAAATTAAAACTCTACTTTGGTTGAAGGGACACCTTATATTGCATGAAACAATTATTTTAAGTTTAAACTGTTTTCACAACCAAGTCAATTTCAAACCCTCGCCATTTCTATCAAGAATAACAGATTGACCCTCTTTCAGATGAGCTTATAGCTGGAAAACACTGCTAATTTAAAATATTTGACATAGAGCATGGCAGTTTGACTTGTCAAACGGACTATTTGAGAAAAGTTCATCACTGCGTAGACTTGTTGGATTGGAAAATGCAAGTTAATCGTGCGGACGGTTGCACGGTAGTCAGCCAGACCACTTTCACCGCCAATACTAGCCTCGTGGCTGAAGCCTAACAGCTAGCAAATCGATTTTTTTTTTCATGATCCAGGAACGAATCACATATCTAACTCATCCACAAAGCAGTCTATTCCGTACAGGGTTCATGTGAATCACTCAAGCAATCACTCATTCTTCAAGGTAAAGTTTATGTGGGGTCCAAGTGAACAACGTAAGGATGCATGCTATGTTGTTTATGTTCTTTGCCTCTTGTCACTCATCATTCCTATTAGAACCTTATTTTGGTAACAGCCCTGACCTATTACAAATGATATGTACATACAGAACTATGTTACATGCGAAATATAATAACAAGTTTGACTGGTTTTACAAGTTTTATTGCAGTCCATTTTCAGATTAAAATCTGTTGACATATGGGTGCACATGAAATAAAAATTCAACAATTGAGTTAAAATGAATATATACATAGGCATAGACATTTGTTGTAAAAGTAGGCATACAGCACCCTGGGCCACCTCCAGTCAAGCTTATAACACTAAAGGAATAGCTTAGTTCCGAGATAGGGACAATTTTTGCCACCGGTGGCGCTGACTACTATGTTCCCGCGATGTCACGGACGTTTCTGCAGGTCTCGGGGGACACTTTCAAGTCTCGCCATTTTGCCCCATTGTGTTAACACGGGAAAGTCGGTGTCATTTTTTTAACGCCGGTTATTTTAATAACCTACAAGTGTAACTCCAAGAAAGCATGCCAGTGTACAACTGTAAGATACTAGGGTGTACCTCAGATAGCAGAAAACACGGTCACTATGAAAAATACTGACACAAAACCTGAGACAAAACCTACACAATTCGGGGCCTGCATTGTGGCACAACTAACCATGCATTAAGTCACCCTTGATTGACTCGGTGAGTTCTGAGGGATTAGCCTGGGGCGCACCTCTGCCAGTGCTTTGAAGATCCTCGCGCTTGGCTGACCACTAACCAGATTAGCGCTTGACGGGTGCAATCAGAAATTAACAGTAAAGCACTTGACCTAAATTCGCAATACACTGTCTGCAAACTTTGTTACTTGATCACTGGCACACTGTAGGCCTTCACGCATTTTCAGATCAGCTATTATTTGGTTAAGATTGGCGACATTAAACAATGAATAAATAAACATCAAATAATTAATATTAAAGCCCTCTTACGCTGTACACTGGCACCCTCCGGTATGGATGACCCCTTCTTCCGTGACTTTTCCCAGACCTGGTACGGTGCCTCGCCTTGCGAGGTTTGTCTGGTACAAAGTGCCTTCACATACAAAAGTTTGCATGAAACAAAGTTCGACAGCGCGTGTAACTTTACCCTATGGATGTGCCCCTGTTCCGCAAGTTGGTAGCCCCTTGATTCGCGGCACTTCTGAACATTGTTGGGTGTCCAGTCACATTTGCTTATTAGGTAGGCGATGACATGGGGCATCTCAACCACTGGCATTGCTTTCAGGTCTTCTGTCCAGGAGGTTATCGAAGGTATGTATGGCAAAGACACCTTCTTCTTCCCATCGGGAAACTCCAATCGAGCTCTCCGCACGTCCATGGTATCATCTTTCTCCTCAACTAGGTCTTTCTTCACATTTTGTACCCCATGCACTCCGCGAATCTTTAGAAATTTCCTAAGGTCAACCACCTTCCTCTTTGAAAATTTGTCGTATAGTTCATTTCCCGTCTGTTCAATCACGTTAATCGCCGCTCCTCCGGCCTCCGTATTTCCCGCCATGTTCACTAAAACTGAACAATCACTGTTGCACGTCGATTCTCGTATGGGTTTCGCTGTTACGCTGTGTTGGTCACGGCCTACTATTACCCCGGGAAAGCTTGACCGCGGAATTGCGTTACCAGGCATGTCGGGCATGCGCGGAGGGCAAAAATCTACCATGCAAAGCCTGGTGTTAAAAAAAATCCCTAACTCGGAACGCCCGTATTCTGTATACCCGAATTAAAAAGGTGATACAGATTTTAAAAATGTGTGGTAATACGTTCTTCTTGAAAGAGTCCAAACTACTGGTAAGTAGATGCAAACTAATTTAGCCCGATGGTCACGATTTGTTCATGTAACTACCAAGAAAACTTTCGCCTCCATGAGCCTGCCATACCAGAGGGAAGCCACCTGTGGTCACATGCGCAATAAGTGCTTCCGACTACATGTACCAGGAAAGTCATTTTAACAACAACCAGACTACTGTACTATTGTCAAACGAAATCTTAAAAACGTATTATTCCAATGTCGCACAGCAATCGTGCAATTATGCTAAGTATGAAACTTGGCACATATACAGAATGCTGTATGTCTGATATTTTGGATATTCACAGCTATTTCACTTACAAATAATGTGGCAACAATGAATGTGAATCTGAGCATCTCTGCACCAATGACAGAAAGTTGACAGATTTAAGAACATAGCGCAGAAATATGCCACAAGATCAGATACTGTGTGGCCATTGATATAGGCAAAACACAGTTTGTTTGTTTGTTTTTTTTTTTTTTAGTTTTTTGTTTTTTGTTTTTTTTATATTTATTCCGGATATACATGCTTGTTGTCTTGTTTCTTTGCTGAATTATTTCTCAAATGGTGACGTCTTTTGGCTTGGGTCACACATTTACAGGCCTGTACAATCTATGCATTAACTAATGTGAGTGGACATAACTCACTTCATAAACACCAGGCACATTCCCAATAGCTTTTTACTTACGAATACGAAACGTCACCAGTACACATCCACTTACCACACAACTACGCATATATTCGCTTGCAAGAGCCTGTTTCTCCCCTGGAGGAAAATGGAACACTCTGCCACCGATGCATGTGGTGTTGCCTTCACTACTGATCAGATATTTACTCCAAAACAGGGGTATACTACACTCTCTTTCCGTCATACAAAGCCACGACACTCGATGTTCTAAGCATGCAAAAACGTCTAACCAGTCTGGAAATTCCTTGATAAATTTGCATTGAGCGGGTCTATTTCTTGATCCATGCACATGGATGCATGCGTGATTGCGAGATTGAACCCATTAAATAAAAAATAAAATAAAATAAAATAGAGTAAAATAAAAACTGCATAAATTACAACACGCTCGTGCTCCTGGCACTCATAATTTGTTCTCTTTAGTGTCATGGCCACAAAAGATAAACTTTGATTTACAGCAGACTGTGCTTTGTGCTGAGATTTGCCAGCTTTTGCACCTGGCAATTTGCAGTATGCATCATGGCGACTCTTTGTCTTGCAGCAGTAAAACGTGGTTCCAGTTGACAATCGCCAAAACCTATGTTCGCCATCTCGGCAACTAATCTCGTATGCAAATTCTCAGATGTCCTTTAACTTACCAAAGTTATCAGAATCAGACCTGGGCTCTAAGAATGGTACTTCATACCGCAAGAAAGTCTACCGCCTTTCCCTAAATGTGCTTTTCGGCTTCTTCTTCCACGTGCCAAGATTGTGGGCTTGCACATCAGCACCTCGCCAAATTGGCGACCTGTGGGGTCCCAGTATTTGAATGATGTAAGGAGTATCCAGATTTGGTGAAAAGTCAGGGATGCTAAATCACTGTAAACAATATTTATCACAGTTCACAAAAATCGATATTGCCGACCAGTGTCTTCGCTTTAAGAAAATGAGGGAGTGAAAAAACGGCCAAGCTACCAAAATGTTGAACAAAGCTTAGATCCACGCCATAACGTTTTATGATTAGGTGGATATTTAACAGTATATTAGTGTTAAACAGTATGCAGACAAACGTTTCATTATTCTAAACAAAGTCATTTGTAGCTACAAAATCCACGCAGATATATATGGACCATGGCATCTGCATAGTTAAAGTTATTCACAGATGTTCTTCCCATGTTCCAGACCACCCCACACTCTGTCTAGTGGTAGTGACGTTTATCATCGTAATAGTAAACGTTAGAAAAGGCAAACAACATGGCCGAGCTAGATCAAGTACTCTTATAATCATTCCATTACACAGAGCCTGGGAGTGATACAGATAAGCGGTCATTGAATACAAGAACACTATATGATCTATGAATGATTGTGGAATAACAAGCAAAATAGAAATCGCTTGCAAAGTGAATGGAAAGTTGGAAACTTCCTCCTATCTTGGTGGCCAGGAGACATACTCTTGACAGCAAGAAATTCCCGCGCTTCAATATGCCAAACAAAAAGCTGATAATAACCAACCAGGAACAATTGACAAATTTTCTGAAAGGCACTCTGGGACAAGTAAAACAAACACACACACACACACACACAAAAATGTTCTTGAACAGCAAGATACAAATCTCCACTAGAGAGACAAGTAGACCTTCAACGGCAGCTTGATGACTCAGAACAATACAATCAGCGCCAGAGTCTCAGAATCGTAAATCCATGTCGGGAACAGTACAAAAAAAGACAAAATGGTCTTGGATTTCTTTAAAGACAAATACAGGTCTCACAGAGTAGGAAAACCGAATGCACGGTTGATGGATCATCGTGAAAGCCGCGAACTTTAAGGCAAGAAGAAGTCTATATAGGGCTAAAGCAAAGTTGAAACAGCACCAGGGTGGGAAAAGCTTCTTCTAAACAGTGATCTTCCTTACAAGTGAAACATGCTTGCATCCAAAGGCACGCAAACTGAAAAACGAAAAAAAAAAAAAAATAGTGAAGAAAGGATCTTTGTCAAAGACTTCAGAGATCGCAAATCGGTCATTACACGACCTACAATTGATGAGCTTGCACACAAGTGAACTGATAACCAGGAGTAAAACAGATCCCAAGCACCAAACACCGGGATGTACAGTACCCATGACACTGATGGCGTCAACCCTGACGCCCCAAGTGCTGCCTCATGGCCGATATCTAAACGTCACAGAACGCCCATGGCCTTGGGCACAGACAAGACAGGCAAGTGACCTGCTTATGACAGTGACACTAAGGAACAGTTATGGCCCCTGTTCTGTACTTCTCATTCTGTTGTGGTTTCAGCAGACTCTTTTCACTTTTTTGAAAATTGTGCACGTTACATAAATGATAGGTTCAAAGTCCAATTCTGCTCATGGATACAGTCAGATTATATACCCCTGATTTGGAAAGGTTCCACCGCAAAGACATAGATGTAAGTGACTTGTTTTCTTTCTCATAATGACATATCGAGTCACACCAAACGGCAAGCCAAGGTCAACACATCAAAGACTGATGTATTCTACTTGAACTGGAAGAACACTTTGCATCTGAATATGCTGACATATTACATCTTTATGATAAATCAAAATGTTTCAAAAAGTATCCCTGCTGATCTACGTCGTACCCGACCTGATCACTTGGACTCAATATATAGCCCACAAATCAGAGTATTACTGCTTATTTTCTCATTGTATAAATGTCTCATGGATACATTTGTTGCACCACGCACTGTTTTCAAGCTTAAAAGAACATTATAATTCTAGGTTTTGTTCAGTTTTTGCATTCACATTTTGTAGTGATGCATCATATGCAAGTACTTTAATGCACAAAACAAATATATTTATCTTATCATTGTGTTATATTTCACTTGTGAATCCAGGTATTGTATTTGTGCCTTTTTGTGCAGAACCACTTCCTTGTAGTAATTGCCCTATTCTACACTCCGGCCTCTTTACTCTCCATCATCTAACCTGTCATTGTCTAACCTATATACATATGGAAGTAGTATTTTCCATATTGCACACGTTCCTCTGAAGAATTTTGACATAGGCTGAATTAGCCCAAATGAATTAAAGAGTCTTCAGCAGGTAACTACATAGAACATCTTTCGGAGCTTATACCCATCCATGTCTCTTTGAATAGCGGCTCTTTATCTAAGCTAAATATCGGCAAAGTCAACTGACATAATAAAGAATAAATATGAACATCGCGAACGATAAATTAGGTAAATAAGTGAAGTTTTGCTTATTAATACAGAGCTTCATTATGAAAGAAGAATACCTGTCCAACAAAACATAATCACTAAATTTGTATAGTACAGGTTCAGATAAGAACGATTTGACTTACCCCTGAGCCAGTATGTGCCCTTTATAACTGGGTAGCTTATCCTAGTCAAACCACCCAGTGTGTAAATAAAGTTAAAAACAAGCTGGCACATAATATTCAGTCCCAGTGAATGTAAAATAAACAGCTGTAGCTAGACCACCTGTACAAACCAAGGGGGATCCTAAGAAGTACTGCAACAATGGACACCCTGCACTAGAAATGTAAAAAAAAAAAAAAAAAAAAAAAAAAAGCATAGTGACACCTACTCCTCACTTTGAAAGTCTACAAACAATTCAGCTCCATTTCCCTGCCAACCCTGGGTCAATGTTTCAACGTAATGTGTCAGCTTTGTGACATTTGAAATAATACTTTCCATTTTGAGGGTTTTTTTTATATTGAGTAAATGCGCATTTAGGCATGCCAGAAACGAATGAAAGTCACTAGCATTTATGTCAAAAATTGTTATCAAGTCATAATTTTTCTTAACACGATTTTAAGGACAAGTAAGCAAACTTGTAACTGTAGTTGACCGCTGCTTGCTACACACAGCCCCTGGGTGGTTTAACCTGACAGAAAGCTGGTGAGCCTAAAATGTCTGAAAGTGAATCTTAAAACAGAATGATGCCAAAAGATAAAGTTAAGTAGCAAAACAGACAGGTCCAAAATCTGTAAAACGATTGTAGCCAAACTTTCTAATAATCTTTTGCTATTCACTGCAAAATGTGTAGGGCAAGTCAGAAAAGAAAGAGAGCTTTTAGTGTATATGGCAAGGGAATTTGATCAAAATATAATTGTTTACCAGGTATCAAGTACAATCAGGCAAGCTTGTAGCTGTCATAGTCTGCTGCTTGCTATTATGTATGTTAATGGCGACATGTATTTGATTTTGTGTATTGACACACTCGTGTATGAATAGCCATACACGGGCCCCAGCTCTCTCATACAAAGTTGCCTCTATTCAATACTAAATCACATGAAATTGTGTATGCGTACTTGTAATGTGAAGAATGGGTTGGTGCATTCCTGCAATAATGAAGTCATCACTGATACTTTTCTGTTTGATTTTCACTTTAACACAGCATAATCTGGACAAAACCAATGGCCACTTGTTTGCACAAAATTCTTCTCCTGAAATATGGGAATGTTGAAACAAACCAAGGTCTGGTTTCTTTTTTTATTTTTATTTTATTTTATTTATTTATTTATTTTTTTTATTTTTTTTTTTTATTTTTTTTTTTTTTATTTTTTTTTTTTTTGCTCAATTGCTCCAATTCTAGTGGTCTTTGTTTAAACAAGAGAGTCATAGAAATCAGCTGGTCAAGAGGTTCTTAGTCACAACTTCTACCGGAATTTTCAGTTTTACACCAAAACCAGTGTCAGAACAAACTTGAAGACTCGCAAGAATTTGTACTTAAGTATGATATTATAACTTTAACAGAGACTTGGTTCAAATCGTCGATCAGTAATGCCGTAATGCAATTACCTGGGTTCCATAACCCAGTGGGATGTGACTGACAAATTGGTCAGGGTGGCAGAGTGTTTATGCTCGCAATTAGGTACAGGCTAAACAGAGATCCAGTTTGGAGTCAACAGCCCTGGAGTGTGTCTGGCTGGAAATTTCCACTAAAGGAAACACACAATTGGTGGTAGGAACTTTTTATAGGGAAACTTCAGATAATGTATTTTGGTGGGAATTTGAAAGGTCTGTTGAAGGGGCAAAAGTAGTGGCAGTGAAAACATTATTATTACTGCAATTTAAATAACGATCAACTGAAACCAGCTAATAGTAAGTTAAGAATAGTATTAGAAAGCTTGAACTTGACACAATGGTTTGTACCCGAACACGTGTAACCAATGACAAGCCTAACTGGATAGACATGACAGCCACCTTCGCTCTTGACTTAGTCTGTCTAGCTGCCACTTGAGACACACGGTGTAAGTGATCACTATGCTGTTTTGTGTGCATTAAACTGCAAAGCAGCGAGATTAAAAACATATAAGAAGGAAGTGTGGATTCATGGGTAGGCTGATTATAATTGGCTCAATGAGTCTGTCAATCAGATTGATTGGAAAAATGAATTTCAAAACTTGAAGGTAAATGTTATTGTATGTAAATGTACATATATCCCTATGGAGATGGCAAAATAATTCATACCTACATAAATTATCAAAGTCACACCGGGAGATCCACCATGGCTAACATCAACCATTGAAAAGGTTAATAAACAAAAACAAAAAAACAAAAGAGAAAAAAAAAAAAAAAAAAAAAACACACACACACACACAAACAAACCAAGAACAAAAAAAAAAAAAAAAAAAGCAAAGAGAGCCCATAAAAAAGTAAACGCACTAACAAGCCAAACCACTGGTTCAAATTAAGAACAGTCAGGAAAAGAGTGGTAACTCTTGTCATAAATGCAACGGCAACCAAGAAGAATAATACAGAGTTAAAACACCCAGTCTTGTACTTAAGTAAAAGTAAACTGTAGTGAAAACTAGTATAAGAAATACTTGTTGCAGCTATATAATTAACATCTAAATTTCCACCCAGAAAAGACAGTGATACACTTGTTACCGATAACAAAGCCAAAGCAGAGTTTTAATATATATATATATATATTGGAACAATGTACCCTATATGACCTTGATACCGACCCTCCCTCCAAATTTGACATACGATTTTGAATCTGCATTGAAATCTATTAGAATTTGATTAGAGTTTGGTAAGATATTGCTTTAAGTTTGTCAAAAGTTTCTAAAGCAAGTGGCCCAGACAACGTAAGCCCTAAATCAATTAAAAACCATGCTGACTCCATTACGAAACCCCTTTGATTAATCTTTAAAGCTTCTCTGCCAAAAAGTTACATTTCACGACAGGTGGAATGCGGCAAGCATTAGCCCCATACACAAGAAGGACTCGAAACAGGTACCAAGTAATTACCGTCCTGTATCTTTGATTAGCTATGCGGAGAAGTTATTCGAAAAGTGTATCTTTAAGTCAGTCTTCAAAAAGTTTATCGACAATAATATTCTTGTCATATTTCCCTCAGCCTACCAAGAAAATGATTCCTCTTGTTTGTCAACTATTGGAAATATATGACATGGTGACAGAGGCTATGGATGAAGGTAAACTAGTTAACTTTATAATTTTAGATGTCTGGCACCTGACTATAATGAAAAAAAACTACATAGTTCAGGAATGAGAGGGAAATTACTACACGATCGGTTTGGTAGTTGCCTCACAAATAGGAAGCAAAGAGTGGTAATAATGGACAAGCTTCATCACGGATCACTCTAAGTGCCGGTGTTCCACGAGATTTAATTTTAGGTCAGCTTTTATTCCTTCTTTGTACAAATGACATGGCAAATATAGTTAAATCTAATATAATGCTCTTTGCAAATGGCACCTCACTTTTTTTTCTGGTAAAAACGATTTCGACTTACAGATGGTAACAATGAGTAGAGACTTGTCTGCTTTATCGATTTGAGCCAACTAGTGGTTTATTTCATTGAACAAAACAAAAACAAAATCGTTAATATATAGTCGAACAAAAATCTAGTACAAAATTCATATTTTCCTCAAAACAAACTAGTTGTTGAGGTGTCATGTCATAAGCATCTCAGCCGTAGGCTTTTATATGATGGATCATTGTCAAACCATGTTGGTGATATTTATTCCCATGCAATGAAGAGGCTCAACTGCTTACGAGGCATGATTTATAAGTTAGATCCCGAATACTATGAAAAATGATCCTTTACATTTACAGGACCAGTTCTAGAGTATGCTAATGCCATATGGAATAACTGCAGCCGAGCGTGCAAGGCAAGCTAGAGCGTGTGCAACATGCCAGAGGATGTGTTGTCCAAGGTGCAAGACAAAGGGTGCTGTTAAATCTTCTATAACAGGAACTTAAATGGAGGTTGCTCAGCAATACAAGAAAAAATAGTTTTAATGTATAAAATTAAGAATGGTTTAGCTCCTTCTTATTTATTTGATAGACCCTCCCCCCCCCCCCCCCGTGACCCCAGTATTCAGTCTAGCTACTCTTAAAATTTCAATCCCATAATACACAGCTCAGAAGAAAAAAAAAATTCCCCTGTCTAATGTATTTCATGGCCAAGTTTGGACTTACAAATACGAAATTCAAACTCAATATCTGCTTTTAAAAGAAGTTTGAACAAAAATGCTGCACACCCCCTACCTTTACATTCTGGAGGAAACGGAGTAGCACAAATACAACATGCATGAATGTGTCTGAAATGCACTACCCTTAACAGCCATACGTTCAGACATAACTTGATCGACTCACCTAAATCCTTTTCGTGGATTATAAAATGTAACCGTATATCACTAGCTTTTAGAGTGTCCAGATGTTATATTAAAAATAGATATATCGGATCATAATCCCCACATTTTGTACATTTACACACACAATTATTTGGTGCCCTCGAAAAAGATCACAATTGCAAGAGAAACTTGTTTAATTTGGTTAAAAAATCATTTTGGAATCTAAACACTATTGATCCTTACTTCACAAACAAAATATTCATGTACAGAATGTACTTTTTCTTGCGATAAACAACTGATTTAATATCAAACTAGCGAAAGAGAGGACTCCATTCAATGCAAAACAAATGACTCTGAAACCAGATAATGAAGAAATTTTACAATTATTCGACAGGTACCTCTGCCAAATTTCTTCTAAATGAGACCGCCAATGATTCACACCAACATGGGCTTATTGGCATTTCAAAAGCAAGCAAAAAGGACTGCTATGGTATTTAAAGTGAGGGATGGTGGCCTTTTAGGCTTATATACATATATGTTGATTGACTTTCTTGAAACCAAACTGATGCAAAGAAATACCAAGAATAGTGTCACACCTGTTTGATAAAACATTTTCCTAGCATTTTCAGTGCCAACCGCGACCAGTGAAAACAAAAGTTTCTGAACTATGATTAGGGTGGCAGAATCATGTTCCTTGTTAAAATGTTTTTAGTCCAGTACCAACATACCTGCAGCTATGTTGAATATAATAACCCAAGTCAACAGCTTTCCTCGACACGCTTTGTGTAGACTGTTTAAAGCACGCCAATGAAAAGCTGCTGCCCAAAATGTGATACTGAAAGAGTTAAAGTCAGGTTTAGCAAGCGCAAAAGGGCGATGATTGCCACTATACGCTACAACTTTAACTCCTTTTTTAAAAGAACAATTATACCGTTGGTAACATCCACATGGACAAAGCTGTGACATAATGGTGAAGTGCAAAGCAATGTGAGGACAATATATAAATGATCATCAGTATATTTTATATCTGCGCCTGTTTGCCCATCCACTCCAACAGATTTACCATTATATTACCGTTTTATTATACTCCAAACTTTTCCAGAGTGCACATGCATATCATTATGGTATGATAGGCAGCAGTGCGCTGTGCAACCATATTTTTACAGTTGGATTTTCCACCTAAAAGTTACTTTAAGAAGGTGCAGGGTCAAACGTTAAACGTACCTCTTTATGATAAGTTGTTAAAGTTGGGTTTGGATTATCAGCAACATCAGTTCCTTGTGGGGGAACCATATTCCTCTGCATCTGAAAACTTTATTCATTTATCAACATACATTACTCATAGACTTCCCGATAAAACATCTGATAGGTTGTAACAGTTTAGCCAGGACTCCTGCACTTTCAGAATCTTGCCGAAATCGGGAATATCATTCTGCAGATGCTCCTTCTGTACCCGATACTACAATGCCCATACATCCCCAATTATGCAGTACCCCAAACATGAACTGATCAAGCAGCAAGAAGACACAGAATCATTGCTCCAGTGCACATCAGAGTGTGTCTGCGGACAGCGGTCGCCTTATATATATGGTCGATTAACAGGTCAGCTATGTTTAGGAACCAAGCTTCTGTAGCCACTTTGCCATTGCATCAGGATCTACTTAATCTACTAACCTTCAATAACGTCATAACAACATATGTCCACCTCCTACTGTCTTAGCAGTTGTGAAGAATAAGTTACCCTTTTAGTTGAAGCACATCTTGACTTTATGAGACCATTATTTGCTGAGATAACAACTTTAGACGTTCGTGCATTGCGGGTGTGTTCGTTAGACATAACTCATTGCTAAAATAGCCAAGCATATTCTGATGTCACTGCTTGTAAAAATTACTAAACGGACACGACATGACGCCACACAACACAATTATGTTTGAAATAGACAGAAAACATACACGTGGGACAGACTCAACTGTTACACACGACTCAAACGACGATAAGACAAGTTTGATGACCTAAAAGAACTGTTACCAGAAATGTACGCAGAGCAGGTTATGTTAATATATGCACAAGAAGTGGGTCCAGGAAGGGCACATATATCCTTGAAAATGATACCATTTGTTCCTCGACCAAGCTGAAGGCAACCGCAGTTGTATATGTTTCTGTACACTGACTTCGAATGGGCAGAATGCGGGGCCTCCACATACAAATACATATTGACAAACAAACAACGAAAAGGAAGATACAGTTGCATAGAAGAATGTAGAGATGGAAGCACCAACACTCTTGATCCGAACCAAAGAATTTGCCTAAATGAATGTTGATCAATAGGGCTATTTATTATAAATAAAAGTAGTAAATGTGGTACATACCTTAACAGGAATAACTATTATTGACATGATAAAATGATAGGCGGTATATATATATATATATATATATATATATATATATATATATATATATATATATATATATATATATATATATCTAAGGATACCAGGCCTGGAGCCACTTTCGCACAGTGGGTTTGACCCTCATTTCTCCTACCAAGGCTTGGCAATGGGGTGCCAGACTGACCCAAGACTTCAAAGGGGTCCCATCTGTCCAGTCTAATTAGCATTACGTAATCATTGAGACAATACTTGTTTCGACTGATTAACTCGTTGTTGTCTTGCTTTCTCTGTGCAGTTTTTTTTTTTTTTCAATCTAATTGAAAAAAATATGTTCTTCGTGTTCACTTTGAAAATAAGCTACATTAAATTAACATGTTAATCATAAAAATTGGCCCCTGAAAAACGTATTTATGTGTGTCTGTTGTCTTGAGACCAAGGCAGAGAGTGGTTGCAGGTAGGTGTTGTGGTAATTATTACCTGTAAGAGAAAGTGACAATAAAGCAGAGAAAGTGTATAATAAGGGATTGAATTACAAACTCCAGTGCACACACATTGACTTTGATATTTTCCAAATGGGGGTGAAAATACAGAGTTGTCTGTAGCGGAGGCGATCACCTCATATATATATATATATATATATACATATATATATATTAATGTTTGTTCATTTTTTTTTTTATGAAATTAGTTTCATACAGAAAGGCCATTTTCAAACCAACTATTTTAAACATTTTTGTTTATGCCGTGGACTACCTTTCTCGTGGAGTCCAGATACTTGGTCAAATAGGCCTACGTAATATAGTAATACAGAAGAAATATTGTTGAAAACTATTCTCCTCTTTTATTTTAAATGGGAGCCATCGTTTTCATGTTGGCAATATGCTATTTTTCTCTCTTTAGATATTTCGTCAAGAATGCATTGCTTGTCTGGTGATATTCATTTTGAAGGACTTGCAAATATTTGGCAGATTTTCGACTTGAACTGATTTTCTACAATAATGTGGACACGTAATTGTATCACTACTATCGGCCTACGTTTAGCCTATGGGACATCAAACATGACGTCAGAGAATTATGTCCACGTTTCTGGTTTTCTTTATTTAGGCCTATACTTTATTTCTTAGATTCAGAGGCATACTAAGATTTGTTACTGCTTATTTTCAGCCATCGTGGGCCTAATTGCCTGACACTTGCTGTTAGACTGTCTTGGTATGTTGTCAAATATTGTCCAATCGACTGTTGCTCCTGTTTGTATAATACAAAAAAAACAAAACAAAACAAAAAAAAACAAAAAAACAAAAAAACAAAAAAACAAAAAAAAACAAATGGAAATAAGGGAGGCTCATGTAATATACATATGATGTACAAACAGGTTGAAACATCTTGGAGGTACATAGGAACCTTATCACTGCCAATTTTCCACAGAATTATACGGCGATTTTGATGTAATCTGATTATCTCTGGTTTACACTCACCTTTAAATGGGAAGTCCTCAGCATATTCTCAATGTTCGTCTTATGGTGACCCTGGAAGATTGTCCTTACTGCTCTGTTTAGCAAGTGTTGCCGCACGAGGTCCCCATTGCCGAGGCTTTTCCCCATTCTGTGCTACAGTTTAATAATAATAATAATAATAATAATAATAATAATAATAATAATAATAATAATAATAATAATAATAATAATAATAATAATAATGAGCGGCTCTATCAAAGCTATCAAGATCTTCACCGCTTTATGTACAATTTTAACCCTTTTCATGGCACGGGACCAAACTATGCATTGACTTAAACAAATACATCGAAATCATCATACAATATAATAACCTCAGCAATTGGGCAAAAGGGCAAACCCTATTCGAATCCCTCTTGCGAGAAAGGACAACACATAAACTGGACACAACTAGACCGATTAGACAAATAATAAGATGACGAACACAGTGACGTAACATATAGTGGGGCTATGTAAATTATTACTAAATTAGGTCTGCAAATGAGTATCATAAGCTGGCATTGTAGCAGAATCTGATATGTGTTCGTTTCGCCTAAAAATCTAAACTATGCATTACACATCTGGCCAATCGTGATTGCCCCGTAAGTCACTGAAGTGTTTGGGGGTAAAACAGAGCAACCATTGTCAATTTTCTTAGTCTTTTTTTATATCATATCTTAGGAGTCTGTATGTTATTTCATAGCGTAATACCAAGAACGTCTGGTATTATCTAAAAGTGGGTTCTACTGTCCATGTACCATGTCGTCTCTTTAACAATATATTGTCGGGACAAGTATAAGGTAACCATCATGCCTGAGCTCATACATATTAAATCTAGGCTGGGTGAATTTCTTACAACTCTCAGATAGGAATATATTGCACCTTGTGATGTGAACTTAGTCTGGCACGCGTACTTCATATAACGCCTTCAGCAGAAAAGTACCATGAAATAGAAAATATCATCGTGTTTTTCCAGGGACGCAGAGTCCATATTCCTAACTGATTTCTGACATATAGACTACAACGGGGAAAAAGGCGAAAAGGCAAGGATACACATTTGGTAAGTTTCCCACCGAAATGTAACAGTTCTGCTTAATATTGATATCCAAATAGGTTGGAATATTTTTCGTTCATGAGCTGTTCACAGCCGTTGTGGAACACCTATGTGTACACTGCTTACAACTTGCAAATATAATATTGCATTTACAATTTCCCAGACCAATTTACAAACTCAGGTAGGGGATAAATATCAGCCTTGATTTAGAAACTTGTCACGGCACAAGCTATGAGTTCACGAATATCGTTGTCACTTGAACTTCACTTAACTAAATGTAGTCAGCTGAGGTACGTAAGGGTATGGTTGCACCAAACTCCGCTGATTTGGGAGCCGAGATTGACTGACAGATAAAATTCAGTTTACTGGGGCAAGAACTTCAAGTTCAAGGGAGGAAGCTAGGTTAAATTAGTTGTTCTGTAAATTGATCAAATGAAGCTAATTAACAGAAATTCGAGTCCTGTATATAGCGTGATGCAACTGTTGTATTTTCAACAAATTTTTTACAATCTAATTTGGGTAATTATAAGAATATTTTTCAATGATTGACTTTATCGCTAAAGTGACATCAACTATTGTGAGACGTACACAGACGACGATGCCATACTTAACTATCTGGGACCCAACGTTGTATGTAAAATGACCCTCCAGATTGGGCTGTTTTGCACACTGCTAAGGGCAAAGTATGATTCAATTTTATCTTCATCACAGGTTTTACGGATATTGCAAATAGATTATGCACTAGAAGGAAATACAAAATATTCACATTACCCGGGATCATGTGCTGACATCTACACTCCAGCAAGGAACTTGACAGGAGTGAGGCTAAATTCATGTATTAAGCAGAACCAAATGAAATTTTGGGGTAACGGTAGCCACTGAGGGGGGGGGGGGGGGCAAAAAGATCAGAAAAAAAATCATTCACAAAATTGTAAAATTTCCAAGATACTAAATGAACTTAGAAAATTTCATTTCCTTGTCAGAAGAGGTGATATTTCTGGTTGGTTCAGTAACATTACAACTGTCGTGTACATAACAAGTGCCCTCATCATGGCGGAGACATAGTTATGTTACCTAGCAACTGAGGGGACCAGAGCAGGTCTTCAGTTAATGTGACTAAATATGAACACCTATAATTGAACTGATTGTGCTGCAGAAGCATATCACAAGCATGTGATAGTAGAGTACGGTCGTAATCAGACAGAGTGAAGTTCGGTATTTATTTTCCTGTTGCATGATGAGCTAATTTACAATTTGCTTGTGAAGCTTTAGGTACTAAGAGTAAAAAAAGTGGAGGGCCGAGCGACCCAAAGACTCCGTATGTAGAAGTCTGCAGACTCCATGTGAAACTATGACAGGTAGGAATAAATATACGCAATTTTTACGTTTTTGTTGCTTCATATTCAAAGGTCCGCTTGGATGTGTTTGGTGAAACAAAATACTGCACTTCGACGCAGTGTGCAACACACACACACACACACACACACACACACACACACACACACACACACATATATATATATATATATATATATATATATATATATATATATATATGGGATTTGTGTATTTTTTTATTCATCAAACATACAGCAGCAAAAATAGCGCCCCAACAAAAATGACCGTTATACCACGAATTAGTTCTCCAAACGTAAAATACAATTTTAAACTGTAGTTTGGTTAAAATCAGGAATTCCTTTTTATACTCTTTAAAATAATTCTCAAATATCTTTAATTAAATCAACACATTGAATATATGTTAGGCTATTTCTGGTAAAACAGAACGCTTCCTTTCGTACCTGGTCCAGGAGCATTTCATCTCCTGACTCGTACATGTGATATAATGAATCGCGCGCTATTATCCATCTTTTGTGCAAGCTTAGTCTGACAGCGATTGTGAATTCAATCAAGATCCCTATACAGGTGACATGAATCATTGTACAGTATGTTTTTCGACTTATTTGCCCAGACATAATGTATATTTATGGGAGAAGCTCTCCTCATACAGGTGCAAAGTTCGTTGATTTTCCTTGTACTGAAATATTCCTGACAAATAATCCCGAATTTGGACAAATCCGCCTATCTTTATAGTGCCGGACATCTAGTTCTATATACCAAGCATGAGATACCGGTGGTGCATTTAACCGACTTACTGGTAATATTACCTCGCCTCGCACAATGAGACTATCATATAAAAACATTTCAGCAAGCTGAAAATAATAACTTCATGTTGCGTATCCAACACACTATGGATAAATAATTAGATTCTCTAGTTTTTGCTTGGAAATATCTGGGATGCTGAAAATAATATCTCCATGTTGTGTTTCCTACATGCTATGTGAAAAATTGAGCAATAATTAAATTGTATCGTTCTACCTTATGCAGACCAAAACAAGATAGAGAGGGGGAGAGAGAGAGAGAGAGAGAGAGAGAGAGAGAGAGAGAGAGAGAGAGAGAGAGAGAGAGAGAGAGAGAGAGAGAGAGAGAAGCCTTGCCACCCAATACCTGTTGAAGAGATTAAAATAATTGACCAAGCTGAAAATATAAACTTCATTCTGTGTGTCCTACACTCTGTACTAGCACTAATTAAATTGTCTGTTTTTTTGTATGCTGTTTGCAAATAAACACCCTTCTGATACCTGCTTATTACTCCGTGAAAGTACAATTCCGACCTACTGAAAAAAAAAACAAGAAAAACCACGTATCACTCATATCGACGACCAGGAACCACAAACTTGTCATCAGAAATGCCCACAAGAATTAATGTTATTAATTGAAAGCCTCCACCTGCCTTGTTTATGAATCGTTTCCTGCACAACTTTCCTGAAATGAGAAGCACGTATGACTTGTGCATAACCAGCAGCTGCCTTTGAAAGAAAAAAAAATGAGCAATATTCTATTCCCACCGACTCTTACCTTTTTGGCGATAATCAACTTTAAAATGCGAGCAGTCTTGGCAGCCTTCTCAGGCTCATGTAACTAAAAGAGTATTCCCTGCGTTGATTATTCCACAGTTTGAAAAAAAAAAAAAATATGGGCAGTATTCTAGTGTGACGATATCTCTTCTATGAATGCCAAAGAAGTGCCGGCATGCCATACAGGAATTGAGGTTTTGAATTAAAACACTTCTGTATCTGATATTTATATCGGTGCATTATGTGCCAGTTTGGTTTGCAGATTAAATGTTTTCTGAGGTAGACTCTAAGAATAGGGTTGCATTGGGTTATTTGAATACCCCGTAGGTAAAAGCCCTACTAGTTCCCAAGAGAGCCCAGGCACTCTTTCAGGTCCAAAAAAAGTTTCTCTGTTCTTTGGCCAAATATTTATTTGTAACACAGGCAAACGCAAACAGATGTTTTATTATTATTATTATTATTATTATTATTATTATTATTATTATTATTATTATTATTATTATTATTATTATTATTATGATTATGATTATTATTATTATTATTATTATTACTATTATTATTATTATTATTATTATTATTATTATTATTATTATTATTATTATTATTATTGTGTGTTTTTTGTTTTTGTTTTGTTTTTGTTTTTGTTTTGTTTTTGTTTTTGTTTTTGCTTTTTTTTTCTACAGCATATACGCTTATAACACAGTAAGTCAGAGTGGTCATGATAGGAAGAATTCCTGTATATTCACATTGAGGTACAAATAGACAGGCAAACAAAAGCAATCTGTATCGTGGACTTCGCTTGGAAACAATGCGTTGAAATACAATTCTTCTGCATGTCTGTTTTTAAAAACAAAACAATAAAGAAACAAACAGAATAGTTAGCTGTCTACTGTAACAGAACAATGTACAATTGAAGGTGTTTATACAAATACGGACAATTGCTGTATAATGTAACATACCGAGTCTCCTTTCAACTGCATGTGGTATTATCATTAGACTGTCACACATGTTAATTTGGCACTGGGAATGCTGTCTAATGGGCTAGAAATCAATAGAGTGAATTGCTCGTGGGCGAATAGGAAAATTGTTAATTCAATCAAGTTAATGCCAACAAAAGAAAAGCTGGGAGTAATACACTGAAACGAGCTTTGTCCATTACAGTGAAGGTAACGTGATAGCGATCCTTATGCCCAGTCACTCATCACAGTCTGACCTTCTTTCGGCACTTGCATACACGTGCATGGTGATAACCTTGGCCTTAGTGAGTGATTAAAGGGAAAACAATGCATTTTCTTTCAGAAATGTAATGGTAAAAACATAAACTTTAGAACTGCTGACGTAATCAAAATCGTTATGATTTTAGTCATTTTGTCGTCATTTTATATTAATTAAAGCAGGGGTGGCCCACTAACGTCTACAATGGAGGAATGGCGTATGGAAGCCATTTAAATATCTGAAGCTCAGGGTAGTTTAAACGTAAACCCGCAACAGACAAGGATTGTATTGCAGACTTAAATATTTATATGCGTTGTAATATCTAGCTTTACCCTTTTGGCTATTGAATGAACTTGAGTATCTAATTTCGAAATTTTCACATCAAACACAATACACATCATGGATCTTCTGCACCTTTTAGGCTAGAACTTGGAAGTAACTAAGATATGTTAATCAATTGACATTTGGGGCTTTTTTTATTTCTCGTGCTGAATGTCAATTGCTGCAGTGCACATTAGTATTTTTCTCATTTTGAACAGGTGTTCTAACTGCAACTGTTTATTTTACGACCACGGGGACTGAATATAATGCTCTAGTTTGTTTCTGCTTCAGTGCTTCACTAACAGGTATTTTTTTAAGTGCTACTATAACAGGTTGTTTAACTAAGGTAAGCTATCGAGATACCAAAGGTAAAAAATGGGTCAGGGGTAAGTCAAACAGTTCTTATCTGAACTTGTACTATACAAATGTAGTAATTATACTTGGTTTGACAGGGTTTTTTTATTTTATTATTTTTTTTTTTAATAAAGCTCTGCATTCTCAAGCAAAACTTTTTAAACTAATTCATCATTTGCCGCATTCATATCTATTCATTATTATGTGGGTTCTCTTTGCCGAATATTTTGCTGAGACAAGCAGCCGCTTCTCAGAAAGACATATACCGGTGCAGGCTCTGAAAAATGTTCTGAGAAGTTACCCGTGTAAGATCCTTGAATTAACTTGGGCTTATAAGTCTATCTCAAAATTCTACAGAAGAATGTGTGCGACATGGACAATAGTGCTTCCATATGTCTATGGTTTAGACAGCGACAAGTTCGCTTATGGAGAGTAAGGAGTGCAGACTGCAGAATGGGGTAACAACTACCAGGAAGTGGTTCTGGACTAAACAGCACACACACAAAAAAAAAAAAACAAAAAAAAAAAAAAAAAAAATGTGTGCTACTGAACGGAATCATTTGATAAAATACAGATATGCAAAGGATTTAATGCATTAGCTCTCAAGCCTATCCACATTTTGACTGAAACAACCAAACGGTTAATAGGAAATAATGAGACAATAATGGCCGATATAAACAATTAGCCTGCCCTGCCGAAGATGATAATAATAAAAACTAACATGTCCGGTTGCAAGCCTGAGAGGAAGCTTCACCTTAACCATGGTCCCACTTCTTCCATCTCATCTTATGGCACCTTGACCTTTAACCTTTAGAGATTGTATGTAAATTACAAACTTGTGACAATATGCAGTGTGAGAATAACTACAGTTTACGCCCAAACTGATCGAAGTGGGATAACAATTACCCAGGTTATGGCTGAACGAAGGATTCAAAGGGACAAATAATCTTGACTTTTGACCTTTAAAGGTCATAAGTAAATTTACAAAATTGTTCAGTGTCCCAATACCTACAATATGAGTATAAACATAAGGAGTCAAATGACCTTGATCTCTGACCTTGAGAAGTAAAATGTAACACACACAAAATTGTGCCCTGCTGTTTTGCACATTTTGAGCCCAACTCGAACAGAATCGGATTAAATTTGATCGAGTTATGGTAAAATCAATGTTTTGGAGGTCAATGACCTTGACCCTGAAATGTCATATTTGTATTATAGACATGTGCGGTACTGCATTTCCTATGCAATAGTCAGGTCAAGGTCAGAAATGGTGAGCATCATCTTTAAGTATATTCAAAGGGGTGTAAACGTATGCCATAGGTTTTCTTAAGGTCATTTGCAAGTCAGAGTTATGACCTTCCAAATAATGACAAAAACTAAAAAGGAAAAGGTCGTGACCTTGAAAGTATAGATCAAGATGACAAATCACACAGGTGAAAGACTTCAGTACAAAAGTGTCATCCTGCTAGAATGAGGACTTGCAGCCCCAGACTTTTCTGAGCTTTTGAACGTACATTTGCACGCCACGTATCCATTGAGCTCCGCATCACTCCAATTGTTTGAAATCCTTTACTAATAATGCCCCCCAGAAACCGGATTTTTTTTTGTTTTTGTTTTGTTTTGTTTTGTTTTTTAATATTGCCACCCGATCGGAGAAAAGAAGGTCACGGTCACGAAACAAATGTTCGGTATATAAATGCAGTATTAAATCACACTGTGCAGTGCAAGGACAACTGGGCGGCCTTTATGGTTTCTGAAATTCCGAGGGTACAAATTCAAAATTTAAAAAAAAAAAAAAAAAAAAAGCCAGAATTGTCTAAAAATTGCCACATGACCGTGACTTTCGGCTCAGAACAGGTCCTCTCCAACTGACAGAATATAGTGAGGGCACCAGAGTTTCCTTACATAGTTTGTTTGACCGGATAGGATTATTAGTTTCCGAGTGACGTTAAAAAAAATCCAAGAGTGACACTATGACACGATTTTCAGAAAAAAGTAGATTGCGGTGACCCAAATAGCAGGTCCCTAAAGCAAGTTTTCCGAAACAAATTTGGAGTTTGTTTTTTTTTGCGCATAGTGATCGTCACATTGCAAAGTCAAAATTGCAAAAATCAAAACAAACTAAAAGAAATGGAACTTGGGGCTAGGGGAAACAGAATAAGCAACCCCACCACCCCACCCTATCCCGTCAAGGTAGGCTTGAATATATAATAAACATTATTATTATTATTATTATTATTATTATTATTATTATTATTATTATTATTATTATTATTATTATTATTATTATCATATCATCATCATCATCATCATCATCATCATCATCATCATCAGTATCATTATTATTATTATTATTATTATTATTATTATTATTATTATTATTATTATTATTATTATTATTATTATTATTATTATGTCCTGTAAGCACAGAGTTGGGCGTTGCGATCTACGGATTTGTGTGAAATAGGAAAAAAACCACGTCCGTGGATAACTGTAGATATTTAAACTTGTTTCCATTATAGTCCAGCTTTAGTTAAGCAGGGAAAAGATAGTGCACTTGATGGCAAGGATATAATATGTTTTAGATCCTTGATTTTTATGTCCGTTTTTAAGGTGATTTCCTTGTGTGCCCGCGCAGATTTTTCCGGTGCCATAAGGCAACGGCTCCAAGAAGGATCCACACACTATTAGCGAGTACTGCGACATCAATTATTCAGACAAAGAGATTTTGACCTCGTCTACCGTGGGTTTTTTGTGGGAAAGATTCTTTAAGTACACTCAAGCAGTTTTTTGCTATTCAATTACCATTAAACCAGGGAGCATCTTGATATATATATGTATATGTATATATATATATATATATATATATATATATATATATATATATATATATATATATATGTATATATATATATATATATATATATATATATATATATATATATATATATATATATATATATATATATATATAGTACCCTTGCAGTAATTAAACTTTCCTTCACCATCCAGGAGATTGTAACCTTGCTGATCACCTTGGGGGGGGGGGGGATTTTCATGACTCGTAGTTGACACTTCTTTTTTTTTCGTGAACTGTGATTAAAAAAAATCAATATACCCGATTCGCAAATGCTTTATTTTTGGTGGAGCGTTTCTTATCTTATAAAGTATGTGAATTGCACATTTGCATTTTTATTTGTCGCAGGTGTGAAATGTCCTTTCAGTTGGTCATAGTTATCTGGTCATTTCGTTCATTTTTATAGTATGTCTTCAGTAAACTGTTACAAAATAATTCTAGCTAGCTGTTCTCAAACCTGTTTAACCAACACAGGGGAATTAGTAATGGCCTTAACCAGGATCATGCCGACTGCATGTCCCCATGTATTTCTAGTGTTTAAGGTATATTTTCAATCTTATCATGTAACATTTACACTATTAGTATTTGTAGGTACAATAACATTATTTATGTCAAGTAAAATATTCTGAATGTAAGGTTTAGTACTTTTAATTTGTTTATGCATGGTATTGCATAACCTGAAATTTGTAATGGTAACAAAGTTATAGTCAGACTTTGTTAGATTTGATGCATGAATCAATGTATAAATATAGGATATCCTGAATTATGAAAATTACAAAATGGGTGTGAGATTTATCAACCCGCGCTAGAAGCTTCACTGTGAGTTACATAAAAAAGGGGGAAATAAAAATGACTGCATGGTACCTTAAATCTTTTCCAGGCAATCTATAAAACTGGCACCAGGTGGCATTATTGGTGATCCAGGGGAAAAAAAAATATTAAAAAGTGTGTTTATCCTACCTTGATTCAAAAATGCGGTGATTGTCTAATGTCATCACAAGAAAAATTTTTTTTATGCTGATTCTGCTGCAAAGTGTTCCTGGTGTATATAACCAGATGAGATGTCTTAGAGTAATTTAAGTTTGGAAGTACAAGATTCATTATAATTTCCCCCAAGGACATGGTTTCTTCCAGGTTCCCACTTGTTCCTACTCGCTCGAAATGAGAGAGCCTCCTCCATGACACAAAGGAAGTTCTTCTCCAGATTGGATGAGTGAAGTTTGGTGTTTCATTAGGCCATCTTATTCTGAGGAAAAAAAGAAACCCTCTGAAGGAGCCAGCCAAATATAACTTTTTCCCATGGTACTACCGCTGGTAAATTAATGACAACAAAAATGCTGATTGACCATCATAAATTACCTGATTCGCCTATTCAATGTTTGATTTTGGAGTGAATAAATTGATAAATACAAGACCCATATCTATAGTTCTAACATATTTCACTCAACCAACACAATTGCCGAGATCTTTCAGTTACCACCATGGTAAGAAACAAGGTGGAATGTGATTATGTTCATGATACAAATTTACATTTGTGAATAACTTTCAGAGCTACGTCTCTAGTTTGCAACGCCAAAATGTTGAAGAATCTTTGCAGAACTTTCACATTTGCTGCTGCTGATGTTTTGTTGCAACAACATATCAGGGGCGTGAGTGAGGGTAAAGGTGGGGGACCTCATCACGCTTCATGCCAAAACAAAAAAAAAAAAAACAAAAAAAAAAAAAACAAAAACAAAAAAAAAAAAAAAAAAAAAAAACAAGAAGAAGAGAAAAGAAAATGCCAACTTCACATGTCACACAAAATACATTTTATAGCCATCATAATTTACAGGACAATATTTCGCTGATTCACAATTCACAGAAAATAAAACAGGGGTAAATGATTGTATATCTTGAAAAATTAAAAAGATAAAAATGAAAAAATAAGAGCTCATCTGCACTTCAAAAATATCCATTGGCCCCCGCCATCTATTTCAAAACTACAAATGATCTATGAAATATATTTCAAGTAACATATTGTCTGTTTGGATTTTGAAAATTCCAATTGAATGTCTAATAAATCCAACATTTTTCTGTGTTTATATTCTATTCGCCTGACGTAAAGAATCACCAAACATGTTGACAATATAGAAATGACTTGGTAATATTATCCACTCGCATGCTGCTGAAGGCAACATATGTCACAGCACAGATACCTATAATAATAGAGTGGATGTACTTACAGCACGACTGAAATGTATCTTTAGAAAGAACGATATTTTTTTTTTTGGTATTCCTTTATAAATGGCTGTCAGCTAAGCTATTACTCTCATAAATAATCAATTGTTTTATATCACATGGCGGGAAGCCATCCAATGGCGTTGAAATTTCAAATACAGATGCCATAGTGATCTTTTACACTTCACTAGTGATGACTTTTATATTGTCTCTTAAGTTCCTTCACAAGTTATATCACAGAAGTCGGGGTCTGTTTAAGTAGCATTTTCAACTCAAAAACTGTCAGCTGGGTTTCATTGAAACCTGGTTGGGATGTATCTTGGGCGTATAACAACCAGGTGTGCAGTAGTAGCCACGTTTCAATTATTTTTTTGGAATTTCAAATGATTTTTCTATGTTCTTTTTCCCCCTTTTTTGCAAATAGAAAAAAAATCAGGACCATTGTGTTGAAATTGAAAATGGACACCACTTTAAAGACCGATAGACCTTTTTTAAAGGGGGCACTATCATCATCATCATCATCATCATCATCATCATCATCATCATCATCATCATCATCATCATCATCATCATCATCATCATCATCATCATCATCATCATCATCATCATCATCATATCCGTGACTTTTTACGTTGTTTTCTTTTTTTTTTTTTCAAGTTGGGGATCTATCGATTAATGCGTGCATTCCCATTTATTACCACGTAAGTCCGTGGAAATTGCAATTATTTTTTTTTACTTCCTCTCCAAATTCCTTATATGTCTTATACAAGCGTGGAACTTTTTTTTTTTGGGGGGGGGGTGATTGTCAATTTCAGCGTAGGACAGTGAGTTCACAAAGCCTCTTGTCTACATTTGTTAAATAAAACTAACTTTAAACTTCATGTTTAATTATTTTTAGCTTTCATCAAGACATTATCAATAGCTTGTTTGACATCTATGCAGGTTGAAATGGCTTTTCCTGTATATTAGTACCAACAATAGTATGATTTTGTTTCATGATAATATGACCCTGAAATTCTTGCAGTATGCACAACGGTTTGTAACCAACAGACACTAAACTATGTGTTCAGATGCAGGCGGGTATGCACTACAAGTAAATATACAACTATAGTCTAAACTCAAGAATCATGGTTGTGCTGTGCTATGCCTTAGGCGTAAATGGCCAAGCAAGACTAAAGGTAAAGATTTTTTAAAAATTGACTTGCACTTGCATAGGCCCACGGGATTAGTTATTTTGATTGAACAGGACCTATGGACATTGCCTCCTACAACAAACAATGATAAGCATGATGTTTGTGTTCTTTCTTTCTTTCTTTCTTTCTTTCTTTCTTTCTTTCTTTCTTTCTTTCTTTCTTTCTTTCTTTCTTTCTTTCTTTCTTTCTTTCTTTCTTTCTTTGAAAAACAAATTTGATACATTGCTTGTTACCCAAGATACAGGGCAAAGGGTATCTTATAGTTGGTAGAATTAAAATACTGTAAAGAGAATGGTGGGTTGATAATTTGTTAGATTGTACGTACAAACCCAGTTTTATATTATCATGTATGTATGTATGTATGTACATATACATATATATATATATATATATATATATATATATATATATATATATATATATATATATATATATATATATATATATATATATATGTATGTATGTATATATATATATATATATATATATATATATATATATATATATATATATATATATATATATATATATATATATATATATATATATATATATATATATATGTAGTCTGTGTGTATGATCTTATTAAGTTACCGATGAGTTGACTATCGGCACATATGTAAATATTGTAATTACATCTGAATTCATAAATGTGAAATTCTGGAATTAAACAATAAACTCTTGATTGAGTATATTCTTGTTTAAGTTGTTTATGCAGAGATAAACCTATTTCATCTTGTGTGATTGTGTGCGTGTATTTTTTTTTTTTCTTTTAATAAATGTTCAATATATCTGGGCAAATATAGCATAATAGTTTCCTTTATTCTGTTTACCCTTGTTTTGATACACATACGTACCTCTGATATATTGTGAACTGGATACTGGAACACGTTTGCAAAATAAAAGAAGTGATACATATTTTGTCATCAAACATTCCTAGCCAGTCTGTTTAGGTGCTCCTATATGCTTCGAATATATAACCATACTAGGGACGTGTCAGCATGCTATTTGGTTTGCATATACATGGTGAGCATACTTTTAGTGTAGTACATGTAGTTACTGTTTGAGCAAGAACGTTCAAACTCTCCTGGTTAACCCTTCCTCGCTTACATCTTACCAAAAGCACGGGATGTAAAATGTCGTCTGCTCAAATGTTTCTGTCTCTTTGTCTCTGTTACAAAACATTTCAGACAACAATTGCGCGGAATCCAATAAAAATAAAATGTTAGATGGTAAGAACTACTTCTTGCCCCAAGGACAGCTATAGCTTCAATTTATTTATTTAGTTTTTTTATTTTAAGACAGGATTATAAAAAAATAATCTCATTCATTATCAAGCAGGGTACGGTTATGTGTCTGCCCATTTGACACCATCAGAATTAATCTTTGGTATCCGGCAGTCTGCAGTATGGTTACAACTTATAGGTTCCGTAACAACAGTCATAATATCATATTTTATAATGGTTGCATGGCAACAAGGTTTTCGAAACATCCTTGACATCGGTTTGTTTTTCTTTGAAGTCTGTTCACGATTAGTATTATCTTAAAGTTATACTAATATGAATGCATCATTTTCACACAGAACATGCAAGTCTACGACAGTTACTCCATATACATACATATATACATACATACATACATGCATACATACATACATACATACATACATACATACAAACATACATACGTATGTATGTGATCCCAATTTTATTTTAATTGTGTATAAATAATTTTATTTATTTGTTTATTTATTTATTTGTTTATTTATTTATTTATTTATTTATTTATTTATTTATTTATTTTCACCTTTGTTGTGTTTAGGCCATACTTACATTTATGTGGCACGTTTACTTGTAAAAAGATATATATATATATATATATATATATATATATATATATATATATATATATATATATATATATATATATACATACATACATACATTCAAACATACACAAATGATCAAAGTGTATTCCTCACACGGTGAATGGCGAATCTGTATGCACATGGCATTTGCTAACAAATCTAGTGATATTTTGTTTTAAATTTGTATCAGAGAGACGTCATCAATGTTTTCCATTGGCTGCATGCGAACAACCACAGCTTTCACATTGACGAAACCATATGTAAATGTATCTGTATTAATGGAAAGACTGTAAAGTCAAACTTGACCACTTAGTTAGTGCAAATGCGTAAGAGTGACTTTTGACCAAGAACTGAGATTTGATCGTCTAGTGATAATTAATTATACATAAATCAAAAATAAAAGCTCTTAGTGTCTTTGGTAGAGCCACTTATATTAATATACCTCTTATCCGATCACTGTTAATAATGCTTTAGTTACCCCACGCAGATTACTGTAGCACTGACTGAGGAAGCAGCCTCGGAAATTGGGACTTCTTCGGGCAACCACAACTACAAAATGGAGTAATGAGGACAATCCTCCGGCGTTAGCGATAGATGAACATGAATCATATGCTGAGGACCTTCAAATGGACGACTATAGGCAAGAGATAATCAGATTAGATCATAATATCTGTATCATTCTCTGGAAGCTTGTCAATAATAAGGTACCTTTTTATCTGCAAAATATGCATGACCCTGTGTGAAGATTCATATTTATAATAGAGAATATTCCTCTAACTGCCATTTTTAGTTGTTTCTGCAAACGGGAGCAACAGCGCTCCACCTTTTCCGGAGTTTTGATAAACACACACACACACACACACACACACACACACACGCGCGCGCAATTAAAAAAAAAAAGAAAAAAAAAAACATAAACAAAAGAAAAAGGGCCCGACATAATCGCCCTATGCTCCCTGGCCAATCCAGTCACTGTGATGAATAAATATTATCACGTTCAATTCAAAATTTTAACGGAAGGCTTCAATGGCCGAATGCATTTATGTGCGGAAAGCCACCGGGCATGTTTTGCAGGCTCAAATTCACGGATATACTTTTTTGCGATGTCGAAAGCTTGCCTTTACATTGCACTCGGTAACCACAACCCGCTTAAGCTGAAAAGAATATGCAAGGGAGAACTAATACCAAATACATAGACACATACTGCATAGCAAGTTCTTGCTTATAACAGCAAAAATTTATGCGGATAAGTATATGCA
>CAXHWN010001621.1:994200-1019896 GCA_964020975.1 Hermodice carunculata | reverse complement strand
GAAAACGCCGTTAGACGTTACCTGTTATTGGCGACGGACGGTGCACGCGTTCTGCGCAAAAGTTCTTTTTTTCTCAGTCAATTGCAGCGCCTAATGGAGACTGGTTCTTAGCCAATCCCACACAATGCACCCCCCCCCCCCATGTTTCACATTATACATGAACAAATCAGTTTATGAGCCATGCGGAGGTTTCTCACCTGCTAACAGTAGCTTCTGATAAAAGTGTGTGTGTGTCAACAGACACTTTTCTGTTCTTTCCTTCTTTCTTTCTTTCTTTCTTTCTTTCTTTCTTTCTTTCTTTCTTTCTTTCTTTCTTTCTTCTTCACCAGTGAATTAGTCCGACACTTTTCTCTGACACTAATATACATAGAAACTCCAAACTTGGCAAGATTCTACCTCCATACAAGGAGTCTGGTCTTTTTATGCAGAGGAATGAAGATGTTTAGAATTATGCAAATTAGGGGAATTTGAAATTTTCAATCTTGAATGTCTTTAAAACTATAATAGATAGAGATGTCATTCCAGCTTCTGCTAGAGGGTTAACGCTTCTAATGAATTTAAAGCAAAGTTGTAGCAATTTAAATTGTGCTAATTAGCAGCATTATAAATTTTAAAACTTGAATATCTTCAAAGCTATTAGAGATAAACATGTCATTTCAAATTCTAATACGGGGTTTATTGACGACTGCGCACATAATGAATCTAAAACAAAACTTGTAGTAATTTAAATTATGCTAATTAGCAGCATTTTAAAACTTCAATCTTGAATACCTTCAGAACTATAATAGATAATTGCCTGCTAAGACAGACTAAGTTACGCTATCGTTAATGTGTGGGTGTTCCACTTATCCGTGGAGCGCAGTCAGACATGCGGAACATTAGTCTGTTTAGCAGGCAAATAGATAGAGATATTATTCCAACTTCTGCTAGGGGGTTGTTGGCCATTGAGCACCACATGAATTAAAAAGAAAAGTTGCATCAATCTAAATTATGCTAAGTAGCACCATCGGAAAACTGAAATCTTGAATAACTTCAAAGCTATAATAGATCGAGATGCCATTCCAACTTGTTCTGCTATGCGATGGGTAAGTACTTAGCGCTAAGCTTTGAAGACACATAAAAATTATAACATTACCCAAACCGTTTGGTTCTCTATCTAAAGTTGAATTTTCTGAAGTTATCTTTCTTGGAGATCTAATGATAAGTTACAAAAGCAGTACAGGTTAAGCACAAGTATCTTCGAACTTAGACACTATTGATTCAATGCTGAAACTGAGACCTGCAAAATTTTTAACTATGGGATTTGGCATGAGATACAAAAACTGGATAATCAGTCCAATGCATGTATTGACATTAAACAGTATTTACATTCACAATAAAAAAAAAGTGACTTATCGTAAAAAAAAAAAAGCTGAATTTACCCAAACTTTTTTTTGAGACGTGAATACTGTCTTCTCGACTTATCATGGTGGGAGGATCACATACAAAAATATCAATTTCAAACATTTATTCATGAACGGTATCCGTCACCCCCCCCAACACACACACACACACCCTCACACACACACACACACACACACACACACACACACACACTTCTATTCCTCGTTCACAGCTGTAAGGAATGGTCCACTCTGGAACCATATGCTCGATGTGACTGTGCTGGGGACATCCTAATATGTAAAACAATGCATCCTTGCACTGCCACTGGAAGAGTTTCATGTCATCTGATAATAGCTAAAGCCAGCGAAATAAAAAGCTCAGTAATTACGTCTTAACCATGCAGGACCGATGCCATAAAATCACACAATAATAACGCACCCCCCCCCCCAATAAAATAGAACATGGCACACGTACCGATAAATAGTAGCTATACATGATGTCGCTACACAGTTGCCAATGAAGGGACTTGCAATCACTTTCTTCGTGGTCGGTGAAGTCTTGATCTTTACAGTAAAGGAAGAGTTGCTTGACTTCTTCTGCAATTTTCACCGCAGTCGGTGCATCCCTGCAACACGACCCTTTTTCAGATCAGAGTTAGTCATTTTGCAAAATAGAGTGCGCGACTTTGAAACACTTGGTGCATAATAAGAGAGGCTTTCAAACAAACGACATCCTTATGCTAAACATTTCATATCAGTATCTCAGCTGTTGTGACCTGCATTGTTGGGGGCGGGGAGATTAATAATTCAGGTGTAAAAATGTATTTCACAGTTCGCGATCTTCACCCGAAAAATACAAACTTTGATATCCAACAGGGATGAAGAAATTAAATTTTCATGTCCCTTCTCGTACTGCCGATTAGTGACTGAATTATGTGAATGATCGGTCAATTAGCTATGTGATGAACTGTCGATGAGTATCTAGATTACGTTATGATCTGCTTATCAACTTTCAGGTAATCAATTATGAGGATATAAGAGTATAGTAATTCAACACATGATGCACTCCTTTCTGTGCACCTTTATTACGACATTTAATGGTGCAGTCATTAAGCTGCTGTATTCAAAGAGTAATAAGTGCGATCATCTACTCTGACATTGTTACATGCACAGTGCAGTCTGTCAATGGGAACACTGGGATAAGAGGGACACCTTCCATGGGACAGTTTGTCTCAGACCGGAATACCCTAAAGTCATTTTCATATAAACAATCCCAAACCCATTTTCATATAGACGGCCCCGGAGTAAAGGGGGCCCGCCTCTATTGTATATGAGGGACAGTAATCTCTTCACCGAATGAAAAAAAAATATATATATATATATGTGTGTGTGTGTGAAGGGGACAACCTGCACACTAAATCAGTCTCAGGAAGCCATTCATTCGGC
This sequence comes from Hermodice carunculata, assembly GCA_964020975.1. NCBI lineage: Eukaryota > Metazoa > Annelida > Polychaeta > Eunicida > Amphinomidae > Hermodice > Hermodice carunculata. The sequence goes on along the minus strand of CAXHWN010001621.1, from coordinate 1,017,068 downwards.
TCATTACTGTGTACAGCCGTTGTCCTACCTGAAGATTCATGTTAATCCAGTTACAGGCTAATGAGTTCGGTTTTTGGGAAGAGTCGACGAGCTTGCAGTGCCCATGCACAATGCCTCTGGGCTCATGTCAATAAGCATGTAAATGCAGAAGACACACCAAAACTTGCTGAGTAAGCACTTCTCACTAATGTATCAATAAAGCATTTGAATCCCTTAGATTATTTCAACGCTTAAAACAAAGGGCACTGGAATAAGATGGCCCCTCATGGATAATATAAAATTAGTAACTAATGCTTAGCAGCTCTCTCTTTTTTTTTTTTTTTTTTTACTGAAAGGCTTTCACATTATTTACCCTCTATGGTATATACCTTTATTTGTTTCACCTTAATGAACTTCTGCAGCCTTTGAGAACCAGCAGTTTTTAAATTTTGAAGAAAAAAACTGTAAATCACAAGCTGATATGAGTTGAGTAAAGTCACACGCCACAACGTATACAATTTGGCCGGTAATGATGTTTGACCTTCAAGAGTTGACATAACAAAGTCCACAATTAAATGTCAGAGTTATGAAGGTATATACCGTATTTAATATCCAGGTGTCCCTATTAACAAGTGTCAATGTGTTTTATATACCCTTGAATCTCGCTTATAGTAGAATACCTGTTTACAAGGGACACCTTTAAAGTCGGGACACTTTTTCCAAGAGGTGTCGCTATTAGCAGGTTGCTCCGCAAATATAATTAGCATATGCACTATTTATTGAAAAAAAAAACTACAAAGATACCAAAACAATACATTTACACTTGATGGTAAACGATAACATGAAGAACATATTTTTTTTAACTAAATATGAATATATTTCTAAATATACATACGCCAAAGTGTAAAAAAGACGAGTTGAAAGCATTTGTATGAATGACCGAGCATTGCTCCTAAAAGGCATATCGGCAAACGACGATACACCTTCGTACATCCCTTGAAGTGTCTCTTTGTAATATTTAGCGTCGCTCTGAAACAAAATAGAGAAACGTCGAACAACATGCATCCGCAGAGCGTAATGTAAAGGAGTTGTTATGCATTTCTTAAGATTTCATTGTTGTTATACAGTTTCCAACACTCTATTAAGGTTAAAGCGAGGTAACTGTTCATCAAGCACCCTCCGTTTTATTGCGCCCTATATAAAACGCTATGATTCTGTCTACGTTGTTTTATTTTCAGTGTTAAAAATGGCCCGCGCCGTTTAAGATAACTGCCCCCCCCCCCCACAAAAAAAAAAACATGACCAGCATGGTGATAGAGGCACCACTCCATTTTTTTTTTTACTGAAAACTTAAAAAAAATAGTTTTATCAGTTTATCAAATTCTTTCAATACCCACTGCCATTGAGTAGAACTACTTATAACGAACTGCTCTCAATTATAATGAAGATGTTAGATTCACGTTTCACGTGAGAGAACCTTTCATTCAAGTACCAGCATGCCCATTATTCCCGAGAATACAATGGTCCGGGTCAACAGATTTCCTCTGAAGGCTTTGGGCACATTACGCCCAAGGTTCGCAGAAGAAAGCTGCTGATTCAGTCAACAGTTTGACACTGGAAGAGTTGAAATGTAAAATTCTAATAATTTGCAACTTTAAATACAGACATTACAATTTCCCAAACTAAAACGCACTAAAATGCATCCTGCATGTGATAGAAATAGTTTTTGTTCAATTTCCACCCAAATGATTGCAGAATGTTGATCCTTTCATTATATTAAATGTAGATTATGACAATCAAGTTCGGAATACCATTTTTTCTATGCTTACTTATTTGTCGCAGCTAATAATTATTTTACTTCATCATCTATGTACCCTATTTCATCGGCACCAAACCTGCAGGAAAATGAAGCCGGACCATCGTTTAGAACTAGGGAACCCCCAAAGGTGCCTGATTCTTTCAGTGCTTTGAGATACTGAGTTCCAAGTCGCGATACAAGACAGTCGCATTCATAACGGAGAGGACAATCAATTTATAAGATAAGGCAAAATTTGTAAGAATGCATACGACATATATATTAACCATTGACACTCGTCCAACCAAGCATTTTAGCCAATACTTGTTACAATGTACGCATGCATATTACTCAGGTATGCCACCTTGTAATTTAATGGCAAAACCACGCATCTCCATGCCTTTTTAAATTGACTTCTCCCGGCCAAATCATTGTGAATTTCCTGAACTTTATACCAGCACAAAGACTGTGACCTACCAATATTAGGCAGATACTAATAAAAATATTCCCACAACGTATCTTCTTCTTCTTCTTCTTCTTCTTCTTCTTCTTCTTCTTCTTCTTCTTCTTCTTCTTCTTCTTCTTCTTCTTCTTCTTCTTCTTCTTCTTCTTCTTCTTCTTCTTCTTCTTCTTCTTCTTCTTCTTCTTCCTCTTCTTCTTCTTCTTCTTCTTCATCTTCTTCTTCCTCCTCTTCCTCTTCCTCTTCCTCCTCTTCTTCTTCTTCTTCTTCTTCTTCTTCTTTTTTTTCTTTTTCTTTTTCTTTTTCTTTTTCTTTTTCTTTTTCTTTTTCTTTTTCTTTTTCTTTTTCTTTTTCTTTTTCTTTTTCTTTTTCTTCTTCTTCTTCTTCTTCTTCTTCTTCTTCTTCTTCTTCTTCTTCTTCTTCTTCTTCGTCTTCGTCTTCGTCTTCGTCCTCGTATTCGTCTTCAATTGACAGTTGCCTCATGACTGCGTATTCAGGGCAACTTGGAATGAACGAACTTTAGACTGTTTTCCTTGCGCGTGCTTAAAGGAACCAGCGTTGGAGGAGAAATCAATATGAAATCAACACGGTGTTCCATACAAGTACGATTGTGTTCCACAGAGAGTGTTATGCGGCTGTGACAGACAAAAATGTGGCGTTTTCCATTTGTTATTTGCAGTTCAGCATAAACAACAAGTTACATGTATCAGGAATCGCAGTGCTGACCCGATAAACCTGCAACAGTGACAGAAAATAATGAACCATCACCCTGGGGCAAGGACTTCCACATAGACAGAAAGATTAAGGCAAGCATGCCTGACATTGTTATCAGGTACTGGAAGGAGAAGAAATGCATGCTTATCAGCAATTCAGTATCGTCATAGCCCAAAACCGGTTCACGTTACAGAGAAACTCTCCAAGCATAGAGACCTAGAGAAACAGAAGTGAACAGACTGCCTTGAAACCCGAAACAACACCAGCGGTCGTAGAAGCACTACAATTGGTGGAGGAGAGACAAGACGAATACATCAACTACGTTCGAGGCAACATTAATCATCATGGATCCGATAGGTTTGCTCTGCTTTGCACAGCACATACACTGCAAATTTGCTATCTGGAAAAAATTATAAACACCTTCCCTGTTGCGCTTCAACCCATGGTTGGGAACTGGCTCTGTAGGATGTAATTGGGAAGAAGACGGCAGAAGAAATAATAATGATAATAATAATAATAATAATAATAATAATAATAATAATAACAATAATAATAATAATAATAATAATAATAATAACAACAACAACAACAACAACAACAACAACAACAACAACAACAACAACAACAACAATAATATTAATAATGATATGTACCCTAAAACATAACCGCTTCCCTTAAATCATAGGAGTTTCCTTTGCAAGCTTTGATATAGCTTTGCCCGAAATGTTCTGGCGTAGAGACTGAAGGTTCAGCCCTGCTACAGTACACCCCTTCATACTTGTGGGGAGTGACGGAAAACGTCTGATTGGTACTCCCACGTGTGAACATCTGAAATTAGGGTACCTGGATGTGAAATATCGATGCAAGACAATGTTCCATAAAAAGCAACAAAACTTGAGTTAGACAGCTACGAGGTTTTTTTTTTATCCCACATCAAATTTTGATTTAACTGATTCAGTGCCACATTTTAGACTGAGTCAACAGCTTGCCTCGGGGTGCTTTGTGTACATTGCACCCAAAGGAAAGCTGTTGACCTGAACTATTATATTCTATGTAACTGTAGACATGCTCTCACTAAATAGAAAAGTCTTTTTACAAGGAACATGAATCAAGCCCCCAAAGTGTTATTCAAAGCTGTTTGTTCCTTTTACATTGTTCGATATGAGTTGCAGTTGTCAATTATAGGGTTAGGGGAACCTTCTATAAACATACCTATGTCTCCTCATACACATTAAAATCACGGAAAGTTTGCAGAGTAATATGTTACCAACCACAGACATTAATTGGCCTGTAACAAATTATCTGCCAACCAACAATCCGTGTATATTATTTTGGAATGAACATACTCGTTCCTTGTGTAAACAGCAGCCTAAGGGGCTAACACGAATCAGGCAGGCATATAATGCCATTGCAAAAGTCATAAAAAATGGACGCATAGATATATATATAAATTATGCATATCAACCCGTTCTGTACGGTCAAAGTAACACAGAGCATATGTTAATCGATGCATGACAGCCTGGGCAAAAACATGTGTATGACTGAAGCCGTTATTGTAAAGGCGATACATTTTTGCAAGCGACCTTTGACTGTGACATGCAGAGTACCTACATCACTGTGTTGCCGTTTGTAACGGATTTTTATTAAAGTTTATATTTTTCAGAGTAAGTGATCGGGTTTAACTTACCTTCCAAGGTATATGCTCACTGTGGCTAACAATGGCGTAGTAAACAACAATTTCTGGTCGCCGTTCCTTGATTTTGACTAAACACGCCTTGACTAGTTCATGTAAACGTTCTGCCGACTTTGCCAGTATTTTCTGAGATCTGTTGATAGACATTTATGCTTCACTATACAAGTTTTTTTTTTTTCGGGCGAACCCAGCGAAAGTGATCTCTACGTTAAAACTATTCTTTACCTTTGTTTGTATGTTGATTTGTTGCTTGTTTTGTGTGAGTGCGTTATTATAAACAAACAGAGGGTTCCTTATCAAAGTTCCATAAAAGAAACGTCTCAGTAAAGTTGTTAGTGCACTCTCTGAAAACACTGAGCCAACAAGGCTTAAAAATTGAAGAGAATGGTCTTGTTTTAAGTGTATGTTCGCTCTCCATGCTTAACATATTGTTATTTTTCAATATTTACATTAAATCTGACTTTTAACATTGCACGTGTACGAGAGAGCCTGGTATGTTATGTGACCATAACACATGAGCCTTGTGTGTTTTGGAATCGTAACACGTGTGTCCTGCGCACATTCCAATAAGCCATGCCCACCTAGGTTCCCGGAACTTAACACTTGAACATGATGGGCAAATAAGTTTCTGGTCGTTTCTCTTAATTTTATGTATTAAATTTCTAAATTCCGTGTAATTGAGCAGAAAAATTAAGAGGGAAATGTACCATAAGCAATTCGGGTCTCTTTTGTGTGTGTTATGACATAATGACGCCGGTGATTGAAGCTGTCATCGGGCGAGGCACACCGGCGTGCGCCACGCCCACGATGTCAGATTCAATCATTATGCCATAACACACATAAATTTGACCCTCATTTCTTAATGATAACCAAGACACAAGGCATGAACAATCTATTGTCAGTACTTTGTAAGTCTCTCATTGGAAATTACATAGTCACGGTGTTGCAAAATGGTGAAATCCTGCTAAATGTTGTATAAGAAATCTTGAAAGATTTGCAGTTGTTTTTTTTTTAAATAAGTTTGTTAATAGACATAAAATCAATTATGTCCATAATGGACACACTCTAATTAAATGTATTTGACATTCATAAATATTCAACAGTAAAAACATCAGTTTTAATTAACAAATACTGGATACAGTTGACTACACGTTTTGAATATACTTAAACTGTCCAAAATACCGTTACCCTGTAGCTTTTTTTTAATTTCGAGCATGCCTCTTATAATGCAATGATACGCTTTTTTCCCTTATTCTTTTTTTCCTTCCTCACCTCAGTTGTTTTATGAATTCATCAAATGCAGTAGTGAAGGTGTGAGAGCGAGTGTGCCAGTCCTGTGAAGTGTTTGTGTGTTTCATGATGATATCGAATACACGGGAGACCCACTCTGGCTTCTCCTAGAGGCACACATGTATTTTATTGGAAACAATAGATAAAGAGAGATATGCACAGTGTCACATTTGCTTTTGAGGTTTCATTTGCACAGACGTACAAACAAAACTTTAAAACGGCTGTTTCATGGTTATGGTTCGGCATCTAGTCTAAGGTTTCTATGCTATCAAGTTGCATCGAAAACGTAATGCCGTTTGTATGGTCGATAAAAAGAGGTTTCACTTTGTTAGTTTTTCATTTGCTGTTTCACTGGCATAAGTCAATATTTATAACTGCGTCAAAGGCCAAATTCTGTTTAGAGGATATATATATATATATATATATATATATATATATATATATATATATATATATATATATATATATATATATATATATACATATATATATATATGTTGGACAACAATTGTATGAAATAAATATAAATTGCAGTATCGATGGCGAAATATTACATAATGTGATGCATGCTTATCATAGTTGTCTTGTTGCTCCTCTGCAAAAAGGAAAACAAAGAAACAAACAAACAAACAAACACCCCCCCCCCCAGAAAATATCTGATAATGTGGGGGAAATAGCGCATACATTGAATAATGTTTATATGAAAACACTATGTATGTATGACTGGCCAGAACAGAAAATACAAAAAATGCAGAAATTTGGACACATTTGAAAATCCAAGTCGCTGTGTATATGTGGAAATTGTAGGTATGTAGGTTGCACCACGTGTAATGATTTCTCTGATGACGGAAGTGTATCGAAACATGCCAGGTTTGTAAATGATAAAGTTACTATGTTGTTAAGAATCCTTAGTTACCATACTGATGGCGGTAATACACAACCCTTCTGTCCTTACCCACATAACCCATATCGTAGCCAAATGTTATAACTGATCTGTTAAAATAGATGAGGAAGCTTGGAATTGCATTTGGTAAAGCTTTTTTTAATTTTCTTTTAATAAACAATGTTCTAATGTGTTTAGAAACAATTTGGAAGAAAGGAATTTGCATTTCTAAGAAAAGGGTAGATGCGGTGTCTGGCAGATTAGACAGGAATAAATGTAGGGTTGTTGCTGGTAAAACCCGCAGTTCCACAGCTATCATAAATGGCAAAGATTGTTATAGGCAAATTTATAAAGTGTAACCATGGTCAGTCATAATTGCTTCTTCTTCTTCTTCTTCTTCTTCTTCTTCTTCTTCTTCTTCTTCTTCTTCTTCTTCTTCTTCTTCTTCTTCTTCTTCTTCTCCTCCTCCTCCTCCTCCTCCTCCTCCTCCTCCTCTCCTCCTCCTCCTCCTCCTTCTTCTTCTTCTTCTTCTTCTTCTTCTTCTTCTTCTTCTTCTTTTTCTTCTTCTTCTTCTTTTTCTTTTTCTTTTTATTTCTTCTTTTTATTTCCTCTTCTTCTTCTTCTTCTCCTCCTCCTCCTCCTCCTCCTCCTCCTCCTTCTTCTTCTTCTGCTTCTTCTTCTTCTTCTTCTTTTTCTTCTTCTTTTTCTTCTTCTTCTTCTTTTTCTTTTTCTTTTTATTTCTTCTTTTTATTTCCTCTTCTTCTTCTTCTTTTTCTTCTTCTTGTTCTTCTTCTTCTTCTTCTTCTTCTTCTTCTTCTTCTTCTTCTTCTTCTTCTTCTTCTTCTTCTATCTAACATGTGCATATTTGTATCCTTGGGAATATCCCTGCAAACTGTTTGTCAATTTTTATGTTTATCAGTCAATGTGTTTGCGAAACATAAGGTTTCCTTTTGGATATCACAGCTTCTGGCTGATCACATCGGGTCACATGAATTAAAGCCACTCATAAAGTGACCCATGCGTGCGGGGAAAATACCACTGTATTTCCAAATCTTAAAAGACTCTAAGGCGTTTGACACTCTAGATCACGAAATTTTGATACACAAATTAATTATTATGGTATAAAAGACACTAGTTTAACATTGTTTAAAAGTTATTTGAAGAATAGGAAACAATATGTCATCATAGGTGATGTTAATTCTCAATTGGAAGACATAACGACAGGTGTACCGCATGATCCATTCTAGGTCCGGTTTTGTTTTTAATTTACATTAATGATATTAAATCTGATTCAAATATATTTAAATTTATTATCTATGCAGACGATACCACATTATGTAGTGCAATAAATATTTTTAAAAATCAAGATTCAAATAATAACATTTAACAAATTATAAATGCAGCGTTAGATAAAGTATGTGCATGGTGAAAGGTAAATAAGTTATCTTTGAATGTAAAGAAAACAAAGTTTATGTTATTCTACAAGCCGTTAAAAAAAGTAGCAATTCCGACTCTTGAAATTGATACAGTAAAATTTGACTGCGTGGATGAATTTAAGTTCTCAGGTCCAACTTTTGACAAACATATGAGCTGGGATAACCACATACAGAAGATATGTGTCAAAGCATCGCACAGAACAGGTATTTTAAATAAACTTAACAATATCCTTCCGATGGAAATCCTTTTAATCCTATATGATACATTAATTTTATCACATTTGAACTACTGCCTTCTTGCATGGGGACATAAACTAGAAAGACGTTTCACCATTCAAAAACGGTCAATTCGTATAATAAGCAATAAAAACTTCAATGCCCACACAGAACCTATATTTAAACAGTTGAAGTTACTAAAACTGCAAGATATATATAAACTGAAGCTTCTAAACTTTTATTACAGATTTAAAAATGACAAATTGCCGGCATATTTCAATAACTTGCCCATATTTTCACGCTCCATCATACATGACTATAACACAAGAAACAGAAACGACTTTTTAAAATTCGCACTTCTCGTGCATATATACAAGATTGCATTAGGCATCAACTGGGCCATATTTTGAACCACAAACCAGGAATAATAAAAGACAAAGTAAACACACATAGTATCCAAGGTTTTCCAGTCTATGTGAAAAGATATTTCATAGACAAGTATGAAACAGTATGTTGTATACAGAACTGTTATGTTTGCGATACTGGTAATTGATCTGTTTTGTTATTTTCTTTTTATATCCCTTTTAAGTACCCTGGTTCGAATATATTGTAATTGTAATTTAAACACATTTTAACTGTTATGGATGTATTCTTCAAACGTTGCCTGTTACTGATTCAACACTGTGATACTTTTAGGGTGGCTTGCATGGTAGCGGTCAGATACGACCTTAGTGCAAGTCTCCTAGGTCAATATGTATTTTTTATATTACTACAAATGATATTGTAATGCAAATTTGTGTGTATCGATCGAATAAAATGATTCCTGATTCCAAAAAAAATTCTAATTGCGAGGAAGGTCCTTAAGAGCACGTCGTGTAACACTGTTGTGTTGTGTGAATGTCGCATGCTTACACAAGTTTATAAGTTCTTAACTTCTTGTTCATAACGTCCAACTGTCAAAGAGACTTCACTTCTGGGCCAAAATCAAAGAAATGTCCATTTCAAAGCAATTAACCTATTTGCTTAAATGGCCTCATGGGTTTGCAGAATCTCTCAACGCTATAGATGTGTTCTAGCAAACTTCGGGCAGTTCTTGACAAACATTCAAGATAAAATGATCAAAATAGTGTATTATGATCGTATGATATGTGCCTAAAGAGAGGTATCGTTTTTTTTTACATAACTGTATCTGTTTTGTATCATGGTAATACAGAAATTACAAAATGCCGATTTTGTCAAAAATTGATAAAGTTTGCGGACTCTTCATTTTTGACACACAATTAAAAAGAATTGTTAATATCTTAGAAAATTCATTTTGCCCTAAAGAATTGTCAGAGTAAACCAGTTTTTATTTGATCAAAACTCGATAATCAGTTTTAGAGAAAGATCCACATGCACTGGCCATTTTGGTGCAAAAATCCATTGTTTGCAATCGAAATTCAAATGTTAACACGCTCCATTGACTGCCATGTTAGCATTTAATGTGTTTTTTCACATTTTCAAGATTGTAACGGGACTAGAACTACCAAATCTCGACAACTGATAGACAATATCTATGTCTACGAAAATATCCCAAAATCTCCGAATGAACAAAATTATCAAAAACTGGTTATACATTACGTTCAGGTCAAATGGCCATGCCCCGTAAATGCAGCCTATTATTCCCTTTCTGGCCAAATAAAGTAAACATGATTCATGTAAACACATGCAAAGTATATATTTTTTAAAGATTTTGATCTAACGATTACAAACAACCTAAAATCATGACCCTTTGATATAAATTATTGTATAAACAATTTCTTTGATCTCCAAACACAATGTAACATGGGCATACAAAATTAATGTGGGAATAATTACTTAAAATGGTTCTCTCAAATTGCAAATTGTTTATACGCAGTTACTGGCCTCATATGTGGCTACAAAATCGTCCCATAGATCTTTTAACACTGTGTTTGTTTTGCAGATTTGGGCCTCAAATTCATGCCACCAGACATAATGGTATCTTAAGGGTTAGCTCTCCATAATTCCAAAACAAAAACCGTGTTAAAAAATCTATGGGGCACTTTTTAGCCACATATTTTGGAAGTTATCCAGCAAAAACAGATTGAATTTTGGTTAAACCAGTATGAAGTTATTTATCGGTGTATAAACATTTTTCTTTGAAACTCAAGATAAAAAAATGGTTCTTTATACAACATTCAGCACAAAATGGTCATGCTGTTTGTTTATTCACAATCTGCTGGTCATAACCTTTCAAAAATGTATACTTTGCATATGTTTTCATGCATACTTCTCTCTTTACTTGCCCAGAAAGGGGATAGTAGGCTGATTTTACCCGGGCATGGCCAATTCACCTAAAGAATCTCCTATACCGACAAGGCCTTTCACTGCGAGAAGTGATCGCCTTTACGAAAAGAGTACATCCCCCATTGGGATCTGTGGTAAGCCACGGCTACAGTTGCATCGATACAGGACCCGAGTGGACTTTGTGTGCACACAGAACACCGAGTTCAACTATAATATGTCTGAATTTTACATTTACGCTAAATGCATTTCTGGTTTAACAGTGCGGTTTATTCGATAAACTTCTTCTTGCTCAACTGTTTTTTTTTTCACATTTGCTTATTCCATACCTTCCAGCTGATAAGGTTTTTCTTCTTCATCACCAGTCCTGCCATTTCCACTAGGTTTTCCCAGCCTTTTTCCAAGCAAACACAGACGAAGTCGAAACAGACATCTTGTTGATCAGGACTGCAAGCAGCAAGGCAAGTGTCATCAGTCAACAAAGCTGCATCGTGTTACTGCCATTTTTGCTTCATAAAACAGATGCAAAAACGCTTTCAAAACAACACCTTTACAATAATGCCTAAAGAATGGGCTTATGGGTTGATAACTTGGTGTGTGTTTTACTCGCGACATTTAACAAGAGCGTCATACTTGCGATACATAGTAGATTTGAAATGTAAACGATCAATCTGCGTGGACTTATATGTGTGATGGGACCTTCTGTGACAATATTAACTTTCAAACATACGAATTTGCATTATTGAAATTACGTATAATTCCGTGAGTGGTTTGCTTTTGCTTCGGGAGATGTCATCAGGCGAGCAGATGCCACGTATTTTCTCACTGTGTTACCATCAAGTTTCCATGTATCATACCAATGACATAGGGTCAGGGAAATGACGTAGCAGACGACAGCACTAGTCAAGAGGTATCACGTGACCAGCATGAAAATACTATTGGTCAAAGGAGGCAAAGTGACCTCTTTTTTCACCAGTGCTGCTTTCCACCTTGTATATCTGGATTTATACATGTACGCAAAGATGTTAAACCCACACTTCCAGCTTAAAGTTCCGACCAGCCGGTGTGGGGCAAAAAAGTGAACTTACTTTAAGTTGGGCAATATTGACATCTTGAAGTTTTTACTGTAATTGCGCCCGAACTTTTCGTCCTCCTGCCCAGTCCTTAACTGTTTACATTCGGCTAGCATCGAATCAATAGCCATTGTGGGTTGTTTGGAGTCCTTTATAAAACGCAGAGAATCACATTTTGAAACACAAAAATGTCAAAATAAAACCGAAGAACACCACACATATAAGCAGGAACACCATAAAAGCAAACTCTTAATGAAGTAGACTGTATATGGACTGCTGAAATACAATATGTATATATATTTTTTGTTTGAGGAAAAAAAAACCAATGCTCAGTTTTTAGCCTTTTCTTCTTCCTCAGCCAATTTCGAATATTATCTTATTATCTTAGACATTCAAGTCCCAATGGCTTGAAGCCGTTTCATTAGTCTCTCATCAACCGGCCGCTCCGAACAGAAATTCCTTTTTTGGATCTTCTTGCACAGCTTTTTGTTAAAAAGGTAAGTTACTACGGGGCAAATGACAGTGGTAGGTACCACCTGATTCTAGTGAAATGTGACTGATGTAATGCTTGGTAGTGAGCTTCATAACAAACATATTGTGCGTAGCAACTGGGAGATTGAGACTGATACACAGATTGATCATTTCAATAACTAGGGCAAGTGATAGCAAGAAAGATGAACTTGACAGCTTTGTCGTTGAGCCTGATAGCTAAGATTGTGAGACTAATCAGTCGGGACGTGTGCCTGACAGCTAGGGCAATGCTGGTGATAACTGGGGTAATAAGCTTGGTGACAATCAAGCGACAGTCAATATATAAACTGATACCTTGGATATGAAGCATAACAATATATGTCACAGCCTCAGAAGATCCCATTCTGATAGAGGGGATATGTCCCATAAAAAGTATCTACAACTGTACCATCGATATTTTGAAAATACAATACCCTACGAATACTAATATGAGAGAATTAATCAGGTTGCTTCAATATCCATATGTTTCGTTTTGCTCCAGTGGGCCCAATGTCCCTGAATATTTGGAGGAGGTTTTCAATGTTGTGCTCCTGCTTTTACATTCTAATGACTATGGTACCTGTCATTTCTTTCAATTACTGGCCATATATGTTTACCAAAATTAGTTTATGGAATATAACATCACATGCCATTACCACCAATACCACACTGGGGATACTCGGGTGAAATATATGTATGTATGTATGTATGTATGTATGTATGTATGTATGTATACACATATATACATATATATACATATATATACATATACATATATATATATATATATATATATATATATATATATATATATATATATATATATACATACATACATGTATAAGGATCTCCTATTGTGAATATGTCCTTAGAGACCATATCCATATCAACACATAGACTACATGTTTTAGTCCCTCAGGCGGTCAAATGGACAGATTCCAATATGTGTAAATACATATAAATGAATCATTTTAAATATTATTTTCTCCTACCAGCACTTTGTAACTGTCACTGTTATTCCTCAGAACGCTCCAAACAAATCTGCCACCATTTGCACACCTTTCATATCGACTTCTTTACTGTTAGCCACCCGTCATCAACAGGGGAACGTCACGCTAGAATTATGTACATTTGCACCCACCAAAGATATATTGTGCCTTATTGAACGGTTGAACTGCGTAAGAGGGCAATATGTCAGCCATGTAAGACAACTATAGTCCTGAATGCATCACTTAGTTTGTTTACGTCCACTGGCTGCTCGTAGGCATGGGCAACGTATTGATGACAACGAGTGTGCTCTCTGTACATTGTAATGCCCAGCACAACGAGAGCCGGTGCGGTGTCGTTGATCAATGGTTTCCCCTGGCAGCGTTGGGCCACATGCAAGTTTTACCTTTCGTGAAGCTTTTCCCCGGATACCCATTCGCTTTATACTTATGCACGTAGTTTTGTATTCAGTTATATTCTAAAATAGACACAGGATTTGAATTTTTTAATGTATGATGACGGAAACCCGTACTTTGCCATCCACTCACCACTGGTGCAGTCATGAAATCAGATTATTTTTATGCGGGCATATTTCATTACAATTTTTATATTATATACTTATGTATAAGCAACTGCATAGACAATTAAGACCACATAACATTGAGCATATAAAATTAAAGCTGGTTACCTGCCCTATAGAAAATGGAGTCCAATATTTAATATCTCAAATCATAGCAAGCAAAGACAGTTCCCAATAGTGGAGCTCATAACTTCTGAGGAGGGTTTTAACTCAGAGAGACTGAAGAACGCACACGTCATTTTTAGCCACTAATGAGTATATTTATTTTTGACTGCGTTTTCATGCAGAAATGAGAATCATATTGCCGCAGTCATGAAAATGAGTATATGATGTTCAATTTGGACTGGATAATGAAAACATATATATGTTAACAGGCATTTCAGGTTTTTGTGCTGAATATTAGGAGCCTAGTCGTATAACCACTTTCTGAATGCAATTTATGAAGAAGAGGACGAAGAAGAAGCAGAGGAAGTAGAAAAGGAAGAAGAAGAAAAAGAAGTAGTAGTAGAAGAAGAAGAACAAGAAGAAGAAGAAGAAGAAAAAAAAAGAAAAAGAAGAAGAAGCAGAAGAAGACCATCACTATGGTGAAGGTGGTAAATGATAGATAGATAGATAGATAGATAGATAGATAGATAGATAGATAGATAGATAGATAGATAGATAGATAGATAGATAGATAGATAGATAGATAGATAGATAGATAGATAGATAGATAGATAGATAGATAGATAGATAGATAGATAGATAGATAGATAGATAGATAGATAGATAGAATATTTAAGGAAAAACAAGAAGTGTCAACACACAGACTGAACAAGTAGACGGCCATAGCCTGAAATTAGTTTGTCCGCACAAAAATTTTCAAAAAGAAAAAAGAAAAAAAAAACCGAGGCTGCAAAACAGGTACAGGAATGCCAACCCACTACATGAAATCATCCATAAAACTTTTACGCCACTGCCAATAAACAGACGTGGAACGCCCTAATGTGAGTTCAATGTTATCTTGCTCTTTATAATGAAGCCAGAGTTTGAACTTTACCAACAGCTTGTGTTATCCTATAACTCAAAGTCTTTGCAGAATCAAATTTGTATAGCAAACTGTGCCTTGCGGTTGTGTATGTTTGTATTTGGTAACTTCACATGCACAGACGGGATTAAGATTCCCAAATATATCTTGTTCTCAAAGTACATGTTGTGGCAGGTAGAACTTCCATAATCAGAACGCACATTAACCATCGGGGCAATGCGGTTTGATTAATGCACCTTTGGCTATTATTTGCTGTGGGGGGAGTTTCATATTTATATTGATGGTGGATGACTTGGTCCCTGTTTAAAGTCTGCAGGGTCTCGTAAAACGCAGCTGCACACCATAATAAGTTAATTCCCCTTAAAACAGCTGAGATTTGTTGTTTAGGCTCTTAATCGTTTATAGCAAATATGATTCCATTTTAAAGGTGAAAGTGTTGATTTAGGCCATCATTGACATTCATAGGTCAACCTCTTTCTCAAATCGAGGATGTAAAAGGCTTCCTGATATAAATAATCTAAACTGAAAAATAGACGTTGGCATGCTGTATCATCACGACAATGGTAATTGATACTGGGTTTAGGCAAAGCAATGAATCTGTAGTTACAGAACTTAGCAGTGTGCTGGGGCTTCTGGTCACTTCATCTTAAATTTGCTATGCTCTGTGTATATGGGTTATTAAGTTGTTCAAACAAATTCAGCTAATTTTATAAAAACCGTGGCGAGTCATCAATTTGGGCCACGTACATGTAATGTAACACGTTTTTCAACTGAGTTAATCCTTGATGTTAATGACAGCCTACTGTTTTTTCACCAATATTGAAAAACAATTTGCACCAGAATCATAGATGAGACCAGTCAAGATACCATGCCTCATGCCCTTGGCGTCTTCAACTTAAAATAAAACATAATGCGATTAAATTCAAAATAAAAGTTGCAATTCAATTTCTTATACATACAACCGGGGACTGTTTGTTCTTTACTTCATATCAAGGGCGCAACAAAAAATTCAATATATGCAGGTAATAAGGACATTTTGGTTCAGTGCTTATTTAGTGATACGTTGGGGCGCTAGGGGTCACTATTTACTTGTTGTTCTTGGTTTGCACAATTAAAACACACACACACACACACACACACACACACACACACCATATATAGAAATGATATCATTATTTAAAAACAAAACAGGAGTTGTATTTTGGGTCGCATAGGGATTCACTACAGGTGCTGCCCCGACCGGCGACCTAGGTGACCTTATATTATATTAACCATAATGCAAGATATAAAATGCATACTAGCATATGCATATAATGCCTGACATAAAAATCGTACGCGATAAACTAAAATGGCCAATTCAAGGGAATAGGCAAATAATAGCACAAAATTCAAAATAATAAGAATGGTAAAAAAAAAAAAAAAAAAAAAAAAAATCAATTCAGAGTAAAAGCTTGGTTTGTTTTTGTAAGAGAATGGAGCCTACGTTGAGTGTGCTTTGGGTCATCGAAAGATACCCGGGTTCCAGGTCCATATTGTTCTTCTGTAAAGGTTCCAGCCTTTCATAACTTTGACCGCTACATTTAAACACAGACTACATCACCACAATTTGGTATGGATGCCCACACATAATAGCCAATTAAAATTGTCAGTGACAAGCCCTGAATATGATTTCAATAGCTTTTAAAACTGTTGAATTTGCATATTCCATTTGCGTTTTCCTAGATGGCTTATCTTGAATGAAAAGAAAGGAAAAATAGAAACGTTCAGCATTTCCTCCATCACCTTCAAAAATGAAGATGCCTTAATATGTAAATCAATGTTTGCTTGTATATTAATGAGAAGTTTTATGCCTCAATTGGCATTTTTGAAGCACACGAAATATAGTATTTCTTTGTTTACTACTTCAACTAGATAGATGCATTTGCAGTAAGAAACAAATTATTAGCACTTATATAATAACCTGCCGGTACTTTCGGACCTGTATCCACTATCAGGACAACCATCTCGCATGAGGCCCAACTTCCACACACCAGGGGGTCTTCGGCAGGTCCTACTAGCGCTGCTGCTTAATTCACAGCCTAAGGGCGACTCCAGTGTCTCATACAAAATCCCTACTCTTGGGCCTACCACTGGTTGCAACTGATATCTGTATTTTGTGGTGTAGTTACATTTTCACCGCATGCCAGTTGGTTTAAGGTCTATCGTGTTACATTTGAATTGGTAACTAACGATGATAACTGCTTCAGACATGACCGAGCGGGCAGATTAAAGTTGAGATAGTAAATGACGTTTTAAAGGTACTTAAACGACCGTTTTCTCTGGTAGCTCAGACACCTGGAACCTTGCAAAATATTACGATAACGGCCGCATTCTGGATAAAACCTTTCAACCTGGGCTATGGCTATGCTGTTTTTACCCAACACCGTGGTTGTGCAGCTATGCTCTTTCCACAGCCCAAATTACCCCTCCACTGCAGACCAGTTGAAATAAACTACTGTGTCTGAGTTGACTTTACTGCAAAATAACAGCACACAATGGCCACTTTCTCGATAGAATCTTTCAGCCAGTGTCGATCAATCTTTATTAGGGAAGGGCGGCTTGAAACTCTTTTATTTATTATATGTTTCATAAAAGATGCTTAGGGCTCGGACTCGAGCCTTTTCAGTGAGGTCGGTCGGGTTATCTCATAGAGCTACCACAAATAGGTAGCTCCATGTTTATCGGCACCATATATGTATATATATATATATATATATATATATATATATATATATATATATATATATATATATATGATGGGTATTGTGTCATCATAGAGTTTGTTTTACATTTCTGGTGCAGGATGTCCATTGTTGCAGTCCTTCAGTCCTTGTTAGGATTTCCCTTGGTTTGTACAGGTGGTCTAGCTGCAACTGTTTATTTTACAATCACTGGGACTGAATATAATGCTCCAGCTTGTTTCCGCTTCAGTTATACACTGGCGGGAGGTTTAACTAGGATAAGCTGCCCACCTGGAAAGGGTACATATTGGTTCAGGGGCAAGTCAAATTGTTCTCATCTGAGCCTGTACTATACAAATTTAGTAATTATGGTTTGCTTGACAGGTATTCTTCTCTCATAATGAAGCTCTGTATTTATAAGCAAAACTTCACATATTAAGCTAATTTACCATTTGTCACGTTCATTTTTATTCTTTATTATGTGGGTTGTTTTTGCTGAATATTTAGTTTAGATAAAGAGTCGCTACTCAGAGAGACATGTCCTATTAATAGGCTCCGAAACATGTTGAGTAGTTACATGCTGAAGACCCTTTAATATATTTGGGCTGATACAGCATATGTCAAAATTTTACAGAGGAACATGTGCAATATGGACATTAGTAATTCCATATATATATATATATATATATATATATATATATATATATATGTTAGACAGGGACAGGTTAGCTTATGGAGAGTAAAGAGTTCGGACTGCGGAATAGGATAAAGACTACTAGGAAGTGGTTCTCGGCAGAAAGACACAAATACAATACATATATATATGTATGTATGCATGTATGTATGTATGTATGTATTTGTTCGGCCTTATAGGTAATTTGTACATATGTCGAAACATGACATTTATGTTTAAAATGGATGTTCTTTCCCCCTTTACATATTACCTCCTTTTTGACATTAGTTGAATTTGATATCTGGGCACAACCGAAGGCACTTGTGAAATAAAGAAATTGAAAGCACCACAATAGTACATCATTTGTATAGATATAAAACGATACGAAAACGTGCACTTTGACGCATCTCACCCGTTAAGACAAACAATTTCCCTCAGCTATTTCGTATGGAAGAAACTCGTAACTGTGCGCGATTATACCACTTAAAACAAATTATATTTTGAATTAACCCTATCATGAATCAAATTACATGTCGAGTGATTTCAACGGACCAAGAAACACTCTCAAATCATATTTTCAAAACGTGTGGTACTCCAGCTGGCGATGTTTCCAGTCCTATTTTGTCATTGTTGTTACCCTAGAACCAAATTAGATACATATACGTTATATAATGTTTATTATTAAAACTGAAGAGGTGACTACATGGTATATAACTCGTAAGTTTGGAAACGTCTGGTGGCACAGGAATTAGATTACCAAACATGTAGGTCTCTGATATTTAAAAATGGGCGGACCAAACGCATTTTGCAGCTCACTTTGTATGATCCCAAATTGGGAGATACTTCCACTATAAGGCATAAAATTGGAAACGAGTTTGCAGAACATGGGAGACAGTATCAAAGCAAATGTTAGTTCATTCGAGGGTTGCTGCGTTCAGCTGTTTGATGATATAAACAACTTTATGTGTAACGGGTTTTCCATCATAAGGATAATTGAAATTTAAGTATTCAAAGGGGATTCTCACTGGGTTTCAAACCTGTTGGTCGAAGACCATTGAAGAACCATCAACTGAAGACCTTTTCATGTATCATTGTACTTAACTCTTTCAGCACCATACTTGGACTAAGTCAACAGTATTTGGGCATTGCCTGATTTTATTAAGTAATGTCAAGATTTCTTGGTGTTAATTTTGTAAACGTCGAACAATGAAAACAATTTTTGCGTTTCATGTTTTCAGTAATTTACTCAGTTTATTTCTGTATGAAGTAAAATTCGTCTTATCTTAAATGTGAATCGCTATGCCTTTGGCGTTTTGAACTTGCGTTTGTTAATTAATGAAAATATTCAATGCATCAGTAAGCCGTGCTTTTGTCTCCAGTCCAGATGGTCCCGTTTCTAAATGCCTGAAAGCAGTTATTGGGCACAGTTGTCAAAGAAATGTACAACTGCGCCAAGTGACTTTTATTCCAGGCCAAATCTTACAGAGATGTGCATTCTTCACACTGAAAACACATATACGCAATTGACTGTATGGCTCCGGAGAAATCTGTCTGCAATAAAAGTGGAAATCACTCTTCCAAATTGTTGAATAAACACAAGCGGCTGGCGAGGAAAAGGTATTTTTGTTGAATCTTTTATCAAATTGATCAACATGAATACAATTTGGAGAAATATACAAATCTTGTGCAGTTATCATCAATCTTCACCAATCTGCAAAAAGTTATGAGGGACTATGCATTAATGTATGTTCTTTAAGAAAGGTGATACAAAGGTAGGAACTTTTGGAGGGGCTGGGGCATGTTTAAAGAATTCTTCATTCTGATGCACATTTTATAAAGAACTTATCATTTGTCAGAAAATCCATGATAATTTTTGGTTTGTTATCAGGACCTGAAGGTGAACATGGTCCATTCATTAACGTGACACTAAATATATTTTATTCATTTCGTACAATTGTATTAGGTCTAGACCTTTCAAATTGGTCATGTGACAGGCAACGTATATGTCTACCAAAATATCTCTCAATCCTAAAATGGAACAAAAACAAAAAACAAAAACAAAAAACAAAAAACAAAGAAAACGGTTAAAGCTTAACCTTGATTGATCAGGAAAAAAAGAACTGGTTATGTGACGATGAGGGACTGAAAGCGGTACATCCGCTCTTTACAGGGAAAATGAGTCTTAAACTATTGGAGTTATATTTTTACAATTTTGTGCTGGAACGCGTGTTCTTTTTGCAGCCATTTCCACCCTGAATTATGTACTGTGAAGCAAAATTTGAGACCGGTAAAGACAGACCAAGGTAACAAGATGTACTTTTTTTAAAACTAAAATTAGTTTAACACAAATTGGCAAAAAGATAACCCATTAACGTGGCGGAGGTTTCTCACGTTGGTAATGTTGGTTTGTTGACAAGAAACAAATACACCTCAATATCTCCATTTCGATTCATATCACAAAACGCACATAAAAACGCACACTCTGTAAAACCAGGCTGGGAAAAGACCCAAAAATACAGAAAAGCTGCCAACGTAAACTTGAGAATTTTTTAAAGAAGAAAGGTTACCAAGATTTGCTACAAAAATGATGGAATCAAGAAGGCGTAAAAACAGGCAACGGTACTAAAACGGAACCGAGAAAAAAAAAGGAGTTACCATGTATAACCGAAGAATATAGAACTAGAAGGGATGCTAAAACAGAACGGGAGACAACACTATGATAACCACGTATAAACGAAATTACCAGGACAGGCAAGGATACTAAAACAGAACGAAAGAAAAGACCATGATCACCAGTCAGCATGTATATCGGAAGAGTAAAAAACAGACAAGGATACCAAAACAGAACGGGAGAAAAACTTCATGGTCACCAAGTATAAAGGAAGAATCGGACAATAGAGACAAAATTACGCGATAGAGCCAATACATTGGAAGTTGATGGCCTTACGAATGATATGAAGGAAAGATACTTTACTCACCGTTGGTAGATAACAGCTTTAAATTCAAAAATAGATAAGCGTTTTAATGTAAGGAGAGTTTTCACCTTGGAGAATAAAATAACGCTAGCATGAGCAAATATATAGATTGTAGAGAAAAACAAAATATATACTGGTCACATGACTAGTATGATTTATTAGGCTCGTTCTTCAAAATTTAAAACAATTCAGACATGGAAAAAAAAAGAAAAGGTTTCTTTCAATGTAAATATAAACCTGAATTAAAGAGAAATTTTACACACTTAGCAAAAGAGAACAGATTTTTTCGACGTGAACAGTAGTGACCTTTTTTGTAAATTTGGACGACAAACCACACTGTCTACAATGACATTATGTCAAAAATATTTATAATTTTAGGGGGTCGTATTTTAAAATGAAATAAAAATTTCGTAAAGTCAGTCGTAGCGCAAAGTTACATAGAAATACGTTTATGTATGTATGTATATATATATATATATATATATATATATATATATATATATATATATATATATATGTATATATATACATGTATATATGTATGTATATATATATATATATATATATATATATATATATATATATATATATATATATATATATATATATATTGTGTCAGTGTGTATTACATATACATCGGTTATTTGTATGCGTTACGTCTTACTGTTTTGTACTTTCAATTTATCATCTCGCATGCCCCATAGCGATTTTTATATCGGAAGTACCCACTATCCTGTATCAGCAAGATATATTTCCCTACGATGTCTGTAACACCCTTCCTTCAAAAGGCTTTTATGCAAGGCGGAATGAAATGGCCCACGTGACAGCATTGCGGTACCTATCATTTAACATGTCACAATAAGACGCATTTCTGGTTTGCTTGATTTTAACCACTCATGTCACTGTAACATCGTCTGCCTGCTGCAGTCACGCACTTAATTTTAAATGGAAGGTTGACCGCTGTGCAGCAAGATTGGTTCGAAAGTTGTTTGCTGCATACGATTCACCAGTATTCAGGGAACTATATTTGTCATGTTATCTCTTCTACCTGCTCAAAACAAAACAAACAAACAAAAAACAAACAAACAAATAAACAAACAAACAAAAATGAAGACAAATTATTCTCTATAAAACAATGTGTGGTGAGTCACCTTAACGGAGAAAAACAAGAAAATAACGTTTTATTTAGTCAGATCTCATCTGACAATTAACAGACTGTGACTAACAAAATACAAGCTGAAAGCAATGAGACTATTATTTGCAGAACATCTCTTTGCTAGCGACTGAACCGTTGAAGTAGACTAGCTACCTCTACGATATATACCCGAAAAAAACGGTGTAATCACGTTTCTATGGCTCCATTTCACAGACAACAAATATGAAGGCGTGACAGTGAATTCAGGGCGTCAAAAACTCTGTCAATAGTTTACTTTCTTGTGTCTTGACTCCCCCACATGAAATTATATGCAGTCGCAGCTTGTATACAGCATCATATCAAAAGCTTTAGCTGTTTGTATAAATACAAGTATGCGAAGGCCTTTCACAATGATTAG
>CAXHWN010001621.1:582500-994000 GCA_964020975.1 Hermodice carunculata | reverse complement strand
GACAATTATGCTGTCACAAAATCCATGGCTCACTAAATGTCAGATCAATGTCTCGGAATAATGTTAATCAATATATGCACTACTACTACTACTACTACTACTACTACTACTACTACTACTACTACTACTACTACTGCTGCTGCTGCTACCACTTTTACTATATTTATCACTTATATTGATCTTAATATCAGCATCAGCATCATCATCATCATCATCATCATCATCATCATCATCATCATTGACGTGGCTAGCAACAGCGGGAATTCATTATTGGTTGATGAAATGTTACAGAGCAAACTATGTTTATTGATTTCTGAACAGCCACAGAGCTCAAACCTTAAAATGCTGGTGGACAATATAATATCACTGAATTAAAAAAAAAAAACTATTAGTTCTTGCTTTATTGGAATAGATGTTTATTCTCAACCTGTAGAAGTACTCATGGAAATGAGATTCATTTGAACTGATACAGGCCTCCAAAGCAAGAGATTTGGCATGCTAGAAGATTTAATTTTGGCCACAGATGGCAGCGGGAAAATGCCTGGGTGATTTTGAAAATTTCCTCTGTCGAAAAGACTATGAAAATATGTAAAGTGCACATAAGCTATTTAAGTGCGGGGCAACTTGGGAAATTTCAGGTTTACTCAGGACTAGGTGATGGACATAAACATTGAAAACACGAATCTCCATTCATGCCAAAGTAAGTCAGTAAAGTTATATAAAGGTAAATAAACATGTTGGTTCTCTTATGATACGAGACTTACTTAACGAGATCATGAACATCCATAACCACAATACAATGTAAACTCAAGAAATCCCCCCCCCCCGTACAACTTTGGACCGATTTTCGATTTCGCCTAGTGGGTGCACTCTTTGTCAACGAGGGTAAATGAATAGACTAGAGATTGCAAATGGATAAGTTAAATTCGCAATATATTTTAGTCAAGGTGTAATAGGCCAGTTCATAGGATTGGGTTCTATTCGGTGTACTTCAGAAAGCGCACCCTGCTTTGTTTATATTTTGTGCTCGACCACGCTGGCCGGATTACACATGGAAGCATAAGAAAGTAAAACTCAGGATGTGCTTGGATTTAACCAAAAAATTAAAACTTCAGCAAACTATAAGTGCACGTTTCATCACTGATGTGGCATTTTAGGTAAATGATTTGCACTGTTCCGCACAATCCATGTGGTATTCACTAGCGTTAGCCCTGGCATCCGTTGTAGACATATGACAGCGTGGACCGGACTCGGATACTTGCTGATTAGACAACCAGGCCAACAATGGAATGCATAATTAATTACGGTCCGGACAAGTTCGGTACAACTCGGTATGAACAGGTCCATTTTCTGTTTTCAGACTTCGTACACATTCACAATATTGAATCTTTGCAATTTGCAAGTGGCTTAGAAGACGTGAACATTGTTGATTGTCCGTGCAAACGTCGAAGAAAGGATGCATTGGTTATTGAATTTAAAGACGAAAATAAAAGACACATACACAGAACATTATCATCACTATGATTATCAATTCTTGGTACTAACTGGAAGCAAAGAAGCGAAACATCATCATATTTCTTGAAAACAGTGTAAAGTCAAATTTTGATATTCACAATAAATTCGCATTCATAAAGAAAACCATTTCAAGCTGCATATCCATGCTTTCACTTTCAATGTTTGACACACACATATATATATATGTGTGTGTGTCTGTGTCTCTGTGTGTGTATGTGCGTGTTATAAAATGTGTGACTGGCCAGGTTGGTGTAACAATGTGGTATTTTTTTTAACTAAACTTAAAATAACAGTTACAGAGAGCTGATTTGTAGCCAGGGTGCCAAGTTCCGATTGCGTCTGCAGGTGTTCACATGACCCTTTCCAAGAACTTCATTCGGCTCACTGCCGGTCCTCAATAGTTCATGAGACAAAGCTCATACAACTGTCTTCCAGCATAACCAGGTAAGGCTCCCATTGCTTTCATGTTGATGTGTTAACAATAATCGCTCCATGCTTCCTTAGGTGCCTGCGGCGTCAGCTTGGAGATCATAAACATGTAGCTGAAGGTCACTGAAAGCCAAAGTTGATGTCTTGGCTGAAACATTTGTGAAAAATTCAAGAAAGAAGAGGAAAAATATCGAAACATTGATTTACTTTCGGGTTTGTCAGGGTGATCCCGTTTGGGCAACAGCCGACATTTTGTAAATGCATATCGGCACCATGAACTGGAACTGCATGTACTTGCTAACATTTTGGCATGTTTCGTAATGGGATGGTATTTTTTTTTCTTTTTTATATTTTTTTTTTTTATTAAAGCACTCACCCAACATGGTGTAGCCGAACAATATAGATCCAGAAACTCCGTTAACATAAAAAAAAACACATTCGAAGAAAAAGGTCGATTCTTAACCTGTGTGATTAAGGCATTAATGTGCATTGAAACCATTACGGTGTGCCTTATATGACACAGACAGCTAGACTACGTAACGTTTTCTAAAAAAAAGTCCATCCCAAACGATTTAATGGTAAATACTGCAGCAGTAGTAGCAGTTGAGGCAGCAGTAGTCTACTTTTGTCATCATCACCGTCATCATCATCATCATCATCATCATCATCATCATCATCATCATCATCATCATCATAATCATAATCATCATCATCATCATCATCATCATCTCCATCCTTTTACGCATTACGCTGCTTTTTTGTACGTCGCACACTAATATATTTGATGCATACACACCATGGTCCTCATTTTAACCAATCAACGGTATAGTTATTCTCAGCAGTACATATCTCACAAAGAGATGGTATAACAGTTTGACGAAAGAATTGGAACCCAAATAAAGATAGCCTCATTGCTATGACTGCACCATTTACTTAGTCTCTATGTTGCGAAAGACACAAGGATCAGATTACTGTAGTATTTCATGTACCAAAGCCGCCGACACCTGATTTCCTGCCAAGTGTCGATGTCTCACGTATGTCATAATTTGTTGGACGATCCTTTGTGCCATCTGCAATCTTCCGCCGAGTCAAATAACTCCAAAAGTTCTGTACCCGGTACCGGGTATTCCGAAAAGCAGGCAAAACGATTATGTACAATGGTCACTATCTGCCAATAAGGAGTGTGGTAATAAAAATACAGATAGGAAAAAAAATATGCTACCTGCAGAGGAAGTGGAGTAAATGAGCCATTGTCAACATAGTTGGGTGCTCCCCGTTTGGTGACTCTGTACAATAGTTGACCTCGTCGAGAAAAGCCTCTTCTTTGTTGACACTTTTCGTCCCACATCCCTAAAGCAAATAAAAGGGACAAGCGTTTTCCAGTTCTCTCTGCTAACATTGTCATCGTCATTTTTATATTTTCTCAAAACATCCATCACAACCTTGATCGTGATGTGAAAGAAACTACTCAGGTTATGTATTTAAAGTAGTATGTGGTCTGTGTCTTTTTATTTTACGTATGAAACTTGAAGCTGCCACTTGTAGTCGTATTCTTATTGTTTAAAAATACGGAAAGTGATTTGTAAGTACAGAGGCTATCGCTGCGATGAAGACGACCTGTTCCTCCACAAAATGTGACTTACTTTCGTAAAAGCGACATGTATATATTTTGCTGATGAAAAGCGGAAATAACAGTATTTAGTTTACAACATTTAATAGGTAATAGCAAATAAGAATCTATCTATCTATCTATCTATCTATCTATCTATCTATCTATCTATCTATCTATCTATCTATCTATCTATCTATCTATCTATCTATCTATCTATCTATCTTTCTGTCTGTCTGTCTGTATATCCATTTATCTATCCACCTGTTCCTCTATCTGTCTGTCTATTTGTCTATCCTATCTATCTATCCATCTGTCTGTCTGTTGGTCTGTCTGTCTGTCTGTCTGTCCATGGATTATCCATCGATGCATCACTCTATCTATTAATCTATATGTTTGTCTGTCTGTCTGTCTGTATGTCTGTCTGTCTGTTTATCTGTCTGTCTGGCTGGCTGACTGGCTGGCTTGCTGTCTTTCTGTCTGTCTGTTGTCATTCACATTTGCATAATGAGGTAACCAACGTTTACACAGTTTAATGGCTTTTTCGCTGTATGGCCCCAAGCCCATAGGCGACATACATATCTTCGCTTATTCAAGTGTTGCAAGTTGCTTGGTGATTGCACCTAATATATCTGTCGGAAAGAGAGAGGGAAGACAGGCTCAATAAAGAACGGTTGTGAAATAAATCATGCGCCTGAACATGACTTATGAGTATCTTAGCCCCCCCCCCCCACACACACAACAAAGTTTTGTGTTTTGTGCTACCCACAAAACAGAACCAGAACTATATCAGATATGCCTCTGGCTGTCTGCCTATTTATTTGTTTTGTTATCTGTATGTTTCTGTGTCCTTGTTTCCATTTCTTTCTTTATTTGTGACTAAGGTAAGCTTTGGTCATGACTTAACATCTCGTATTGGTGACTAAGTGTATCTTAAAAGGAAGCGCAAAAACTGGTTGACACGACTGAAATAAGCCGTGTGCATAAGTGTATTTAATCTAGTACCATGGCCACGTAAAGAACAAACAAAGAACTTGTATTTAAATGGTGCTAGGTTTAAACACAGACTTGGCCATAAAGGATCTCAGTTCTCAAATATATTAAGTCGGTGTTCCCTCGCCAGGCTACCACGTGCACGCTTGTTGGTTTCGGACACTATACAGTTGGTAGTACGGACTTTGAAACTGCACTACGTGGGCATATCGGAGCGCTCGCCGTATTTGGTAAGGATTCGTCTTATTTTATTGTGATTACAAAAATATCGTAAAAAGAATATTAACTAAGGTAAGCATGAAGGAAAAGATCGTTAGCATCACAATCATAAAAAGTGTCGCCATATGCCAAAAACACGTTTTCAGGGGAAATTTCCAACAGTGTCGTCAAAATATAACACAATGGCACCAAATTACTGGTTCTGTGTAGCTGCAGTCCTTCTGGTCCGTCAGCTGTGGTTTGAATTGGCAGTGAGTTACAATATGTAAGTTGGCTGAAATAGGCTTCAGGCTAGTTGAATTGCGAGCGGAACCGGTGCATGTCCTTGTCCTGGGGCCTCAGTTCGCCTCAGAAGTACAGGAATCACGCGAGAGCGTGCAGTTACAGATAACCACACAGGACTCCTCCGACTTTATTACAGCATTCCCACATTTTTAGTGGCCTGGCCCTCCCTTATTCACAACGCTACTTCATTCCTCTCTCTGATTTACAAAATCATATTTCAATTATTAGCATTTACACACCTTTCAACTCCAAATCTGATATTTGTTACAATTTCGAAATATATTCGTTTTGTCAACATTTGCGTTATTCAAATGTATTTTTTCCTTTTATCTGGCCTTCGGGTGTGTGCATATTTGCTTCCTATTGATCATAACTTGTTTGAACGTTATTGAAGTTGTGGTTATCTATTTTCCCTGTAGTTACTTTAATTGTGTGGTTGAGACAGTTTTGGAATCCCGTCCAAAATTATACATATTTGCTCTCTTTAATTGTTAATGTATATAAAGCTTCAGTTCACGAACATTTGGTATGAAATTTGGCTACAAATGCTTTCAGTGGACATGAAACATCACAACCAAATGATAAACTCCAAGGTGCAACGTGCGGGGTTATTTGAATTAATCGCCTTAGTGTCTTTTTTCTATGTGCTGAAAGTGTGGTCATTGACATTTGTTTCCGAAAAAAAGAAAAAAGAAAAGGAAAAAATGAAAACAGGAAAATAGAGGAAACTCGAACCACACCTTTTTTTATTATTTGTATTCATTTTTTTCTTTGTTTGTTTTCTTTTTGGGGATTGTTTTTTGTTTGTTTGTTTGTTTGTTTGCTTGTTTGTTTGATTGTTTGTTTGTTTGTTTGTTTTTGTTTGTTTTCTTTTTCGTTTTTAACTGAAATTGTTCAAATAATTCATGTAGGTTGTTGGAATGCCACAGCATTGTCACAATTTAAGTGTTTGTCAAGGAGCCACAACTCCTTCCGTTGCGGCTTACTTGCGTTCATATTCAATACACAACAGTGCAACTTTACCCCCAAGGTTATCATACGAATTGCGGCGATAATAAATTTTGGTTTGTGACTGTGATCTAACTTATAATCAAAATGTCCATCTACTTCAAAACAGTGGAGTACTTTATTAGCACGAGCTAACACTGTATGTTTTCACTTAAACGTCACGAGACGTAATTGTTACATCACTTGATATATGGACTTCATTCTGTTACTACAGGTTCCTCTGGAAGCACATCTTACACATAAACTCCACAAATGGCAACCCCGAGTAATCTTGAGAGTAAGTATAAGTATGGCAGATATTTTTTGAACTCAGTCGAAATAACATATGCGGCACACGTGCTGTGTAGCGACACATTAGTACTTGAGCTGATGAGCAAGTCTCTGTCGTCCAGGAAATGAATGTTTGTAGCTTGTGTGTAAAGTTCTTGTAATATGGCTTGAAACATATTTTTTAATTTAAAATACTATTTATTGCTGAACACATTAATTATGCAATTAGAACTAAGATCGTTGAAACAGTAGACTTGCTTGTCTGTCCCTCGCTGAAACAACCATGAATGGACCCTTCTGGTGTGCAATATCTATAAAAACATATATTCAACTCTGTCCTCAAAATAGAACTCTTTTTCGTCCTGTATGGGGGTAGCTTGTCGTAGTAAATTCATTCAAGGCATTGACCTTGACACCATTCTCCCTTGACATCGTCCTGTCGGGTGTAGTTTTTTTTCACCTTTATATCATATTCTCAAGAGTAGTGCCTTGACCTCGACATCGTTCTCTCAGGTGTAGACTATTGACCTTCGCATCGTTGTCTCAAGTGTCTGTGGTTCTTGCACTGCGTGATACATCATGCCGCAGTTCAGGGCACAGAGTAGGATGAATGGAGTAAACCAGTAAGTTATATTTTGGTGCCAACTGCGACTTAAGTCGAACTACTAAATGCAAAATGCTCTGGATATTGTGTAAGGTGCTACATTCATGTTCCTTGTAAGAAGGCCTTTCATTCAAGTACCAGCGTGCCTGCAAACACATAGAATATACTAGTCCAGGTCAGCAGCTATCCCTGGGGCGCATTGGGACCGCTGCGCCCAAATCACACTGATAGAAGCAGTTGATTCATCCCAAAATGTGGCACTGAAAGAGTGAAGTGTGTCACCACTCCGATCCTAAGAGACAACCACCGTTCGTGTTTGCATGTTTTTATTCTTCGTTTCTTTGTCAAAAACGCAATTGAACCTGGAAGTTTGTTCTTAGCAAACAGGGGAGATCGACGAGGAATTCCGGTATTAGTTCTTGGACTTGTTGCTTTGAACAGGATAGTGAACTTATATGCTGAAAGGCACTGCGCATGTTGAAACCTAAAGAGTTCTAAGTAGGCTTTAAACGTAGAGGAGCGGTGAATATTTAATCTTCGGGCACTTGCTAACTATCATAACAAGAACGATGCTCAAGTTATTTTAAAGAGACTGTGGGTATTTGATCACAACTGTAGCTTGGATTGTGATCAATAGTACATTTTTACAGAGAGCTCGAGCTGTATGTCCCGATTTCGATAATTGACTGCTGAACATGTGAGGAATGTGCATTAAATCTGTTGTGAAAATTAGCAATTATCCCTCACTCAGGGAAATGCAGATTCAAAATTATCTAAATGGGCTAGTCGTATATAGCAAGTTGGAGTATTTTACTGATAGATATCCTCACCGATAAACCACCATCGTTTTTTTTTTCATAAATACGGCTTTCGATGTTACATAAACCAATTCCATTCTAAATGCCCTGGTCGTGCGACTGTTGGCGACTCGCCTTTCTCTTCTAGATTCAGTTTTGCAAATCACATATTTTCATTGTATCAACAAGATTTAAAGACACAATGGCAACCCAATCAGCATATATATCAAGATAAACTTGACAACATCCCCCTTTTATATTTTTTTGAGATCTTTACCACTCATCGCTATGAACTGTATTGAAATTTCTGTCTCCCTTTCTTCCTTTCACTTTCTGCACTGAGACCAAAGATTTGTTTTTTATTAAAAAAAATGGTGCACCACATTTGCATCACCAGATGTGCTCTGCAATATATCCACCTCAACAAGATTAACATTTTTGTAACCGATGCTGTGTGTAAACAATTTTTTACATTTTTACATGAGCACATTTCTTGATACCACACAATTACATAATGGATACAGTTTTCATTGAAATAACCCTTTATTTCACGTGCAGATTTTGCTTTTGTTCTACGGAAACACCTTTTGCGTCAATTGGCAAAATATTCTATGGGTGTAACAGAAATAAAAAGGGTGTTTTCCTCCCAAAGGAACTGAATGGATAATGAAAAATAAGTAACAACTACGCAAAGATGCCAATCGTTTTGAATAAGGAACGACTTGGGATTCAAGTAGATTTTTTTTTTCTTTCATAATTGCCGTTTGGTGAATGTGTAATTTCAGATGAGTAAGTTGCGATGCGCACATAAAAAATGTTTTCTCTGTTTTTCTTTCTTTGTCAGAATATGGTCTGGGAAGCATCTCGGTGTTGATTGTCAGCCTGTGCTCAGTATGGGGCGTGGTTATGGTGAAATGGCAACACTCGGCTGGCTACAAGTACCTCATCGTTTGCATGCTGGGGCTGGCCGTGGGAGCACTCACGGGCGACGCATTTCTTCATTTAATTCCTATGGTAAGAGTCTGATATTTAAAGTCAGCATGTTCTTCTTTTTCTTTCTTTTTTTTTTCTGAATATAATTTATTTAACCCTCCATTAGCGTAGGTCAGGAGCCTGCAGTAGATACGCGATGAGGAAAACTGTTGACCGATGGCTTATATATCCTGGTTTCTTTTAAGTAATAAGAATGCATGATCTAAGTCAAAATGTGAACAAACGAAATGACATTTAAGACACTGGACCACTGCTAAGAAGTTTGCAGGGCACAAGCTGCTTGCCGATATATCGTCTTCATGCAGTTTTGTTTAAAATAAATAGGCGATTAAACCTATTTCACACAGGATGAGAATAAAAGAATTTCTTATAGCCTGCTTGCAGTTGAAGGTACTTTTTAGCAATCTGTTACAGGGCTGAATGTACAGTTATCCCCTAAGTTCACGGGTTACTTAGCCCTTATCACCCATCACTCAGAGAGTCCATAGTAGAACTGTTTACAAGGATCGTGGAAACAAGTCGGGTTTTTTTTTGGGGGGGGGGTGCTTTTGTTTTTTTGTTTGTTTTTGTTTTTACCACAACCTCGTTCAAAACGTGCGATGAAAGCCCAACAATAGGAGAACATGATAATTATGATGATGATGATGATTTTAACTAATTTACTGTCAGCCACGATTGGCAAGGAGAATTGATAATTTCGTTACTTCCCTATCACTCAGACATGGCGGAAAACTGCTTGTTGATATAAGAGAAGAATGGGATGATAGATTTCCAATTATAGAGTTTCCGATGATTATGACCCAAGAAACATTGAACATTTTCCGTATTTAATTTCTCTTAACTTGTACAAACACAAACCTTTTACTTTCCCTCATCACCACAAAGTTTGCGAAATTAACCAACGGTCCATCAAATGCGGAAGCCTTGAGAATATTGAAAAGTTGAATTAACAAAACTCTCCCTCTTATTCCATGTTAGTTTCTGGAAGTAATGGGGCATCATAAATTCATATTGCTGGAACAAGCATGCAATTGTTATACACTTCAGGTTTTGATGGATACGTGTAGCTTAATAAACAGTAATTGGACCGCTTAAGTGGAGTAGGTTTTTTGGCCTTTTCTGTGTTCATGCCTGCTTCCTAATGAAACGAGAAAAGCTATAAATATTTCCTTTCCTGTCTGATTATCCACTTCAAATTTCAATATAAGTGTGTGCCATTTACTTTGCTTAAGAGAGACAGAGAAAACGACCCTGATTGACATTTATAAAAGATGTCATAGAGATTGTAACTGAACAAGAACCCTGAGTTTTAAAATAAGTTTGAGTATATGTCTTTCTGTGTAATCAGGAGCGAAGTGCACAAAAGCTGGCAATTTGTAAACTGTCTTAAATTAATTAAATGCATTGTCGACTGATTCCGTACATACTATTTTTAAACTTGCTAACCCAGGTGGAGTCCAAAAGAAGGAAGTATGTAAAAAGAATATATTGATGAATATCATAGCCGGTACAGGTAAAGGGACTGTTTATTATTTTAACTATAAAAACTGCCCACTATGCCATTATGTATACTAAACACCGCCGTTCCCACCTCACGTACGTTTTTGGTGTTTTTTTTTTTTTATTTTCATATCCAGTTCCTCAGGTCTCAATGCCCAACTGTATGTTAGTCGAAATCCATCAATCAGCCAGTCAATCAATGAATCAATCAACCAACAAATGAATGAATAAATAAATAAATAAATAAATAAATAAATGAATGAATGAATGAATGAATGAATGAATGAATGAATGAATGAATGAATGAATGAATGAATGAATGAATGAATGAATGAATGAATGAATGAATGAATAAATAAATAAATAAATAAATAAATAAATAAATAAATTATAACAACACTCAATTTACTTGTGATCTTTTGTGACGAAACAGGAATAAAGGTGTAGCTCCAACGTAAAAAATGTTGTTGCAGACGCATTTAACCAGCTCACGACTTGGGGCTGTTCTTCCACTGAAATATTCAACCAACAACGGAGCTGGGAATGGTAGACAAATTATAAGTTACTGCATGCTTGTGCTCTGTTTAATATCATGTTCGCTAGCGCTTATATATATATATATATATATATATATATATATATATATATATATATATAGCTGAGTCCAAAAAGTAATACGCCCCACATGGTGTGGCTGTAGGAAGCATTTTCAGTCACACAAAATATATTGGTGAACTATTAGAAGTTGACATTTTACTTTACCTTTCACCAGGACCAGGGTCTAACAAGCTGGGGCATACCTCCAGGCTATAGGCCACACTTGGCAATGACCGTTTCAAATTACTGCTTGTTCCATATTCCTATGAAGTATGTCTTTCAAAAGGCGAACGTCCTTACTATATTACCCCCATATTGCGCAGGACTGGCCTCCTTTATCTGCATCAAAAATTATTCTTCTTCACTTAGTCCAGAGGGCACCATTACCGACTAACTAACAGAAAACCGTACATCACAAATCAGAGTCATCCATCATGTCATATCACTTCAGAAGCAGATGCTGCCCCCCCCCCCCCGCATTATTAACGATGCTCATTTGATCAGTATGCATTCCCCTTGAATGTCCCAACTCTCAATAAATTTTTCAATTTGGTGGAACCAAATATCCTAAGAAACAGGCCTTCTGCTCTTTAGGCTAGTGCCTTTCGCCACCCAATCATACACAATCAATAGATGGAGTGTGTTGAGCAGGCAATGGGGCTACCTGCATATTTCAAGTCTACCCCGACCCCCCCCCCCCCCCCCCTCTATGTGGCTCGCGTGAACGTCTTGGATACACTCAAGACTCAAAATGACTTTGGCAGCCATTTAGTATAGTTACATGTCCAGTAAAGTGTTATTAGAAATACAGAGGCAGTGGCAAAAACTTAGCATAACCGATAGGTAACATAATATTTTATCTGCCTGAATAACACCAACTGACTGCACAAGTTGCATCTGGCGGTTGATCATAAAGATGGCTACTTGGGACCAGATTACATGCTATAAAAATAGCCAAGAGACATATACCTATCTCGTCGTACTTGTATTTACTCAAGGAGAGGGATTTGTATTAACGCTATGGTTACTTTCCCTGTCCTCTTTAACGAAAAAAGTACATGTATATTATTAGCCAAGAGACAGGTCACATTAGGACTGGGAAAATTAAAAACAAAAACAAAAATGAAAAAGAAAACAAAAAACTGCCACAGTAGAAATATATGCACAAAAAATGAACCATATCCAGCAATTTATAAGTATCTGGTACATATGTAGCATTTGATAACAGTATATTCTCCAGCAGGTTTATTTAATAACTGCAATTTTATATAATTAGAGAGTCCTGTGTATGTATGGGTATGAACTTTGTGTACAATATTTTGGGGCATTGATCTGATGCGATCAGGAACATAAAAACGGATTGGAGTTTTTGCGTAGAGCTTCCTGTGGGGACAGCAAACCGAGGTGTATCTCAGAAACGTGTATTGTATGTATGAGGAGCAGAATGTGCCAAAAAACATGTTTTCAAAATAAGCAGGTTGTTGATTATTAGAACAACGGTAAAAAAACTTCTTAGGGCTTTTATTTTGAGTAAACAATTCTATTTGAGGATACACAAACGTTTAAACAAAGGTTCGGTATGTGCAAGAAAATCAGCTTTGCACATGCATCTCACAGCCTTTTTTGCAAGCCAGAAACACGGTAAGAGGGATGACCCCAGGCAAGTGTAGAATAGTTGAGGTGTGGAATATAGAGCAACTTGTATATAAGAGTGAGTCAAGAAATTGGTAAATGAGAACTTAATCTCTCAAGAATACTAGTGACCCTTGAGAGTTTATTTGCAATTCGACTTACGTGTGTTGTCCATGAGAGATTTTTATGGATTTGTAAACCTAAAACATTAAATTCTTCCACCCTATTTATTTGAATATTATTTATTTTATCTTTAAAGATAACCGATGTACATATATATATATATAAATATATATATATATATGGATAGATAGACATATATATATATATATATATATATATATACGTTTGCGCGCGCGCGCGTGTGTGTGTGTGTGCATCATTTGCTCCATCAAACTGAATAATGCATCATAAGTGGGTGTAGAACTTGACATGAAACGGGGCACATTGTTAATAATTCTCGTTTTACCAATGAACTGAAATAGTTATTAACCAATCGAAATAAACAGACCAGTTATGGACAGTTTTAGCAAGAGTTAATCTTTCGCACTTTCCGGTCCCATTTTTCGAGATAAAGGTCAAGGTCGTATGGATGCTTCCTTAAAATGGCCTTTTCCTGTGTAGATGTCATGCCATCGTAAGTATAGACACCAGAGCAGCCGTCGAAGATGTTCGTTTATTATTTAGTGCACTAGGGTTTACAATATTTCCCTATATGTTTCCCTTTCAATGTTTAATAAACCTTTAGTATTTACTACCAAACGCTAAGGTTCACTTCAGCGCCACAAGCAAAGTTGTGAGCAGACCAACACAACAGATCTGCAAAGGATCATTAGACTTAGGTAATACATTTACTGAGGTGTGTTCCCAGACATTTTTTCACGTTGAATAATTTGTTTGTCTATTTGTTTTGTAAGGTGTGTATAAAATATGTCATATCCGTTATCACATCCTTGTATTTTGATTTCGGTAAACAGCATTAAATCCGGTGTCTCACATGAATGTGGTACGTTTTGTGGTTTGACGTCGAGGCGTTGCAGCATGGTATCATTAGACACACACAAAAGGCCCCGAGTGTTTGGGTGTTTGGATTTGAGATCAAATTGATCTGTTCATGGCAGGCCTGAGGATAAAGTGACTTAAATTATGTTCTGAGGTCTGGTACATAGAGGGACATTACACGCAAAGAATTGCATGAACTTGGAATAAAAGGAGGCGCCTTTAGTCAGTATCCTTGCTAGCCACAAGAATACATCCCACATTGAAATGTGAAGGGTATCGATGTCTTTGTGTGTGTGTGTGTGTGTGTGTGTGTGTGTGTGTGTGTGTGTGTGTGTGTGTGTGTGTGTGTGTGTGTGTGTTACACCGGCGCATCTCTTTCTTATTATTTTAATTTTTGGATGTATTTTTACCTGGTTGTCACTTAATTGGAACTGTAATTTTTACATGATTTTACAATATTAGACATTATGCGTATAATCTTTCCATTTGTTAAAAAAAAATGTTGGGTTTTGATGTGCAGTGACCTTAAATTCTCCTTGTTGAAAGTGACTCGTAGATTCCCTTCTGACTCATGGGAGTCACGAATTAACTTCTCAGAAGACATGTCTACATATTCGTTTTTGGTTTATGTTCAGCATTAAAGTCAAATGGTATACACTGCTCATTTGTTAAATCAGTGAGAATCCGATGCCTGTTGGAACTCGATCTGTCCAATTTAGCAAACTGGGATGAAGCCAAATGTTTTTAATATCCCAAAAGATATTGTTTATTTACAGGTACTGGGAGCGCATGGACACGCGCACGAAGAGTCGGGACACTCG
This sequence comes from Hermodice carunculata, assembly GCA_964020975.1. Taxonomy (NCBI): domain Eukaryota; kingdom Metazoa; phylum Annelida; class Polychaeta; order Eunicida; family Amphinomidae; genus Hermodice; species Hermodice carunculata. The sequence continues at coordinate 979,726 of CAXHWN010001621.1, read as the reverse complement.
CACATTAATGAGACACACTCGCACATTAATGAGACAGACCACGCCGATGAGACGCACACAAAACCACATACCGACAACCAGGAGAATGTGTGGAAAATGCTGGTGGTACTTACGAGCCTCTATTTATTTTTTCTTATTCATCTGTTGATGGAATACTGGACTTATATTAGACCAAAACGAAAGGTTGGTGCTTAGATATACACTTCGCTGCCCGTCCACGAGTCATAGCAGGCGCATCCACGGAGCGAGAATTACCCTTGATCTCTGCCTACCGGCTTCTGTCAAGGACAGCCCTTGATTCGTCCTCGGGCAAGGGCAATGCTCGATCCGTCCTCAGTGACAGTGTCAGACAAGGAGAATCCTCCATCCGTTGATGATTCTGCAATGACAGCTTTGATCAAAGGCAAACTTCGATACGTGTATGCGTCTGCCATGAATCGTAGTCGGGTACATAAATCTTCTATTAGAGTCTGAGGTATGTTGCTCACAGTTTTATTTGTTGTGTCTTTACTAGAATATGAAAGCAACAGACGGGCCTACGCAATTTAACCGGGTTGTTTAAATTCAATGTCGTACACATCTCGCAACGAGCTGTGACTCTGTTCCATGCTTGGCTGAAGTCCCTTGGCAACCAGATAAACATAACAGTATTTACAATTGATCATAATGCCACACAGGATATGTCAAATAACAGTAAATCACATGTTGCCGTGCACATACATCACTGCACATACACACACACAAAAATCAAGTGCACAGTTAAATCTTTTATTTGATGTAAATTAAAACAAAGTGGTCACGGGGCCAAGATAAGCGAATTTTATTTCGAGAATAGTGAACCTAAACTTCACAGTTATACATACTACAACTGCAAACGGAATGATAACTGTGACTAAAACTGTTGTTGTTGACCAAGGGCTTAGTCAAAATGCTTTTCTTAAGATAGTCAATTGAAGATGTCGATACATATTCAAAAAAATTCTTTATACCATATATATTCGAATTTTTTTCTCGTGAATGAAATAAAAATATCAACCGACAGGAAAGAACATGTCAAACAACTAAGTTTTCATATTTCATGCGCTTTTTTATTAAGCATATTAATCCTTAATTAATTGCATAAAAAAACCATCCCCCTACATTCCAGAAAGCATGCTTTTACTCTTTCTTTGCCTCAGTTTGGGCTGAGTCAGCAGCTCCCTTTGGCACGCTTTGGCCGTAATGTGCCCAAAGCGCGCCTAAGAAAGCTGTTGGCCTGCAAAATTATATTCTATACAACTACAGGCATGCTGGTACGTGAATGAAAGGTCTTTTTTCGTCAGAAACATAAAATCTTTTACCCTTATGATTATAGAGAGCAGTACTTTATAAGTAGTTCGACTTCAGTTGCTGTTGACACAGAAAGAGTTTATTAATAATGAAGCAAATGTATCGTGTATAAAGAAAAGCACATCTTTGGGGGGGGGGGGTTTGTGTGTGTGTTTTTTTTGTTTTTTTTTTTTTTTGTTTTTTTTGTTTTTTTTGTTTTTGTTTTGTTTTGTTTTGTTTTGTTTTTTTTTCCAAGTCAATGAATAACTTGTAATAAACCTATAAATTTGGAAAAGGGTACCGCAAATGCTCCTGCAACGGTTGAAGTAAATGGTCACGCAAATCAAAGCTACGAAGTGGATGGAGCAGATGGCGTTGTGGCATTGTCGAGTAAAAAACACCCAGAAAATACATCGTCTCCGGAAGCGGGAGTAGAAAGCGGAGATCCGCATCAGGGCCATAACCATGGTTTTGGTAAGATGTTACTCGGCTTTCCACTGTTGAATTAATGTCATTATGTGAAAAAATCTTTCAGTAGATGTGTTTTAGTGAATGACCTTCCCCATTCATCTCCAGTTTCCATGTAAATTTAAGTTTGTTTGTTTGTTTTCAGAAGCTCTTTGTAGGCGTACTGAGGGCCCGTTAGTCATATTTGCAGATTTAGTTTACAAATTGTTTGATATCATATATTTTCAACCTGTATCTAATTGAGCAGATAAAGACATTTACCACTTTTTTCCACTGAATATTTATCAAAAACACATAAAATGTGATATTCGGTAAGGTGAGGACTTACAAGATTATAAGATGTATTTAGGTATGTGTCACTGGAAAACATTGACTTTGCCCACCTTTGGTGATGAAAATGGTATCGATAAATTATGGTATGATTATTAAGCTGGAGAATCCCTTGGATGGATGATCGTTATGGGCGATGGCACCCACAATTTTACCGATGGCCTGGCTATAGCTGCCGCTTTCAGCGCAAACTGGAGAACAGGACTGGCCACGTCCATAGCTATCCTCTTCCACGAAGTGCCACAAGAGCTAGGTAAGTATAGCTCACGTGCCAAACCTTGAACAATCAAATCGCAAGATGGCAGCACCGGTCAAGAAGAAACACATGTTATCTCCTGAACTATAATTTTAGGGTGAATATGTTGTTGAGCGATCCCGCTGGACCACCTACACGATGCAAGCATTCCAATTACATAGGCTTGTCCCATACTTAGATGGTGGGAAGAGTGTATGGGGATTTTAAACCGTAATTATGGCAATTTTATTATCATTGAGAATTCCAATAAAATGTCAAAATCAGGAGAAGCCTCTGCACATTTCAAATCGTGGGCGTTAATTTTCACAAATATTCGAATAGATCAACGCAGAAATACATAAGTGTATTTACTTTCAAATCTCAACCGAGAAACAGCTAATATTGGCGGTACTGTTGCCACAAGGTTTAGGAGCAATGTCATCAAATGTAGAGTATTACTATCTATTACGATGTAGACATGCCCGGAAAGTTTTTAATTTACCAATTAATTCATCTGTTTCTCAGTCGATCTTTTAGTCATATGTGCGGCCCTTTCCATTTGTTTTTGCGTGATCCGTTTTGATATCCTCTTTATTTAATGACTATTCTTTTTCCTGGTGGGCGTAGGTGGGTGGGCAGTGTCTTGTGAATTATTTCGTCGATTTTACATTTGTATAAAAGTTCCTGGGGAGCTATTGACAGATTACATGATATAACCCTTGATACCCCCCCCCCCCAAAAAAAGAGAAAAAAAGAAAAAAAGAAAATCGTAAATTTGGCTTTCGTGCAAAAGTCAATATATATATATATATATATATATATATATATATATATATATATATATATATATATATATATATATATATATATATATATATGCCGAAAACCCTATAGAAGACCTTTAATATTCATTTTTATTTATATGTGTTCTTTCGCAGTGAGATTGTTTCCTTTAGAAAGTATGGTATAGTACTGGAACTAACATAAGCAGTATATCTAACTTCGTGCTACGCTCATCTTTCCAAAATCTTCAGCAAATACAAAGATCAAAGTTATTCTGATATGCCTTATCTGGACACACCGGTTTGCAGCTTAGCAACGTTGCTTTAATTTCATCAAGGCAAAATTGTGAACAAAACAAGTTTGTGTTTTCTTTTGTGCGATTTTTTGTTATTTTACATCAATTATGCATATTTCTAGGCGATATAGCAGCCATGTTATCTGTCGGCTGGTCGTACAAGAAAGCCCTTGGTCTCAACTTTCTATCAGCCGTGACAGCCTTCCTGGGTTTATTTGTTGGTATGCCACTGGCGGCTAACGAGGGAGCGCGAGAGTGGATATTCGCTATTGCAACCGGAACGTTTCTTTATATTTCATTATCAAATCTCGTAAGTGGCCACAATTTTGTATTTATTTGTGAGTAGGTGAGGGGAGTGAACAGACCATGGGCCGACAGTGGTTCTAATAAAACTGAACACTTCGGCGTCGGTGGATTTCAGTTTTGTTTTGCCTATATTGTTAGAAGACCACCATGATATTGTTGCAAGTTTACCAACAATTCATTTTACATTGTAACAATATTACCTTGCACTTTAGCTTTTTCTTGGCAACAGGCCCTGTGGTAGTTTGGTCTACTCAGTTCTTCTGTTGCATATATACATGGTAACAAGATACGGACAATAACTTTTATATTGCGCACTGTGATGTTCTTCAGTAAGCGCCCAATTGAGACTGTATGCCTGACCTTAACATAATTTGCAAGGTTACAAGGCTGCATTGGTCTCTACAAGCAATGTCAATTGCCTTATGTGTACCAGTGTGTATGTGATAGCATAACGGGATTCATGTGTTGAAGTATCAATTACTTTATTGAGTCTGCAAGTGGCTTATTGGTCTGGAATGTGAAAACATGTTTTCATAAATGTATATGCCACTCAAAATATGATAACTGTCACGTTGTGACTTTTTTTCTGCAGTTGTCCATAGACAAACATTAGTAGCTTAGTTACAACTAATTCAGGTTATGTCGTAGATGCCAGTCCAGGAAGACTTACATATGCAACAGCATGGTTTAAAAATGCTTAAAATGTTTGACAGACTTGACGAAATATATAATATTATTTCAGATTCCAGAAATCGTATCGTATTTCAAACGGTATACACCTTGGAAGGTATTCCTGGCTACAAATGGTGGTATGTTGTCCGGCTTCGTCATCATGCTGCTTATAGCTTTGTTTGAAGATAAGATTACAATATGAACAACTGGCCTTACGCCTTAACAGAAACAATGCATCTTCATAACTGCTAATGCCATGGAAATGACTGCCGTATAACTGCCAACTGCGAAGTATCTGCGACGAAGATGCCAGGGCACTAAAACAAATGATGGTTTACTGCACTGTTTGCAAGAACAGGTTGCTCGATGGAGGCACATAGTGCACCCACGTGCAGACACGTGCATTGTGCCCTGTCACTGCTTGTCACGGCCTGAGGTACATGTACTGCAAGGATACCAGATTCCAGTTTTTCACAGAAAAGACCTTTCGTTCAAGTACCAGCATACCTCTCCTTCCACAGAAGACAAGGTCAACAGTTTTTTTTTTTTTTTTTTTTTCAATGTACTTCTGGTGAAATTACCACAAAGCACACCGAGGAATGCTCATTCTCACAGCGTTAAAAGGGTTAGCAGCTCTTCATTTCTGCTGTGTGACTGCTGCACTCAAGCAGAGTATAACCTATACCGCTGAAAGGGGCGACTGTCCTTCATTCCTTTGGTGTGACTAGTGTACTTAAGTAGAGGGTAACCGAAGTTCCTATTGTGCAATGGTTAGTAATTGCGCCCACACTGCTTGCAATTGTACTGTCATTTGAATGTTCTAGGCACAAATCGTTTCACTAACCATATTTTTTTTTCCACGTCTGTTGCTCACTACAGGCTCTGCAAATGGTGTGGTGCAACACAATCAATATGCACACTGTGACCAACACCACAAGTCAGGGGTAAACAGTTGTGTAACATGATGCACCATAGCCCGTAATGCAAAGAGTTAATGCTGCGTGTGTGCCCACAAAACGCTCATTTTGTACAGATTCATCATCTTGCGCCACCCGCACGGCACAAAGCGTTTGGTAACACAAAAAAAATCATACATGTGTATGGTTGTGTACAAGCTAATGTAGGTTACTCCATGGGACCTGTAAAAAGTCATACTGGTTTATTTGCCCCCAACAGATGGTTGCGACAGATATTATGGGAGTGTTCTATTTAATTCCTTTTAATGCTTACTTCAATACAATGTTTTCAAATTTTATGCAGGTAATTGGCTTAATAGGAGACATTCATATTTAACTGCGATCCTGCGCACTTCCCGTGTTGCCAGGGCAACAGACTGATGCGTCCACCATGATCAGGGCAGATTTGTATTATATACTACATAAACATCCATAAATAACACCTATTCAAGCACAAGAGAGCTCGTTTCTAATCAATTTAGGCATCCTTTATGTTTCAAATATATGTTTAAACATTTTCTTAAGTTTGTTATGTATTCTTTTTGTTTATTTTATTGAGAAAGTACTTTTTACCATGCTAAATATATGGATCTGCCCTGATGTAGGTGGCTCCCTCTATTGCTCAATAGCTGTTAGAGTAGGACCGCATCTGAATATGAATACATCCTATTATATTTTAGACTGAGGGAATCCAGGGATACGTTCATTGGAGATATTGGTTAATGTGTCCTGAATTTGGGTTTGAGCCATTATAGATCAATAACTTTATGCCAGCCTTGCATGGATGTCTGGATGACTGATCATTGGATGGTTTGAATTGTAAGCTTATACATCTTTTGTCGCATGCATACTATGGGGTGTATTGCCCTCTGGTTAAATTAATACAAAGTTTCCACAAATAGATAACAACTATGGTATAATTATGGTGTTATTTATTATAATTATTATTGTTATTGTTATCATGGTGCCAAAATATTTAATAAGTTAACTTACGTAACAAGTGGGGTGTGTACATAGGCTTATATACAAATGGTATGCTATAGGAAGAATCCACTACCCATGCTGATAAAATGTACTAAACTTTGATTATATACTCTTTGATTTTTACCTCGGATAAAAAAGGAAGAAACCATTTTGATTACTGTGTTGTTATCTGTATATCTTTAGTTTGTATGTTGATGAAAGCTGTTATTATTGTTACATTTCTGTGACTGCATACTGAGCACAATAGCGAAAAAGGAGTGTTCTAAATGGACTTAGGTGACTTTTTCTTTTGTATACCTGTTTTGTCTTTCCATTTGAGCAATCCAATATTCATATAGTTTATTTTTCATATGGTTGACTCTGTAAATGATGTATATAGTAGGATCCAAAAATGTATATTTCAAATATTTGCAATCTTCCATATACCCTTTTGATTTCTGAACCAGTAGACACATGGAATCAAGAGAGACATGCACAGGTTGGTTTATCAATATTTTATTTCAAAAAAGCAATTGGAAAACAGGGCGTGGCCCTATATAAATTCCTCTTGTACATGTAAAGATTGAGAAAAGTAAACTCGGCACTTTCATCAGTCGAGACATAACAGAGCTAGGGTTAACATCACAAAACGGAGACAGATAGAGTGTCAATGCCACAAAAGTATACGTTTTACAGACAGGACAAAACGCTACCGATAGGAAAAGAGGGCTGAAGTACGTCTTCGTGTCCCAAACTTAATTATATAGCTGGTTGGTCAGCATTTTGACCCTCTAAATTATAAATACCTATGTAACTGCCCCAAGTCTTTCGGTTGTCTCAATATACTCATGTACGGCGTCGAATATAATTTCATTATGTCGTGTAGTACACGTGTTGGAGCCCAAAAGCACGGTTTGTGTGGTGAAAGATGCAAAAGAAATTGTTTTACCATGCAATTTGTTTCTCTGGTTGATGTAAAAGTCACATTCACAGAACTAGTGGAGAACATCCTCATTGTGGTTGATACAGGCACACTTGGGAGAGTCTGTCAGACCCTTTTTTGTAGTGGTCGGATTTCAAATTGCTGCTCTCCATACACAAGTGCTCATAGTATAGAGCAATTCGCCTCCCACCCCTGTCGAACAATTTATTGGCACCTTTGGTTCCGTGATATAAAATTAGGTTCCCTTTTTTTTCATGACGTGTTGACAGTTTTTAAGATCAGACTTTTGATGAATAAGATTATGACTAGTACCAGCAGTGGCACCAGTAATAATTCTGGCAGCAGCTAGTTGGACATTTTCTAAATGAGTGGATTCCTGTGTTGTGCAGTTGTTCCAGACTACTGCTCCATATTCCAGAAGAGACCTTATAAAAGAAAGGTAAATTATTTCAAGAGATTTCCTGTTTAGTCGAAATTATAAATATTTCAAGATATTAACCATTTTCATTCCTTTGGTAATCATTCCCTTACTGTGACTAGACCATGTCAGATCAGAATGGATTGTCAGGCCCAAATGTGTTTGTGGACAGTCTCGTTTGGCAATGTACTGCTCATAAACACCAGATCAGGGTACTTTGAAGGATTTCTGTTCTTTGAAATTATCACACTCTTAGTTTTTGTCGGGTTGAAGGATACAAGCCGCTGGCCCGACCAAGTTTCCACTCCCTGTAGGTCCGTGTTAAGAATGTTGTTCGCCGCAATGGAATTATCCACCCTAATAAAAACGTTGTATCATCGGCAAAAAGTCATATAGATGATTGAAAAATGTTTACAATATCATTGATGTATATTAAAAATAAAAGTGGTCCTAGAACAGATCCCTGTGGGACACCTGCTCTGACTCGTCTCCATTGTGAGGACTCTTCTTGGACTACAACTTTTTGCTTGCGTTCCTCTAAGTAGTCTCCGAACCACTGCAACAAAGGACCATTTATTCCAGATCTCTGTAGTTTGTAGAGGAGACCCGGGTGATAGACGCGGTCGAAGGCCTTGGTTATATCGCAAAAAATTATTCTAACATCTTTCTGTGGGTCTAATGCTTGACAAAAATGGTGGTACAGAAACAAGAGTTGGTTGATCGCGGTACCACTCGGTATAAATCCAGACTGTGATTCTGAAAGTACCATATTATCACGAAAGAAATTAAACACGTGTTTGAAGATTGACTTCTCAAATACCTTACCAACAGAACTTAGAAGTGATATGGGTCTGTAGTAGTTGCATTCGCTCGGAGATTTTTTTTTTTTTTAATTGGAACCACGTTCGCCTTTTTTCCATTCAAATGGAAATTAACATGTACCCGAAAAAATGTTAAAATTTTTGCAAAAGATTCTAAGATAGCAGGGGCAGCTTCCCAAAACAGACGTGCACTGATGCCATCGAGACCATTAGCTTTAGAAATATCCAGGCTTTTTAATATCCAAAATACCTCATTACTGTTCATTGAAATATTTCCCAGCTTGTTGGTTAAATTGTTATCCTCTTGTGCCGGAAGTGAAAAACTGGTGTAATCTACGTTGGTTTGGTTAATAAAAAATTCATTTAGGAGTTGAGCTTTTGCCTCGTTATCAGTAAATGTTTTGTTGTAATGCAGGAGGTTCAGAAAATCAGGAGTTTCATTTTTGCAGGAAAAAATTGACTGTGTGCCACTAGCTTTTTTTTTTCTTTTCGTTTCCGTTCATTGTTAATAGAATTTCTCAAATGCTCAAAATAAATTTCTTCTGCTAGTCTTAGGTAATCAATATATTTGTTACGTATTTGCCAAAAATGTGGTCAGAGGCTTGGTCTGAGCTTAGCTGTTTTATGAATGCGTTGTACCTTCTGTTTGGAAGCACGGAGCGTAGATGTGTTCCAAGAGGCGTCACCCGGTCTTATTGTTACATTCTTATTCGGTACATACTCTTTGGCTACTGACATAAAGGTATTTGCCCATTTCTCACATATTAAATCGATGTTTTCTGAGCCAAAAGAGGCGTCCCAATAACTTGAAAATAACGTATCTCTAAAAACACCAAAGTCAGCCTTATCGTATTCCCACACTAATATGGCGAAGGCGCATGCTTTCTTCCGCCTGAACAAAATATTTCCGCTCACAAGACAGTGATCACAGTTTGATAGTGGGGCAGTTACATTTACATTACGAACAGAATTTGGCATATTTGTAATACTCTGACTAGGGCATGTAGAAGCATTTTCAGTTATCCTTCATGGCTCATTGACGTGTATAATAAGAAAGTTTACATTACAGAAGTGCTGCAATTTATTGCCATGGTTGGTGTCTGGATCAGCGTTTAGATCTCCCAAAATCATAATTTTGTCAATACCAGAGGTCTTTGCGTCATCCATATTGTCCTGAAACTTTTCTAAGAAACTTACAGTAGAATCAGGAGGTCTGTACACAACTGCCAAAAGAAATTTATTATTGTGTTGCCGAATTTCAACGCACATAAGATCAAGATCAGTATTTTCGAGGTCATGGCGACGTTCAACAAAGAGTGACCGCGACGCGTAGAGAGCCACGCCTCCACCAATTCCAGCCGGTCCGTCTCAGTATTCGGTGAAAGCCGGGGATCTCCAGGTCGCGGTCAGAGTTATTCTTAGAAATAAAAGTTTTAGACAATGCAATAATGTCAAAGGAATCGGCTAGGGAAGTCTTAATACATCTTAATTTCTCTGATGACAAAGTACGTATGTTCGCGTGGCAAATAGTGAAGTCAACAAAACCGTCAACAGGACCTGGTTTAGGGTGTACATCCCCACACTGCAATAAAAGCGTCCTACAAAAGCAGAATAGATACTCAACAGTTGTTTCAACTTGTTTCTGTAAAATATAGAGTCTAATTAATGTGTCCAGGTTTATATCTGGTTGATGCGAAGATCTGCCACGAGCACGAATGGAGACAACAGATATCAATATGGACAGATATATGGTAAAGTAAAATATTAATCCTAAGGGCAGAAGTCGTTCTTTGACTGTGCACTCAGCATCAGGAACAAGGTAATAAAATGCATAATTTGATACTGCAATAAACCTGATACAAAGCGTAATAATTTGGTACATACATTTCCAAGCAATTATAAGGAAATTAGGGAATCTCTTGTATCTTTAAAATGCTACACACCTTATCAAATACATTCTCGTACAAAATAAATATACCTGGAGGGTTGGATGAGAAATCAATCCAATCTAGCAAGAAAGACCTGTACAGTGTGCCTTGGCTAGGCTCCAACAAAGTTATTACTATGGTGTTTGCCGCTAAGAACGATATGCAAATATTACTCATGAATGTGACGATAATTTGTTGAAATATGATTGGCATGTACATGGAGATTACATGTACATGAAATTTTATCGTCTTGCAATGAGAAATAAATGTCTTAACGACACAATGTACGAAAACGAGTAGTATAAAACATACAGCCATTTTGGGTGTCATCAGACCCGAGTAAGTTTAGTAAATGAAGAGGAAGTGGAAATAACATGAAATTTGCGTGGCATTAAAATCGATATACACATTCATAACACCTTGGTTGCAGGCAATAAAGCAGTCCCCAGCATTAACAATGGCTAAAGTATTGAAATTGAAGAGGAGTACCTCAGAGAAAACATGTAACATAGAATATACAACTGATGTAGTACAGAAATAGAAGTGCATAATAATATGTATAAAAGCAGAAGTCGTATTCACATATAAGATGGGCAGATGGACATAGCGCATAATATTGGCGTTTGTCTCCCAAGCAGACCGAGCCCCATGGCATCTCCACTCCACAAAGGCGGAGTATAGATACCACGCAACACGGCCTTATCTGAGAGATGAAACCGACGTATATAGGTGGGGAAGCTCACTGGGAAAGAAGCCACATGGAGCAAAACGAGCGATTATCAGTGTACTAAGCACTCGTCCTACTTCGCGCGGCCCGCCCCCCACCGTCACCCCTTATAATTCCAAATATCATAGTGTATAGCAGGCTACCAGTTGAAAAATATGCACACTGCCTTCAGCTTTGCGGCCTTATTCCTCGCACGAAAATAAAACTAAACAAGAACAAAAACGATGTTGAACTAAAGCAAACCACGGCAACGCGTGTAACTGACCGCAAGCCCCCCCCCCCCCCTTTCATGCTTTACTGGACTGGGCTGTTTTGACAAAGGCTTATATCCATTTAGATCATAGATGGCTTAGACCATCTATGCTTGAGTTAAGAATGAAAATACCCGTCCAAATATTCTGAAGTTTGCAATAGGTTGTGTACATGGAAACTCCAAGCCTTCCAAAATAAAGTATAGACACATTTGTTTTACATGGATTGTGAAAGAAGTCAAGCTGACTTATCGAGTCACTCTCCATGGCACAGATGTTAGCGTATACTTCCTACCTTGCCTGGTGGAGGAAACCGAAGAACTCGGAGAAAACCACCGTGCAGTGTACTCGTAGGTGTTTATGACTTCTGCAGGTAAAATTTACCTGAGGATATGCAGAGTGCAGACAGACAGACAAACCACACCATAAATATACTGGACAAAACGTTGAGTTACCCACAATTTCCATTTTTGTGTGTTTTGAACCCGAAGCATAAGTTTTGGTAAGATTTGTTTAAGAGGTACCAAATAGAATTGTTTAAATAAGTCGATATTACACATAATACCCATTCAGACAGGTCGATACCAGTTTACGTCAGCTTGGCTCATCTTTGCAGCACATTCGACTATCATTCTGTCCATGAAGCACAACAATGGAAACTAAACATACTAATATACAGGTTAGACAGGGACAGGTTAGCTTATGGAGAGTAAAGAATTCGAACTGCGGAATAGGATATTGACTACTAGGAAGTGGTTCTGGGCAAAAAGACACAAATACAATACTGAGAAAGTTTGAACCAGAGGTATGCTTATCAGAACCAGCAACATTAAAGTGGTACTTAACTCAGTAGAATGGTTCAGAGGCAAAGACCGTGAAAATTATCGCAAGTCAGAATGAATTAAACCACAGCAAGCCAGAGTCGGTATGAAGTGCAATGGGTTGTTTCACATGGGCAGAATGGTCGAGAGTTAAAACATTCCAGTATAAACTGCAGGTATTGTGTTTAGAAAACTTGATCCGCACTGTATACAGGTACACGTTTGTGGGTAAAGGTACAAGCCACGTGGCCTTCCATTATGCATTGCTTCCTGCTGGCACTGCGTGTACGTCTCTGCGCAGGCAAATCACATGCACACACAACGAAGAGTTAATGGTTGCTTGTCCCTGGACAATGAATGAGAGAAGAAAGGTCCCTTGTTGAACGAAAACTTTCAAACTTGTATTGGATAGGAATCACACAGAACAGGAGAACGAAGCAATTTGAGTCGTTGTGTGAAAATGTTCAGAGATAAGAAATCTCTTCAACAGACAAGTAGATTTAAGGTCTCTCTCGCTGACGATACTTCACCAGGTCAGCCATCCCGATGACCTCCACAAGTCTAGGCATCATGGTCGAGTTGAATGTGGCGGGAAGTTCAAACAAAGACTGTCCACAGAAAAAATGTATAAGGAGCTCCCACCAGTAATCAATATTTCATAAGTCAGCTTACATAGCGTCCATATGCCCGGTAGCATAAATCAGTACTCACCAATACATGAAATTGGAAAGTTGAGGAGAAGGAAAAAATTGTGCCCGTCAGTGGAAAGCGCGACTGCCAAACTAAAGCCCGTCTTTGGTAGCTCAAGAATTGGAACATGATAGCACAGTTTGTCCCTTCTGGCTCCGTTCGGTGCGATCGTTGAATGTCATTGAGAGTGAGGTTTGCCCCAAGTTTGTCATTGCACAAGCCTAGTACGGCCTTGTCTGTATCCTCGTGAACATAATTTACAGAGGCACTTTCCTTTATGTCGTACACCCTCAGGCTCATTCTACGCCCATATTGTTCTAAATCATCATAGGCTTCTGCAAGCTCTTGCAGTTCATTAGATTTTTCTTTCAATGACTTCTCCATGGGATCAATCTTGAGTTTTAACTGGTCAATTTTTAACTCTGCTTTACTGATTTTACCATTCAGATCAGAGATAACATTGTCTTGAGAGCGTACCTTTAAATCTAGTTCGTCCTGTCTTTTCACAATCGGACTGATCACACTAGCGATGATTTCCTCAAAGGCTTGTACTATCCTAGGATCACGTAATAGTTCCAGAATATTGTCCGCTGCATCTGGATCAATTCTAGCCCTAGCGTAAGGAGGAGTTTCACATGTTGCAGCTGGAGAATCCAAGCGACACTTACTGGATTGAGAGTTAATCCCTGCGATAACTGCTTCACCTTGTACATTGTCACCATTGCTGTCGCCGTTCATGGTCGAGTTGAATGTGGCGGGAAGTTCAAACAAAGACTGTCCACAGGAAAAAAATGTATAAGGAGCTCCAACCGGTTATCAATATTTCATAAGTCAGCTTACATAGCGTCCATATGCCCAGTTAAATAAATCGGTACTCACCAATACATGGAATTGTAAAGTTGCAGAGCCGTAAAGAGATTACTCCTAGTCGATCGTCGCATGCGCCAAAAAACTCATGCACAGGTTAATGATATGGGTTTGAAATGTGAAGTGTTCGATAAAAACCATGATTTGATTTTCGCACTGCTGATTTCGTCCACCTGCGTTGTCAATTTTTGAGTCGTTGTATCTGGGGTGTATTGGTGGTGGTGGCTATCTCAAGTTTTGGAGATTCTAGAAAAAGGCACAATGCTGCTTTAAAGAATCTCAAAACTCAAGTTCAAGAAAATGTTCTTCAATGTCGAGAAAGATGTCCTCCATTAGCACAATGCATTATAAGTCGGTGGTGCTGTGGCTGGTCGCTCATGGACATTGATATTTTTACATAAGCTACTTACGAGGGTGATTGGTCAACATCCTTTAAAAGTAAATGTCATTAGGCACGCTGTTTCTATGCTAGCATCCCATGTATACTTCCGTAGATGGCGCTGCGGCTCTTTTCTTCTATAATTCTTTTCGAAGGTCGATGTGCTCTGAATTAACATAATGATAGTAGATATTCTTTGTAAGGCTAACTTGCATTCACGTACAAGCAGTTGCAGAGGCCATACGAAGAGCTCAGGTTAACAGCTTTTCTTCTGTACCTTGACATGGTGTTAGGTAGCATCATGAGAAGAAAGCATTAAAACGAAAATTGCATGTCATATAAACATTTCAATCAACTGTTGTATCCTTTGCAGTAGAATTAGGTCACTGGGTCACAGTTATGTGTGTTTAATATTTATGCGTGTCCTTTTGCATTTTTTGCCAATTCTCTGTTTTGTAACACATTGCACATCTTCACGTGTGTGATCTAAAATCCATGAATCCGTAAAAATATCAAGTATCTTGGATACTAATATCCATTACACAGTCAGCTCAATGTGTAGTTCAGCTAAGCTCAGCTTTGCTCTGCTCCTCTTCGTTAACCCAAAGCTGACGCCCAGCCCATCTCAGACACCGACTTTTTGAAAATAAAAAAGGCTTTTCTTGAAAACCTTTCATCACTTACTGACCATTCAGTTATATCGCTAAATGTCTAGGGATACCAAGTTTTTTACTTTAATCGCCTTAACTTCGTTCCCATAGTCAGTGTGAGACGGTACTAAATTACGGCTTTGAGCGATAACTCAGGAACTATTTTAGCTGGTCCCTCAACACTGCACATAATGATGGTCCCTTGTAACGGAACGTCAGGTTGAGAGTCGACACTGATTTCCTTGATCTATTTCCAAAGACCCGTGTGCTATTTTGCGGATTTTGTCATCTGTTTGATGATCCGTCTAACTTCAAACAACATATCCGGCATATGAGGGTAGTCTTAAAATTGTAATAATACATACGCCAAAATGATCAAAGTTACATTACTGGATTAGGCCCCGCCATGCAAACGCACAAAGTGATCTTGATTGACCACCCTTAACTGCAATTGACCATGTTCATGCAAGCTCAGATGAGCATGGCACTGTGAAAGTTCTTTTGTCCGATGCAGGTGTTTACAATGTTGCCAAAGGTAATAATTTGTTCTGTTTCCCATCAAGGTAGGCTTTCAAAATTGCGCAAATCTCTAGTTTTCTATATGATTTTTGATGTGCTTTATACTAAACGGTCCGTGAACTTAACCAACGGAAAATTTGTACATTCTTTTCGGTTGTTGTTGGCATTGGGACATTTAAGCTAACATCTTAAATTACAATTGCCAATCTCTGGTGGACATGAACGTACATATGAATTTTAAAGGGAATACTTGGGGATTTCAAGTTTGAGATTTCAACTTTGCCCGCTAAATTCCATGTTTTATCCACGCTGTACACTCTGTCACAACATGGACAGTGTTACAAACTCAGCACCTAATTGGTCAGCCTGGATTGTCATAGTAACGATCTAAAGCCAACTGGGGAAAAGTACTTATCACATGCCATGGTAGAATAATTATGATCAATGTCATGATTGATGCATCGTCCAAGATGAGTCGCCATGCATTGTTGTCACCGTTGCTGCAAATGAAAGCTTTAAGTATGCACACTGACATTATGAATTATAAAAAACAGGGCTAACTTGATGTCACATCAGGAAACAAACACTTTGCGAGCTAATTGCTAAATAGATATTTATCATTCATGACAAGTATGTGAAACAACAGATGTCTCTACATGTGGTAAAATCTCAATACATGCTGAGTCAAAATTATCAGCTTTTATTTATTTTTACATAAACACGCAAACGCCTTAGTATTCCTATATATATATCATGCTGATATGTATTCTTAATCTTTTATTGCATAATTTCAAAATTTTATTAGAATAAAAAAAATGATTCCAGCACAACAAAATGAGCTGGAATTTGATGGAAATTGTTCCAGATATGCGGATCCACCGTTAGCAAGATATAAGCAAATATACCACATTTGCTGCTTTCCCGCAAGTAACAATGCCCCTTTTGTGACACTTCGTAATTTTGACAATTCATTTGAAATCGATAGTTCGTAATTGTGACAATTCATTTGAAATCAGGAAATACCAGCAGCGCCATGTAGTGGACAATTGTGGAGATCGATCGAAGGTACATTCCCACAAAGTTTAAAGATAATTCAGCATACAGCTTGCGAGAAGAAGTCAACACGAAAAATAAGTAGCGAATGAAAAACAATGCGAAGCCGCTTTTGAAAAAAAGGTTTGGTTAGAAATGACCCAATTAATGTCCAACCAATTGGCCATGCACACTCCCAGAGGACTTACGATTTTGGCCACAAAAATGGCAAACAAATTTATAAAAACATCCTAAAATGAATGTAGGATGACCGTTTGACCATATTCAATGGTGGCCCAAACAATGTACTTCTTGACCGAGGTTGCAGTGTCTCGGGTAACGTTTTTGGAGAAAAAGTTTAAAATAGGAATTACCACCGCAATTTTCATTGCCTGACATGGTTATCAACAGGCCAATGTTCATTGAATGATAAGCTCTCACGTTGGGAAAAAAAAGGAGAAAGGGTTTATTATATATGAAAACAAAAGTGTACATTACAAATATTTCAGAGCAGCCATAATGACATGAAAGATGCTGCTTTAAGGTGAAGATTTATTATTGGGCCTCTTACTATCTACCAACCCTAGCCAAAAAAAAAATTTTGCAAGCCGAACCGTGACTAAACAACGATCGTCAGCAAGCAGTGTAAGACAACGTGCCAAGCATTATGAGATCAAATATGATCGTGTATAAACTTGGATACATTTACTAATGGTCAGTCCACTTTGCTCATTGCCATCCATGCACATCGCAAACAGTCCTGAAAAAACGTGGCCGCGATGCACTGATATCCAAATCAAATGTTCCTTTGTGCAACTGAACCCCAATGCATTGTACCCTGTTCAAAAGGTCGCTCACCAATACGTGCATGATTTGCGAGGGTATTGTGTCGTTGGAATTGTAACTGACGATGACACTGACACAACCGAACAGGCAGATTAAAGTTAAGATAATAAGTCATGATTTAAAAATACGTTAGCGGCCGCTTGCCCTGGAAACTAAGAAAACGAACGCCTGGAACCTGGCGAAGTATTACCCTCACCGAATAATAGTAGCTATGCTGGGGCTATTTTGTTTAAATAAACAACCGTGGCTAAGCAGCTATGCTGTTTCCCCGGCCAAACTTAACCCTCCAGACAAGTTGGAATATAATGCTGTGTTTGAGTTGACTTAAGCGCAAAATAACGGCTCACGACGGCCACTTCCTCGATAAAATCTTTCAAGGTCGATCAATTTTCTGTAGAGATGGACGGCTGGATTTTTTTTCCGATGGGAAATAAAATTCATTGAGGGATGGGCCATTCCAGGGTTGGTCGGGCTATTGGAACCACGCACATATTTTTATTAGGCCTTGAGTAACTCGGGCATTTTTGCAAAACATGTTTAAAACAGATGCTCTTTCCCCTTTTACACGTTACCTCCTTTGACATCAGTTTCATTTGTGACCTGGGCACAGCCGGAAGCACTTATTTCAGATAAATACACGAATAAGTGTTATTTAACATATTTAATGTATCATAAATTGTATAAAAATTCGAGAAGGTGACTCAGATGAAAGCAAATTATATTTATATAACTTTAAGGCCTATAAACAACAGGTTGTAAATCTTACAAAATATTCCATCAACTTCATATTTTCGGAATATCCATCTTAGTTTGTCTGATTTATTAGAGAATGTGATTACCATATCCAAATCGTAGTCCTAATGAAACAAATCCAAGTTAATTTGGACCAAAGGCAACGTCCCTTGGTATGTTGAGCTCAATCACTAGAATTTATAGTCCGTCTGTATCTAAAAGAGTGCAAGATAGGGCCGTGTGATCTACAGTCCCAGGCTATGGTATTGTGTACCTCAGGCCAGCTTATGAAAAGAGACAGAAAGTTTAACACCCACAGATTGGTTATGAATATCAAGTTTAATAGTCTCAATATTCCAAAAATTCGTAAAGTGTCACATTTGTGTCACAAATCATTGTGCATAGAAATGTCGCACAAATCGGTGGAACTACACTGAATAAATAATAACAGGATTCACTGCAAGACTTTTAAACAGATGCACAGGCCATGCATCCCTTTATTTGCTGACTGCTTGGTAGATAAATAGCTTCCATAGTCCTTTGTATTTAGCGATACCTCACAGGTACCCCACAGGTAATCATATATGTGTGTGTGAGAAATGAACAATGCCAATATGATATGAATAAACTATGCTAATCCCATTAATATGAAACTTAGTAACCCTCTCTCTCAAACTTTTAATTTTGTAGTATTGTTATCGTAGGCCTATAGCCCCCACTCATATGCAGAGTTGTTTATACAAATTGATGTGAAAGTTGCTATTATCAAATACTCGACTGAGGCCAAAGTGATTTTGGTCATACCAGAAAAATGCGCATTTTCTCTGTTAGTAGAGCTGTAGAAATCTTAGAATCTTGGGTAAAGTGTAAATTTCTTTCTTTCTTTGGTTTTGTTCTTGTAACCCTCACCCCCACTTTTTTTTTTTTTTTTTTTTTTTTGTTGTTGTTTTTTTTTTTTTTTTGTTTTTTGTTGTTTTTTTTTGTAGACAAAAAGTTACATGTATGTGTGTCATTTGACTGGGGTAAGTCATTTAAAATCAATCATGCTGACTTACATGTAGGTGAGCTGTTGAGTTCATCAGCATATTATTTTCACATATATGAATCTATTTATATCCATAGATACGGATAATAGCACTTATGAACTGCAGATTGTATAACTTTTATCAAACTAGTGTACACAGGTGGCAAAACGTTTGAAATTACACATACAACCACATATGATTATATGAGTTTCAGAAAGTGAAACAAGGTAAAAAAAAAGTTAGCTACCAGTAAACAGTTGCCTGAAATCACTTAGGCCTGATAATTGGATTGATAATTGGATGCTTATCAAATTTAAAATCAGAGCACTTGTAAATACAAATATGTATTTATGATATTGGAGCAACTGTACAAACTTTTGTCATTTTCTTTCTAATATGTGCACATACATCAAAAACCTTGTCAATAGACCACAAATTATGCAGTCTACTGCATAAAAAAGGTGCAGCACTATTGGTTTCTAGAAGCAGGATCATCCCAACTGCCCTCCTAATGTTCAAACAGTGGGCGCATGGAAATTCCATAATTTTTATGCCAAAAAACATAGTTTGCTGAATACTGTTACTCTTATCTGTGACCTACTGGTGTTAAAATGTGCACTTTGGGCCAACAATGTTTAAACACTGAAACTATTCCATTGCCTGCCATAATTCAGATTATATCAGGAAAATACTGGCATAGCGACTGGTATTAGATGCTGACTGATACTCCCCCATCCCCCTCTAGTGGCTCAGCACTGATTGATGTCATATTTTTGTAGACAAATTTTACAAATCTACCCAAAAATAATAATGAAAATCACCAATTTCACCTCAAATTAATGAACCTTTAACAAAATATTCAAAATTTGGGTTAGAATTAAAGGGTGTGGCATTCTAATTTGATATCTCATTGTAAGGGAAAGATAGGCAGGCAAGTGAATATATGTCTGCATCATAGCCCATTGTGTATCGTATTCATGTTAGACAGAAAAAAATTGATTGGATGCAATTATATAATTTTCCTAAAAGTTTTAGTTAATTATTTTATTTGTCATAAAAACTGATTTTTTCAGATTTAAAAGTTGCTTGCAAAAAATTGATATTTTTATTGTTGAAGTTTGGTAAAGTTAATGCAAATCTTTTGCAGAAAACAAGTTGTGGCTTAAGTTTAACAAGTTAAAAAAAAAAATGATGAGTCTATTAGGTTACAGACCACAGTTGTGATTGGCTGGCTGCGCATTCCAATGGAGATAGTCCGTAATTGTGAAAATATTGTGTTTTCAGCATGCTATAGCTTCTGTTTAAAAAAAGTTAGCCAGGTCAGGTTTTCTGCATCACAGAGTTGCTTCATCACTGGTCATATAGGTACACTGTGCTCTAGGCCAGATGAGAACTTTATGGTGGGGAAGGACAATGATGTGACCCTGGCAAGAGAACAGTTCATACACCTGTATAACGCTTACATCAGGGTGTTGTTCCGTGATTTTCTGATATTTTTATCTGTTAAATGCCGTTAACGAAATTATAAAATACCAAAATGCTAACTTTTTAGACTGAAAAATGCTAATATGAAAAATAGAAGGATATATAACTGTGGTATGTGGCCTACACTGGTTCAAATGTCAAACAGCAGCCAGAAACAAATGACATCAGGTCTCTAAACGCAAAACAGCAGTCAAATATGCAAGAACAGTAGTCAAATTGCATTATAATAGCCAAAAATTGTAAGCATAGCAGTCAAATTTCAACCATGGTTTCGAGGAGCATTTTTGGAAGGAAATTTAAATGTTCAAGAAAACATAGAATTCCACAAGACATCTAATAAGATGTCTTGTGGAATTTATTAAGGTAATGATTTAGAATTAAAAAAATGGTAGTATGCCATTGTAAGTCATCTGCTAGTTAGCCAAGCATAATGTACATCTAATTCATGG
This sequence comes from Hermodice carunculata, assembly GCA_964020975.1. Lineage (NCBI taxonomy): Eukaryota > Metazoa > Annelida > Polychaeta > Eunicida > Amphinomidae > Hermodice > Hermodice carunculata. Next base: position 958,827 of record CAXHWN010001621.1, on the reverse strand, counting down.
CTCTACAAAGTTCAAATGGTCAAAATGTATAACAGCCCTAATTATTTTAAAACTGACAATCAGACATAGGTCAACTTGTCAGTCAGATAATTAATATGTTAAATATTTCTACAAAAAATAAAAGAAAAAATCAAAACATATAAATTCACATATTTATTGAAAGTTACCATGTATCAGCTGCACATCAAACACTTCGAGCCAACTTGACATGATTTTCACAATGACAAGCTATACTCATCAGACAATTATAAAAACAGCATCAGTCCCACTACATTTGGAACACTTACTGCACTGTCATATCTACAGGAAATGCCTGAATGTTCAAAATGTTAGCAAAATACATAATAGTCTCATAATAGGGTAGGGGACAACAGTTTTCAATGATACTGATGAGACCAACCTGAATACCAGCTCAACCTTGTCAGATTTAGTATCATTTTCGAAATCGTAAGACATGCTAGTGTTAATCGTCGAAAGGACCAAACATTAGAAATTTAAATGAATGAGGGTATCTTCTACCTGACTTAGAACAGGTTACCAACACATTGGCAGGACACAATTGACATTAATGCAACACCAATATATATTTGCTTTAATCAGTTAGATATTTTCTAGGTAAAACCTGTTCTCTCCTAGTAGTAGTAGTAGTAGTAGTAGTAGTAGTAATATTATCATCATCATCATCATCATCATCATCATCATCATCATCATCATTATTTCCATTATTATTATTTCGTGAAAGAATGGGAAATCTCGTATTTCCAAGCTCAAACTAGATTGCTTTCATTCTTAGAAGAACTTTACTCTGTTAAAGGTCAAAAATAAAATTAAAATTAGAAATTGAGTTGACTTACTTAAGTATTTTAGATTTGGTCTAGGTTTGACGTATATGACAGATTTAACATGGTAAATCGACATTCTCGAACACCGTAAGATTGACTCTACCATCGTTTCAGGTTTTAAAAAGATGTAGTTCCCAAAATGGCCGCTAGTTGGCAGTTTCTAATGATACCTTGTCATACAAGATATCCCCACAATTATATTTTATAGAAAATGTAATTATATTAGAATGCAAAGAGAATGCTGAACCACGCTGCACTTCCTGATATAGTTAGAATATACTGGAACTTGTTACCAAACTTGACTGACATTCGCTTTAGACCTGAAACATTTACGAGGCTTTATCACGCAGTGACCAATACGGGGCCTGCCAGTGCAGACCATTTCACTCAGAACTTCTTGGCCCATTTCTGAATCGCAGCACGGAGAACGCGTTTTAACTGGGAACGCATTAGACTGTTTTTAAATCTTGTATTTGAAAATTTGAAGCATTAAATTCACATATAACTGAACTGCCCCACTGGACCATAAGAATGGTGATTTGGTACAGTTGGTATGTGCGTTTTCCATTTTCGGCCAGGTGATCGGTGCGGAAGACTGCTGGTTCGAGACCCGGCCGTTCCGTGGTCACAAAACATATATATTACCGGTGCTCCTTTGATCCTTGTGGACTTGCATTTATTGTATGTATAGTCCCCGATCTGGGACAACCCCAAACACATTACCTGTACTGGATTAAATACAATGAACTGGGCCGTGTCGATAATGACATTCAGGCATACCGGCCTCCATTGAACCATTCTTTTTTTAGCGATGGGGGTTTGGGGCAGTTGGTATGTGCGTTTCCTATTTTTGGCTAGGTGATTAATGCCGAAGGTTGCTGGTTCGAGACCCGCCCGTTCTGTGGTCCCAAAAGTTATCTGGTTCATGGAAATTGGCATGGCAATATAGTCTCACAAAAACTGAGGTAAGTGTCGGCAGTTTTTAAAAGTAAAAAGAATTCAAAATATTAAGAAAAGAAATCGAGTAAAAATATCAGTGCAACTCTTTAGTAAAATTCAGAACCAGCCGTCCCATGTGTTCTTTTGTGACGTCGGGGCAGTGGGCCAAGCACTTTCAAAAGCAAGCACTGTAAAAGAATTTCCGCCCAAAGTTAGAAAACCAGTGGTGCGTAATATACATTATATATCTAAGGGATCCCCACCACCTTTGTGGTGGCTCTGGAAAATGTTTCTCTGAGAATACTGCTACGGCCTGGTCATGCTGACATATATGCATCTTACTGACAGTGGTACAATTTCAAAAGATTCATCGTTCAAACTGGAAATGCCAGTTGAACTCACTACGTATTGATCAGTTTTGATAAAAGCCTTGCTGGGAGAGGTATGTTTTAATGTTGCAACAGCTGGCTGTACTTTTGTGCTCAGTATGTAGTCCCCTTTATCATTGTTAAGCACACGGGCCCAAATTGGGAGGCATTAAATTAGAACACTGACCTCGGATACGCAGACCAAAATGGTCACGTGACCATCAGCACTAGATCAAGGTCACCTTTGTTTATGACCATCCTCATGTACAAATATCTACATACTGGCTTAACACCATCATCATGTACAAATATCAATGTGCTGGTTCAATAATAACAAATGACTGGGCAAAATGACGTAAAAGTTGTCAAGCTACATGTCGAAACACTAAATTCATCAAAAAATGCATGTGACCTTGGTAACAGGATCAAGATAAGTCATGTACTTCTCATTTTAGCCTATAAACAGGACCATCACAATGTGCATTGTTAACGTTTTGGTTAGAATGTTAATCAAGTCATCAAAAGAGCAGTGCAAGTAGGTAGAGTGTCCTCTGATATTGAACATATGACATCAAAATCATCTATGTGCACTGTCAAGCTGGCCGTCTGGGACAACCGTCACCATTTGCGTCATGAAAGATTCCACTCACAGGGTCCTTACGTCATCATTTTTGCATAAAACGTAACCAAATCCCCATTTACCAAGTAATGAACCAATATATCAGTTTGACCTATCACTCAAGGTCAAACCTAACACCAAACGAAACCTCATAACTGCTTTCCAATTAATGATTTACCAATACCCATGGGCACATAATTCACTATAATCAAGAAATGAGTTCTCCCTTTGCAAGGTCAAAATTTACAGCACCAAAGGACGCCCCATAAGTGCTTTCTTTTTTCTGTTTATATAATAACCATGGGCCTAGGATCCGCCATTTCCTGAATATAAGCTTATGTGTCAGAATTGCAGCTATGCCCTTGTCGACAAAATTGACATGTACATGCACCCTTACCGATAATCCTTAATTTGGAAAATTCACCAATAATAATGAAATGCCAATCACCCCCACCAAAGCGAACACTAAATCGAGGTACATTCCTACTATGTTTGAAGAGAATCCACCATGTAGAGCGGGTAAAGAATTCAGAAATGGGGAACAGACACCAAAAACTCTCAAAAAATAGAACAAAATCACAGCACCACCTGTTGAGCGGTGAGGTCTAAGGATTTCAAGATGTGTATCTGTGCCATTTCAAACCAATTGGTCAGGCGTTTTCAGCTCAGCTGACTTGTCAGTCAGCTGAGCTTTTTTGAGGGTCCTTCGTCTGTCGTCCGTCCATCCGTCTGTCCGTCCGTCGTCGTCCACAATTTCCATTTTCGACTTCTGAAAAACTGTCAGCCAGTATTACTTCAAACTTGGTGGGGATGTACCCTGGGTGAGTCTCTACCAAGTTGTCTACATGGTCATGTTCCAGTGATTTTTTGATTTTTTATGATTTTGGGGGGGGGGGGGGGGCAAATCTTAAAAAATCTTTTTTTTTTTCTAGAACCGCTCGCCCAATTGCTTTGATATTACACAAAAACACTTCTAGCGACTCCTTGTTTTTAATTTGTACACCAGGTGGCGCTGCATTTTTAAAAAATATTTTTTGTGTGTTTTTTGCTATTTTCGACATCTTCTCCAGAACCGTCATTCAGATTGAGCTGAAACTTGGTGGATATGTTCCTTATAGAGGGGTCAAACAAAGCTGTTCGCCAGATGGTACTGCTGTGGATTCCAGATTTTTAACGATTTTTTTTTTTAATTGGGGAACTTATCGGCAAATGCAGCTTTCCTATTGATTACAATGCAAGTCAATGGGCATTCTAATGCTTATTCATATTATTGACATCTTCTCTGAAACCATCAGCCAGATTGACATGATACTTGGTGTCAATGTACTTTGTGTGGGTCTCTAACAGGTTGTTCAAATGGTCACACTCCAGTGAATTTTGGATATTTTATAAAATTTTTGTTCTTTTTTTTGGGGGGGGGGCAAATCTTAAAAAGTCTTCTCCGAAACTGCTCACCCAGTTGCTTTGATATCTTACAGGGACCCTCCCGGGGACTCTGAGTTAAGAATTTGTTCACCAAGTGGCGCTGCAGTTTTTTTCTATTTTTTTTTATGATTTTTTCGTATTTTTGCTATTTTTGACTTCTTCTCCAGGACCGTCACTCAAATTAAGCTGAAACTTGGTCGAAAGGTTCCTTGTGGAAGGGTAAAAAAAAGTTGGTCACCAGGTGGCACTGCTGTGGATTCCTGTTTTTTAACAATTTTTTTTTCAATTCGGTACTTATTGGTAAAAACACCTTTTCTATTGCTTACTATGCCAGTCAATGGGCATTCTAAAGGTTACTGACACTCTCGACTTCTCTGAAGAAAGTGTCCGTCAGATTCACTTCAAACTTAGTGGCAATATACCTTTGGTGGGTCTCTACTAAGTCTGTTCAAATGGTCAGGCTCTAGTGATTATTGAATTTTTTATGATTTTTTTTCAAAAATCTTTAAAAAAAGTTTTAATAGGTGAGTTTAACATGGGAATTTCTTGTAATGATTATAAACAAAATATTTTTTGCCAGATTTAATTCAAACTTGGTGGGGATGTGCCTTGGATGGGTCTCTACCAAGATTGTTCAAATGGTCACGTTCTATTGATTTTGGGATTTTTTAATGATTTTTTTTTTTTTAAGGCAAATCCTAAAATAATATTATCTGGAACCACTCACCCAATTGCTTTGATATCGCAGAGGCACACTCCTCACACTATGTAGAATTGTGCCTTTGACAGGTTGTGCATATGTTATCCAAATGGTCACACTGCATTGAATTTTGCATAAATGTTTGGGTAATTTTGTTAAAATAAGCAGATGCATGTCAGCTGAGCACACGATCATCATGATCCTCTTGGCTTTTTTTCCAAAAAGTGAAAAACAATTAGGCATGAGGACGGACGGACCAACGACAGGCGCAGCAACTTCCTATCTCAGTCGACTGAAAAGTCATGCAAATTAAAAGGACAGACGTGTATCCAGACTTGCTGTTTTTTGTGCTACTATGACAAGACAATGAGCTTATCGTCCAACTTTGGCACATTTTTATGCTGAGCAATCTTGTCTTTCACTTTTCTTGGAAACGTTGCAGCTTATGAAATGGGGTTCAAATTATAGCATATTGTAAATCGTTGGGTGCGTTAAAATGTTTATTTTGTCATGACATAGAGAGAGTCAAGACAGTTTTCACTAGTATGTAAATTTTCTGTGAGACGATTACGCACAATTACAAAGTCATCCTCTTGATAAAATTAGGCCTCGGCCCAGGCACTTTACGCGATGTAATCGAACGGAGCAGATCGTGATCGGCTTTATCCAAAAATAATCTACTTTTCTTACATCTGAAATTATTTGAACAGGAGAACAAGGATCGAACCCTTGTTGTCGTTGTTGTAATATACTTTATTTCTTTCATGAGGATTAGACATATAGCCCAAGGCTAATGCACGTCTTCTCCTCGTGTATATATTCACATTATTACAAAGTTGACCATAATTACATTGAAAATAGGAAAGAAAACAAATTATATAATATATATATATAAATATATATATATATATATATATATATATATATATATACAAAAACAAAAACAAAAAAACCCACAAAAATAAGTAAGTAAAAAAAACCCAGAAAATACAGGAGCATATACATTCAAGTGTATGTACATACAAGAGAAATGACTTTCAAAACAGGCGATAGTCGTCAACATTATTATCATCGTTATTATCACCATCGTTGTCTTCATTGTCAGACTCCAACTGGTCTTTTAAAAAAGCTTTGTATTGCAAATGTAGTTCATAGTTGCAACAACAATACTGCAATTACTGTCATGAGAAAGTTGGTCTTACCAAATAAACACAGTTTACTTTTGCCAACGTTAGAGAGATTATAAAATGGAAGACCAGTTTGACACGTTACGATAATGTCATTGACCCTTGCCAAAAAGTGCTGTCCATGTAGCGTAAACAGTGGACACTGCAACAGAAAATGTAAGGTTGTTTCGGCATGGTAGCCGTAGGCACACGCTTGGCTGTCACATAAGCGTCTAGAAAATAAGGAGGCATTCAAAGCCCTGAAATCAATTCTTAATCGATTAAGTAGTATGTTTATATATATATATATATATATATATATATATATATATATATATATATATATATATAATATGTATGTATATATATATGTATATATATATATATATATATATATATATATATATATATATATATATATATATATATATATATATATATATATTAAAGAGATATCGGCACTTGATATGTTATCGCGGCATCTGACATGCCTCACAGGTGCCTGACAACCTAAAGTATTGTTACACATAAATCAAGATGCGTAGTTCCTTTCGATAATGTATGTAGGGCACGTTTTGATGTCTATTATTACTGGTGTAAGGCTGTATCTTTTTCATGTTTGTCCTCATGTAGTGTGCAACCACCTGCAAACGTTCTGTGGTCAACGGAGGTAATTTAGACAATAATCAGACGGATAAAGAATTGTTTTTTTTTCATATATATATAATTATTTACCCCGTCATAAAAACCGCCTGTATGTCAATCATCACTTGCGAGTCACTGTTTCGGCCGATTTACAGTGCAAGGTGATAAACTTGCACAGTGTAATGCTCATGTCTTGCACGATTGCTTCTCAGACAGATTTGCTCTATTAACTGCCATTAAAAGGGGTATGGGGATATCTCGAACGTAACGCTTTGAACACATGAAAGATGTCATACACACTAGAAAAGATGGCCCACCCACCCATTGCATACATACATAAAACCATGACGCAGGGTGATACTACTTGTCAATTGGCATTCGGCCCAACTGCCGTATCAATTCGACTCCACCCCTTCGCAAAGGACTAAGAAAGTAAAATATAAAATTCAATGCTCCCCCATCTCAATAACTACGTATTAGTTCATTTTTTATGCTAGCCAGAGCCAACGAATCTGTCAGACTTATAGAGAATAGGTCAAGGACATTGTTAGCTGTGTAGCGAATCGCTACGTCAGAGGGAACAAGGCAATAACTGGTCTTGTCAGATGTCGTACTGTGTGCTCTGTGCGGTTTGCGGTAAAGCAGGGAGATATAACAAAGGGATTCAACTTGGACTACATTTTTTAAAAACCTACTTTTCAGGTGACTCAATCACTGGATCCACTTTAAAAATGCCTGCAGCACTTTTTTTCTTCAAGTGTTCCCATAAATGATGGAACTGCGTCGATTCAAAGTCCTGAGAGCTAATGCATACAAGAAATGGCTCAAAAAAGCATCACAGAATAATAATAATAATATAATAATAATAATAACAACAACCATGATGATGATGATGATGATGATGATGATGCTGCTGCTGCTGCTGCTGCTGATGATGATGCTGATGATGATGATGATGATGATGATGATGATGATGATGATGATGATGATGATGATGATGATGATGATGATGATGATGATGATGATGATGATGATGATGATGATAAAGGTTAGTTAGGCGATTGACATGGAAATAAGGTAATATTGGATGGTCACTTTAGGGGCAAGAACAACAATGAATTTTGTGAGATCATGAGCTTGCTCTAGAAAGTTATCTTTTGTCATCATTTCGTTTTGATATTCACTTTTCAGACATTTTACATGATTTCTGCCAGATTAAACGCCCAGGGGCTATCGGTAGCGAGCAGCTACCTACGACAATTAAAAGATTGCCGAATTGTATTTAAAATCTAGCTGAGCAAAATCCTGTTTTGATAACATGTTTTTTATTTAAATGCTGATGGCTTCCATTTTTTTCTGACATGCCTAAGCGAACATTTACTCAATGTCAAAAGTTACTCAAATTGAATGGTATTTGCTCAAATATCACAAACTTGACCCGTTATGTTAAAACATTAACCCAGGGTTGGCAGCAAAATAGAGCTTTATGGTTGGGAAGCTTTCAAAGTTAGAGTAGGTGTCTTCATGGGGTTGGTTTTACATCTCTGCTATAGGATGTCCATTGTTGCAGCACTTGTTAGGAGTTCCCTCGGTTTGTACAGGTAGTGTAGCTGCAACTGTTTACTATACAATCACTGGGACTGAATATAAAGGCCCAATCTGCTAATACTTTATTATACACTGGTAGGTGGTTTAACTAAAGTAAGCTATCCAGCTAGAAATGGTACACACTGGTTCAGGAGTAAGTCAAATTGTTATTAACTGAACCTGTATTATACAAATTAAGTAATTGTGTTTGGTTTGACAGGTATTCTTTGCTCGTAATAAAGCTTTGCATTTATAAGCAAAACTTCACTTGTTTAGCTTATTCATCTTTTGCCATGTTCACATTGATTTATTATCATGTGGGTTGTCTTTGCTGTATGTTTAGCTTAGACAAGGAGCCGCTACTCAGAGAGACATGTGCGGGTACAGGCTCCGAGACATATTCTGAGTAGTTTTCCCGCTGAAGACCCTTTAATCTATTTAGGCTGATACAGCCTATATCAATATTCTAGAGAAGAACGTGTGTAATATGGACAATATTACTTCCATATGTACATAGGTTAGACAGGGACAGGTTAGCTTATGCATAGTAAAGAGTTCGGACTGCGGAACAGGCCAATGACTACCAGGAAGTAGTTCTGGACAAAAAGACACAAACACAATAGTGTTCGGTATCAACGACTCAAGCAATATTTCTTCTAATTGGATTGAACTTTGATCTATTTTGTTAGCTCATGGCCTAGTTCTGGAAATTTGCATTCTTCCGAACGGCTAAAATAATTTAATAGTATCTGATTGGAATGAAACTGCTTTCAGTGAAAGGAGAGCAAAAAAATTTCTCTTCGTTCTTGGATGAGCGCCTAAAAGTTCCGCAGGTGCAACAAGAAGGATCTACCACGAGACACATTACCTCGTAGATCGCAATAGGAACAAAGGCAGATTTTTCTCATATACAAGTAAGGTCTCCTTATATAACCAGTTGTCCGTATACTTAGATTCACAGAGGTCATGTGTGATTTGGTAAAATTTAACTTGATCCAGAACATCCTGTAAAAGCAGTCACTTGTACATTTCATTTACATCTCATTGATATCCTTGGCACCATATGTTTTTTTTTTTTTTTTTTTTTTGTTTTTTTTTTTTTTTTTTTTTTTTTGTTTTGTTTGTTATATGGGGCCTTGGAGAAATAGTTACATAGTAACTTGCGGGAAATCAAATACCAGTGCTGAACATTTGGCAATGTCAGGTCTACCTCGCAGTGGGTAGGCTGCTAAGCTGGTTTAAATGATCGGGAACAAATGTAGGTTGGTATTTTCATAAACCTGCCATTTTTTTATTCACTTTAAATGACCATGTAAGCGTCAGTTTGCAACCATTCTTAGAATAACAATACGCCCATCTGAGAGTGTCATTGGCAAACTTTTCATAATGCCCTCACAGAACGCAGACCTACAACGATTTCCATTTAGTCCAAAGGTCTATATTTAGTTTTGATCCATCTCCAAAACTTTCAAAATCGTTTATAGAGACATACAGAGAGATTCGAAAAAGTCATTTGTTCAGTTCCACACTTTGTTTAAAGGAAAGTCCTCACCTTCTAAATTAATGTTCCATTTTTTTTTCAAATTTACACTTTCCTGAAACAGTCTTGAAGTCACTTGAAAGTCACTTGGTACACGTAGCTTAAGTGAGGCATTTTAAGCGGCTTAAATAAATCGACGACCCACACATTCATGCTTTTCCCACAATGAAAGGTTGACTTAGGGTTATCGCGCGCAAAGTCGATGTTTCATGCCGAGAGAGAGTTTTACTTCTGCTCTCTATTCTTCATTCCGAAGGTCTCCAAGTTAGACTCTCGGCCTGCTTAACTTTAAATTTGCATACGGCAAAAAGAAAATCTCAAATCACAAAGAACCAACTCAATTCTGCAGGATATCAAGTGAACGATCAAGGTCGCATAGTTAAAAAATCAATAGCCGACATCTGACTTGTAGACCTTAAGAGCACTGCACGAGCCTTAATCTGACTTGTAGACCTTAAAGAGCACTGCACGACCTCAATCTAAAGCTTGAATTTGATGGAAATACATACGAGATAGTCTTTTTTTAGAAGACGAAATACAGTAACCTGCTACCGATCCAAAGCAAGTGTACCCCATACTCAAGTCCTCTGTGACAAAATGCAACCAAGAATACCGGTACTCAGTGACAAATCAAGGATGAATATAGCCCGTGTTGATATACCTTACATGTGAGTGTTTCTACCTAGCAATCTCACAAATATTGCCCTGAGTGTTAACTTGTCGGATTTATAACGAAAGGAAGGTAACAAATGCTAAAAACACAAGCAATTATGGCTAATACTAGCCCTGTGCCCGTGAAAACAGGTATCCAGTTTGCGCCTTCAGGCCTGACATCACTTCGTATGTTTACAACGGCTGTCCAATGTTTCGTGGAAAGTGCATAGCACGCCATGACCACACCGTGGACCGTATCTGCAACAGGTCAATACACTTCCCGGCAGGCATTTCAAAAGTAAACTTATATGTGGTGTTCCGTTCGAGTCCGAAAACTTTTATATTATCCATAATAAACCCGACATTTATATATGTACATGTACAATCAATGATGCTGATGAACATATATATATATATCTATATATATATATATATATATATATATATATATATGCCTTTGTAATTGAAAGTTTACATCCCTTCGATGTGATCAACAATAACTGCTACGATTTAAAGTTCAGCGATTAACTCCGTCTTTGTTCTTGCATTCAAGATTATGGAAGTACGGTTGTCATTATTGTAATTGGATCTCTTGGACTGGTCCATAAGCGTTTCTTAAGAGACATGCAACTTAATTGGCATGATCAGAGAGAGCGCAAAATCAATCGCCAAATACTCTAATTACCGATCAGTGCCATGATTCGTTAAAGAAGGATATGTCAACATAAGTTAACGTAGAAGTCGCTCAAAAATAACATTACGGTGAGGGTAATGGAACTTGTAGAGTGTATATATATATATATATAATATATGGCGATGACATAGTTTTTTGGATATGCATGCACGTGTATGTACCACATAAAGGAAAAATAGTGCCGTCAAAACGCTTGTTTTATAAACATGTTATTTTGGCTTTTCGGAAAACTGGTACCTAATTTCTCTGCCATAAGACAGGAACTAAATTTTAAAGTAAAGTCTTGAAAATAAGAAATTCAACTCATTTTGAATCATAAGTGACCACAGTTGGTTTGTTATCTGGAGATGAACACGTTTCCAGTAGCTAATACATGGTACTTTACGAAACATTAACAATTATTTCAACTTTCAGGTTGACCATGTGTGCGAATGTTTTTTTGTTAAAACATTTTAAGACTGGTTTAGTTGTTTCTCAGTTCGGTTGAATTTCAAGGTTTTACAGAAAATGAATAATACTGTTTATTCTATGCAGCTGAGTGACCAGACTCTAGCAGGGATCTGTTACGATACATCCATGCTTCTAGTTACGTCATATTGTTTGCGATCTTGTATTCCATTTTTAGAAGAGCTGATATGTTAGCAATCTGAAAATAATACACGAGTTTGTAATTATGTTTTAAAACAGGTCAAAATGTCTTGAACATGAAATTCTGCCAAGAAAAACCCCTACAATATCCAAGGATATTAAGACGCATGACTTAAATTACTTCGAATCGTCACATGGCAACTCTGGCTCGTGTGGTCTCGAGATGATGAATCAAAGAAATATTTCAAAGAGGATTATGTTTTTGACAAAAGGGTGGCTTGGCATGTGGGTAAGAGACCTGTACCAAAGTACCCAATTTTGATACAGTGGTGAGCACTTTGCGTGCTTGAAACCACTCAGTGAGGGTTCAATACCTGAGCCTGACCCTGTGGCGCTTTGTCCACCATGTCTGTCGGTTCTGTGGTTATTGACAGATTCTGCAAGAAGTCCTGGAAAGTTCAGATTTAAGATCAGTGCCATGGAGAGTGCCTCGTTAAGTCAGTGCTTGACTTCTTTCACAATACATGTTAAACAAATGTATCTATATATTTTTTTTTACCCCCGAACTGAATGTCGGGAGACAACTGATCGACGACACCTGCAAAATTTGAATTCTGTGCACAACACACAAAGTCTGATAGGGGACACGTGGGATTGACATCACCTCAGCTGTACAAAATGTCCTCCAAGAACTTGTCGGGATCTTTGCAGGGGCCAGCCTGAAAGACATCTGGGTATGATTTTGTGGCTCGATCTTCCGTTGCGGTCATATTGATGACAAAGACACGCTCTAGGGCTGGTTTTACTGCAACTTTACGCGGCCTGCCCCATAAACAGCTGACAAGGCTTTTTCACCCTGACAACTATGAGCCCCCAATATTGCTACACACACCTGAATTGCTTGCCTTGCAGTCACAGGATCCATTCTCCACTTTGCCTGGGTTTTTTTTTTTTGTTTTTGTTTTTGTTTTTTTATGTTATTATTTTTTTGTGTGTGTGTTTTTTTTTTTTTTTTTGGTTTTTTTTTTTTTTTGGTTTCTTTTTTTTATTTTTGTTTGTTTGGTTTTTTTGGGTGGGTGGTTTTTTTTAATTTGTTTTTGTTTCCATGACATTCAGTAAAAATATAAATTGTGCTTCATTTAAGTTTACCATAAGATCATTAAGAAAAAATATAAACACTATGCATTATACTCAACATTATGGGTATTCAGATATCTAAAAAAAAAAACAAAACTCATGTTTCCTATTGCAAAGCCAAGAAATTATAGGCAGGCAAGTCGGGAACATTTTTGGTGTTCATTTCATGAAAATTTCCGATACACCTCACCATTTGTTTACGTGAAAAAATACATTTGTTCAATAATACGTCCATATAAAGATTGAGGTATTTCCACTTTAAAAAAAGGTGGGAGTAGGCAGGTGTAGTACAAAAGGTTTTTTATTGTTTGCCTTATTGGTTCATCCCCACTCCATGCTTTACAAAGGGTTACCGTCAATTATGACATATACTTTATTTATAACTGTCTGCATTGTGCTCAGCATGTCGGCTATTTAGTTCTCTCTCTCTCTCTCTCTCTCTCTCTCTCTCTCTCTCTCTCTCTCTCTCTCTCTCCAGTGTACAGGTAGCAGAGAAAAATACAGTAAACATTGATTCTGTATTATAACCCAACACGTGCCACGACGTGGGACATTTATTACATAATGGTCCATAAGCTCGTCCCTTCCCACTTACATGACCTAGTTCCTGGCAATTTCGGGAACACTGTTTACGAAATAGTCTCAATTTACGACAATTAAACATAAAAATTTGCGTTTCGGAAACTCTTTTCTCCCGTCATCTATAAGACTTTGGAATGATCTTGGACTACCACTTGATTTACGTGAGACATCTTCCTTGAATACATTCAAGGGTAATCTAAAAAATACACTTCTGGCTGTAGATCATGTACCTAAATACTTCGAAAGCATTGATCGTTTTCCAAATATTTGCCACACACAACTGCGCCTGAATTGCTCTCGTTTAAATAGTCACCTTTTCAAAATCAATGCTGTTCCCTCAGCTGCCTGTGAATGTTCATATCCGTGCGAAGATGTCCACATTTTTTTCTAAAATGCCCCCGTTATGTAACCCAAAGGAATGATCTTTTGAAGACTGTATGTGGAATACTTACGTCGGGTGTAAATCCTTCATAGATACTAGACTTAGCTAATGACATCTTAATTAGGCACCTTGATCATTGTAATCGAGACATTCCTGGTGATATTAATATCCAGATGTTTGAAGCTGTACAACAATATATAGTCGAAACCAGAGGATTTCAATTTTAGCCCTTTTCGTCTTATGTAGTAGGTACAATCGATCATAATTAGGTCCTTCATAGGTTTAATCTCAATCCTATATATATTCAATTTCCGTGCAGGATCGGTTTGTTTTATTCTTTGTTGTTGTTGTTTTTTGTGTTTTTTTTTACATGCAGTCTTCGGTTTATTGTATTTGTCCTGTGTGTCATGCATATACTGTGTTGTCTTATCTCATGTTTTGGGGGAACCTGTTTTGTTAGTGCCCCATTGTACTATTCGGTAATCCAATTGAAATAAATATGTTTAAATCATAAATCGTTTATTCAACTTTCACCCTCTTCTGGAACATGTACATTATTTCTGTGCATTCAGGCCTCAACATTACTGCTTGCACGTTTGCCCTGGGCAAATAGAGTCTATTGATGTGGAAAATATGCAGTTGCAGGCAGGTTGAGTTTTAAGTACACATAACATTGTACATTAGTTTTTTGCGATATATTTTGGGCGTCAATAAGAAGACCTGCAATGTTGCTGTAATAGGTGATTTAGGACAATACCCATATTCTTTGAAAATATTAACACGTGTGTGTAAAAATTGGTACAGAATGAGATATATTGATCCAGAAAGTTTGTTGGGCAACACATTTCAATGTAACTATGACTTGACGACCGATAAATCCCAATGGTTAGCGTCAGTTAAAAATACACTAATCATTGTAAATTGTGAAGATTTTTGGAACAGAACTATTTACCAAACTTTTGATTTTTCTGCCGGCGTCATACAAAATTTATTGCAAGAAAAATTTGTTATACAGTGGGAAAAAACAATGGAAATGCAGTCGTCATCAGATAAAAAATTACGAACCTATGTAAAATTTAAAAATATGTTGGAAATAGAGCCTTACCTAACTATGATAAAAGATTTTAATATCCGTAAAAATTTTGTACGACTCAGAACTAGTTCACACAATTTATATATTGAAACAGGTCGACACAGAAGACCTATGAAAGTACCTGTGCATGAAAGACTATGTAACCATTGTAACCTAGTAGAGGATGAAATACATTATGTTCTAGTTTGTGAAAAATTTGATGAGCCCCGGAAACGATTTTTAGACAAATTGTCAGAGATATTTGTTACATTTGGAGAATTGGACTTAGAAGAAAAAATTATTTTTATTATGAAATGTGACGATTATGAAATAATAACTCTTCTGGCTCAATATTTAACCGAAACCACTAAAATAAGGGGTGATCTATAGTTTTTTCTCCAATCTGTATACGAAGCAAGGTTGTTTACGGTTAGTTTTCCTAACTTTTCCTCTTTCTTTTTTCTGTTTCTTTTACATATTTTGTTGTTGTGTATTGTATTTGGCAAAATGCCTCCATCTGTAAGTTGAGGTGCAGCAAATAAAGAATCATTCATTCATTCATTCATAATACTAAGGCCACTGCTTTTAGTAGGGATTCTGTATTATTATTTATCACGTGCCACGACGTGGGACATTAATAAGAGAAAGGTCCATAAGCTATAGTCCCTCCCTACTAACATGACTTATAGTTCCTGGCAATTTCGGAAACACTGTTTTACAAAATAGTCTCACTTTACGACAAATAATTCAACATAACAATTTGCGTTTCGGAAACTCTTTTCTCCCGTCATCTGTAAGACTTTGGAATGACCTGCTACTTGATTTACGTGAGACATCATCCTTCAAGGGTAATCTTAAAAATACACTTCTGGCTGTCAATCATGTACCTTAATACTACGAAAGCGGTGATCGTCTCTCTCTCTCTCTCTCTCTCTCTCTCTCTCTCTCTCTCTCTCTCTCTCTCTCTCTCTCTCTCTCTCTCTCTCTCTCTCTCTCTCTCTCTCTCTCTCTCTCTCTCTCTCTCTCTCTCTCTCTCTCTCTCTCTCTCTCTCTCTCTCTCTCTCTCTCTCTCTCTCTCTCTCTCTCTCTCTGCTGTGTGTAGTCGAATATACCAAACTGGCCCTAAAAGGCCAGACCGGCCGCCGGTGCACTAGGAGTGCCACTAATCCGTTTTGGGGCGGCCACGCGTGAACAGCGAGTACCAGTCCCTCATCACCTGTCACCGGAATGTACACATTGGGCTAAATGAAATATTTTCACTGTTCTGTTTAAAATCTGAACAATCCGTATTCACAAGCCGGTTAAATACGCCGCAACATTGAACTACTAGTACCCACATTCAAACAATACATCGTTAATACATGCAGTCGTACATCTCCTCGTTATGTAAGTCGTGTAGCTTCCAACAAGTTGAACAGTGTCACTGTTCCACAGACGCTTGACGCAGACCGCGGCCAACTGCATGCGCGCACTATAGCGTGAACCCCCATTCATTGTATTATAGTAAGCACCAAGATATGAAACTCGTGTCCGAACCGGCTGACATGGCTCTCGCAAACATCCCCAGAACTTTTATTTAGACTACTTTCAAGCAAAACGATTTAGTGGTCTCTCCTCTTATTGTGTGAAAGTCACGCCCGGTTGAAGTGAAATCCTATGTTTGTCAGCGCAAAATGAGATTAAATAGCTTTTTTAATGCATACACCACCCAAATCCTTTCAGGGACATTTGGTGGTGCATTTTTGCCGGTCTTTTGCTTGACCAAACGATCTGATTGGTCACCTTACCTTATGTCCAAGTTCAAGCTCTCTTGGACTTCGGGGGGGTCACGCACTACACCACACACAAATGAAATAAAGCACGCTGCTTGCTGCTTGAAGAAGAATATATATAAAACAGAGGGACGTGCAGTCACTTGCATTGAAGGGCCATAATATCATTCTTAGGGGCCAAGCGTGCACGGGAAAGGCTCATCTTGCCATAGATTTTTTTTTATTTTAAACATATTTGTTTCACCTGGATTGCCAAGTAGTACAATAATACTAAATGAATGGCTCTCCAGACACAGAGAGACACAGAATCATATGTACAAAACACACAGGACAAAACGACATCCGAGGACAAATAAATTGGTCGGTATACTAACATAATATTCATCTCGTACCAACTCAAGGTATAAACCGTCTTGTATATATAATAAAGTTTTGGGCAGAATAAAAAATATATAAGTTGCCGCTTGACGAAAGATTGTCATTACCATGTGTCAGATAAGCAAGCACCTGCTATGTGAACAACTAGGTTTGGATTGACTCCCGGTGCCAAAATATTACATACCGTTCGCAACAAGGATACTCTATGGTATGAAAACAGGGGGCATTCGAGGAAAAAATGGTTTGTACTCTCATTGGGATATGAGCAATTACATGCAGCAGACGGAAGAATATTTAGTCTATGAAGATGAGAATTAAGACGACAACAATCCAAACGCAGTGGTGTGTGTATAATATTAGGAAATCTTTTTTCCGTGCGAGTAGCGACCTGCAAAACGACGGACAAAAGAGTACTTTTTAGTTTAGATTTGAATTGTGCAAGTGAAGAAGATTACCTTATATCGTCCGGAAGGTCGTTCCAAAGTTTAATAGTTGAGGGAATGAAAGAGTTACCATAACGATTGGATGTAAACTTTATTTGTCTCAAACTCCGGCGGTTGCGAAGATAGAAGGTTGGATGAACGGCATCAAGTGGGACCAATCCCGAAAGATAAGCGGGGGTCGGCCTGTTAACCATTTTGTAAAACAGGATCAGTTTATAGTATTGGCGGCTTCTGGCCAATGTTGGCCAACCTAATTCATTTAGAAGTAAATGTCGAGGAGTACGCTTAAGTGCACCCAAACAAATGCGTGTCGCTTCATACTGAACAGATTCACGTGAAATTGTCCGGTCCATCGTGCAATTATCAAATATGACGCTACAGTGCGTGCATGCGGTTGACCACGGTCTGCTTCAAGCGTCTGTGAGCTGGTCGGAATAAGAAAGGTCAGAATAAGCTCCAAAGTGTGTATTCGCCCCAATACACAACTGAATACACAAACATTTGGAAGGCTAAAGCTGTGTATTCCCATTAGTTTGCATGCTAAAGCAACCTTAAGTAAACCAGTCACTTCTGTAGCTGTGGTTATATGATTTTTGTGAGACATTTGTATTTAGATCTGCATGTAGATTTACTGTCTAAAATTAAGCGTTTCTATGTACAGTAGTTTTCAAGTTATTAAGTTGCAAATAATAAAGTAAAGCAACGGGAATACACAATCCTAGCCCTCCACTGACTGCAGTGCCCTCTTTTAGGCGGTTCTTGAACCGTCTGTTCTTGCCCTTTCCTATTGTTAAACAGCATACCGACCGCGCTGCTGTACATAACTACACTATCTTACTGTTTAAAATGTACATACTTTACTTTCATCTTGTGACCTCCACGATTTGAACCCTCAACATTGTTTTTTGTTCATATTTCAGCCGGTAGGAGCATTATTGAGTGAAGCAAGGTGCTACTCGTTGGCTATGCCCTTTTGAACATTCAGAACACCGTCGAAAAAAAACGCAACCACAACCTTTTTGTCCCATTAACCAAAAGCAGACGAACAGGTAGTGGTACAATACGTTCGCATGAGCCAGGAAAAAGTCGCTAAATATTTTGGATTAAAAAATCTGGTCATAAATCACTCGCAACAAAATGAAGACGCAAAAGCTGTGTTGAAATACCTAAATCATGACACTGAGACAGTGGTGTTGGCTACAGACCAACAGCTCTTCTTCAGGCATCGGTTTCGCTTTAAGTTTTGTCTTGGATCTACGGTGGGCAACACCAAAACAGAAAGACTTTGGACTTTCTCCTCGATACTATATGCCTCCCAGTACCAGAGAAGGACCAGAGATCAATTTTTGATCCATCTCTAAGTCTAAGTTTAATGTTTTATTTTGACTTGAACTTCTCTTTAATTGAATAATTAACGTATTTTCTATATACAGGCCCAAAATGTCCAGAATCTACCACTACAACCTGAATATTCAGAAGACTCTAAGCAAAATATCGCCACATTTTGTAGCAATGCTCCTGTGTCTAAGATTTGTGGATCCAGCCGTACAGAAGTGATAAAGCACGGAAGTCAACACTTGGATTCAAAGATCTGGCTTTTTTCTAAATACTTTCAGTTAATTCATAGGTCACAATTTATCTCTGTCTTGCATTCATTTTGTAGATACGTTCATTTTGGTGTTCCATGATTGTGCGTACAGATAACCCTCGTGTAGATACATTTGTCGGTCTTCCATGATCGCACGTTAAGACTCGGAAACTTCCTGCTGTGGTTGTAATATTAGGGGGAATTTCTTTTCGTAGATGATTTATACGTATATTTACCTTTCTGTCGATCTGGATGATTTTATTTTAGACGGTATGTTCAGACTCAAAAACAAACAAACAAGCAAACAATCAAATCTGTTTTATGAGAAGATATGAAAGATTTATGATGCCTAAAGGTGAGGTGAAGGAGTCAAATGTGAGGGGAGAAAATGTGTTTTTGTACTGGCATACTAGACGTTTTTTATTGACCGTACTTGTGTGCTGAAAACCTGTTTACATTCAGTGGTAAAATTGTACATGTAACAAGAGGTAATGGTTAGTAACTGTGGTCATGTGCTGCTCTATATACTGCAACCAGGAAGTTGACAGGAAAAAGGACAGATTCGTGTATTTAAAAGGGCAAAATGTGTGTTTGCACTGAAAAAAGTAGTAATCTGAGACAGCAAAAGCCGAAGAAAAGCCATTCATGTGGTTCAAATTATAAAAAGCTGCTTAAAATATCCGAATTTTTTGTTTGTTCAACAGAAAAAGTATAATTTTTAGATCTTTCGTTAACAAAATTAATGAAAGTACCCTCACCATAGTGGAGGCATAGTTCTGTTGACGAGCAAAAACCGTTCCCGAGTGACTTATGGGTTTCCTTATATTCGTCTAAAGGGAGAATGGACCCCAAAGCGCCGGGTAATAAAATGGAACTACATGATGCCTCCCGATCTATTCCAAAGCTTCCTATAGCCAAAGAAAATAAGTTTCTACGGTGGGGTCGTCGAGACACTGTTTAATAAGGGAACTTTGGAAGCTGTCCATTGATTTAATAAGACACTTGCTCAAAAGTTTAGGGAGTATATGGCGAAAATGTTACTGATTTCCCAAATGTTTGATGGTGATTTTCACCCCTGCCAGAGCATGCTGGGAAATTAATTGACTGACTTACGGGGAACGGTCCCGCCTGGGTGAGTCAATTTATTTCCCAGCATGCTCTGTTGGGACTTTTGCAATATTGTTGATGTCTCAAGAACTTTGTAAAAGTCCCCAAGCGACTTACAGTGCAAATGTTGGAGGCGTAATAATGTGTTAAGGGTAAACTGTAAAAAGAGGGGAAAAACTGTATGTCTTACTTATTGGACCCGCAGTTAATAAGATATTTTTGGTGGTGTTTTTTTTTTGGGGGGGGGGGCTTTTTGAGTTGTTTTGGGTTTATTTATTTTTGTCTTGTTTTATTTTGGTTTTTTTTTGCGTGTTTTTTATGCGCCATTGTTTTCTATGCTTTAAATGATTCAATATTCAGATTATCTTACTTCCATTTAACGGAGAAGTTCGTCTTATATACTTCGACTTCAGTACCAGTTGGTACTGAAAGAGTTTAACCTCAAGTGATCATGATAAGGCTGTACTAAACAAAGACAGAACAAGCGGGGGGGGGGGGGTAAATTCTACTTTGTTTCACACCTTGTGTAAAGATATTTTCAAGATAATTGATGTTCCAGGTCATTATATACTGGCTGTCTGGTCTCAGTATCTCTTAGAGCTGGGTATTATAAAGTTTTGAGAATTTAGATTCGAAATTTTGAGTACCGCATGTGACATTGATCCTGAGGTTTTGACGCACAACGCCATTGTAGCTGGGAGAATTCTTTGTGGAACTACTTGCTTCCTTTTGTTGTGTGACCCCTTCAGTTCTAGCCAAAAAAGGCAACGACTTCTCCTTTGGTTGTCTGAGTGTCGTTCCTGAAGCTTTCAGTTCTGTGTGTTGCATGCTTGTGTCATCATATTAAAGTCACCCTGGTTTATGTCTGAAACAACCTCTATTGCCGGTACGGAAGCTCAAGCATAGGTTTCAACCTAACCCCTCTCTCTCTCTCTCCCTCTCTCTCTCTCTCTCTCTCTCTCTCTCTCTCTCTCTCTCTCTCTCTCTCTCTCTCTCTCTCTCTCTCTCTCCCTCCCTCCCTCCCTCTCTCTCTCTCTCTGTCTCTCTCTGTCTCTCTCTGTCTGTCTGTCTGTCTGTCTGTCTGTCTGTCTGTCTGTCTGTCTCTCTCTCTCTCTCTCTCTCTCTCTCTCTCTCTCTCTCTCTCTCTCTCTCTCTCTCTCTCTCTCTCTCTCTCTCTCTCTCTCTTTCCCTTGTTACGATAAGAAAAAGTATTGTTAATTTATCTTTTTTCCTTGCTATAAAAAGAAAAAAATCTTGTTATTTCAACTTTGTATCTTGTTATAAAAGAAAATATCTTGTTATTTCAAATTTCTCTTCGTGTTGTAACGAGGAAAAAAATCACATGATTCGTTGTTTGTCGCCACTTTACATAGTTGTTAGGATTTGGACGAATACTACATACTCTAATAATAAATCTTCGCAGGGGATGAATATATCCGAATTTTCCAAAGCAGATCTGGTTTGGGAATATTAAACTCCGGTAATTTTGGGCAGATTGGATGTCGAATGAAAACCTGCATAAAAATCTGGAAAAATAAAACTCGTGAAATTAACTCTGAGAGTTCATTCGGAAACTTTACGCTCGCTAATATAAATGATTATACAGTATAAAAAGAAAAAAATCTTGTTATTTCAAAATTCTTTGGTTGTTATGAAGAGATAAATATTCACATGGTTCGTTGTTTTGTCGCCACTTTACATAGGATTTTCGACGAATACTACATTTTTATACAAACAGGTGTTGCTTTCCAAGTGACAATTATGAATAAGCTCTCAGCCGTGGCCGAAATGTTTGGTTTATAGGCGGGAAAGTAAACGACCGCATTGACACAACAAAGGTGATCAGAAAGGGAAATAAATACATGCATTTCAATTGATTGCAAGCAATACGTTTTGCGTACCAGTATTTTTTTTATTTGTTTTATTTTGCTTTGTTTTGATTTGTTTTTTCTCCCTTTTTTGGTTGCTTTTTTCATTTGTTTTTTTCTGTTTTTTTATTATTTTTTTTATTCAGATCGTTTTTTTCTTTCTTTTCTTCAAAATTAAAAATAAAACAATGATTTAGATTGTTTTTTCCAGGCTAGATTTTTACACATACCATCCAAGAAAATTGCAGAAAATTCTTAGCAGAAGTTTGTCTGACACCCTTACATGGAAATCTTTTTTTTTTTTTTTTTTTGCCAGACTGTGCGCGGTCTGGCATTGTTTTATTTTGAGGGATTATGACCTCCGCCATCAATGATACTACTTATACATTCTCAATAAAAATACATCCGTTTTTTTTTTTGGGGGGGGGGCAAATATCTTTCCTAGATTTGTGGTATTTTCAGCCAATCACCCCACGATGTACGACATTCATATTTGTTTGACCATGCGCAGAACATGCACATGCTATCCTGCGCACATGTCCGACCTAGACCAATAGGGGTGATCTGCGCTGGTTTCATTCCTTGACATAGAGCCTTTTTTTTCCATGATGCATGTTTGTAACACCTAGCAACCGATGCCATTTGAGGTCAGGTGGGTCAGCAAAACCCATTACATTATAGTGAACCTAAACGTTTCGCCCTTCATATGAGGACGATTTTGGAATTATCATCTTCTAATTTACCTAAAGTACACATTATTATCTTTCAAATATACCCAGGTGTGATAAAATGAAAGTCTAATGCTTATTTGGCAACATATAGAGAGGTTAAATTTATATCTGCTAATTCCCCGTGTCAATCTATGGAGAAAAGGTGAGTGTCATGGAAAGTGAGCCCAAGATGCAGACAGTCAACCATGAACATGATGGGCAGCACCACCTTTAGGCAAATTTAGAACTAACCCAGATATAGACTATTCATAAGACGCGGGTTTATTCGGTTCACTTCGGGAAGCACGACCTTTGTTTATATTTTGTGCTCGACCACGTTGGCCGGATTACATGTGGAAGGATCAGAGAGTAAAACACAGGATGTGCTCGGACTTAAAATCAAACTGTCAGCAAACTAAAATTGCACGTTTCACCACTGATGTGACATTATAGGTTAAACATTTGCACTGTTCAGCACAATCCATCCTGTAATCACCAGCGCTAAACGTGGCATCCGTTGTAAACATAACGGATGCCAGACGTGTTTTATAATTGCTCTGTGTGTTGATGCTACAAAGTGGGATATTTCCGAGTTCTTGGTATATTATGGATTTTTATAACATGAATACATCAAAAGATGATCTTGTGTGATGAGGAGATTCAGTATCTTTGACTTTTGTGGAGGAATTTGGAACTGCTCGACATTTTTTATAGCCAACCCCTTTGTGTATAGATTTAAATTTCACGCCATTGTTATTTCACTGGTGTTGACAGAACAACCTTTGGAATACGGCAGGATTGCTTGGAACTCGATAAATTGTTTCACAAGTGAGTACAAACTTTCTGATCTTTCTAAGAGGTAGATATCTCAGAGCAAAATACACACCTACTTTAAAGAGACCACCATTGCTTCGTGGTCTGTAAGTCAACAACAATGGAAAGCCCAGGAGATATTTATGTAGAATGCCAGCCACCTCAGGTAGAAGAACAACAGAAGCATTCTCCTGGTTTGCTTAAACGTATATATGATACGCCTGACAAACTGAAACAATTAATTGGAGAAAAGTTCACGCCAAGGAAATCTCCAAAGACGGCAAGCCAGCACACTGACCATGTTTATGGTCAGACGACACAAGACAATTCCTAACAGGTAATTTTGAACCCGAGTCAAACTGGTTCCTTTTTAAAAGGAAACTTCTTCTTTTTTCGATTATTGGTTTATATGTACGCTAGATGTGACAGCCCACGGTGACTTGGACCTTGGTGGTGCCGTGGTCAAGCTGAAGTTTCGGCTCTGATGACACAATAGACAAAGACAAGAACAGAAGGTTCAAGAACTGCCTAAAAGAGGGTATTGCAGTCAGTTGATGGCGCGGCTTGCGTATTCCCTTTACTTTGCATTGTAATTTGCAACTTACTAACTTGAAAACTAGTGCACATAGAAACACCAAATTTCAGACAGTAAATCAAGATACATAGCTTAATACCTCACAAAAATCATATAACCACAGGTAGGTTAGTGACAAGTTTATTCAAGGTTGCATTAACATACCAATTAATGGGAAAACACAGCTCTAGCTCTTCAAATGTTTGTGTATTCAGTTGTGTATTTGGGGCGAATACACAACTTAGAGCTATATCTGACCTTTCCTATTGGCGTCCCATGCACAAAACCAACTCTGAGTGTGTCGTCACCGCACTAAGTCTGATTGGCAAAGGTACCTTCATGCCAAAATAAACATAAGACCGTGTGGGTGACTAGGACGAAACGTGAATATTTTTAGCTCAAACTTCACATTAAAGTTTATGTTTTGGGAGCCTAATGATGTGTGGCATATAAGATGACCACTTAGTCTTCATTTTGCTATCATTTTTTTTTTGGGGGGGGAGGGGGTTGGGGGAGAGGGTCTTCCAAGTTTTCAGTGTTAATTTGCTTTACCCTTAAGGTTTGAAGACGAAATGGGCGGGTACTGTATGGGACCAGCAATCGCCGGCATCTATCGCCCGGCAAAATGGAGACCGCACATATCTACTTGGCCACATCTCGATTTTCGAAAAAAAGGCTGTGGTCCACAATGCAAACTGCATATGGCCTAGAATATGTAGCATTGTCCTAAAATCAGGGACTCGAGTTTACTATCATTAATGGAATATAGCAAATTATTTTTCTTAAAGCTTTGCCACAGAGCGGCATGGTATAACATCAAATTGAGTCTTCAGGAAACCTCCGTCAAAACATGTTTGTGAGGGAACATAATGAAGTCACGCCCCCCCCTCCTCCCTCTCTCTCTCCGCCACACAAATGTAAGAAAAATGCACCATCGGGTACCACAACAGGTCTTGATTGACTTTCTGTGATCAATGTTGCTTTCTGGGAAGTATACAATACGTAAGATTTATTTGCTGGACAGGTCCCGACGGACATTAATATAGCCTGAAGGGTCCGCCACACTGGGTAAACTTAACTTCAGATTATTCAGTAAAGAGACATGTCACCCCGTCAAATGGAACAGCGCAAGGTTGTACAATCCAGGTCAAAAACGATAGCATTCCTCCCATGGGCCGCTGAGCACACGAAAGGAACATTAAAAAGATGCAGAAAAGATACTCATAATGGGATAAAAATATGTTAGGTTTACACCAGCGTGCCCTGAGCACAGTGCTTAGAGTTTTGAGATTAGTAAACCGCGGTCACAAATTACATGTACGTTCATAACTTCAACACAGCAACACTCAATACAGATTTCTGCCCTAATAATATAGGAAGAAAAACACAAATCAGGCGCAAAGTTTGCTTTGTCATTGTGTAACTATCTGCTTGTCATTCCTCAAAACTGCCGACAGCAACATTCATCTAGTCTTTTGGAAATGGGACTGAGAAGTTCGACTACGGCTAGTAAAACAAGGTTGAATGGTAAGACCGTAAAGCCTTGAGATTTGTGTGTGTGTGTGTGTGTGTGTGTGTGTGTGTGTGTGTGTGTGTGTGTGTGTGTCAATACGCTACGTCAGTTTTTCGATTTTGTATTTGCTTTACTTTTCTCATAAAATTGGCAGACCCGTTCAGAACAAACAATATTTTCTTCCTGAACCATACATATATACATGCGCACACACAAACACATACATACATACATACATACATACATACATACATACATACATACAGCTTTATCTTCAAAAACACTTGTGTTGAAATGTCAATAAGAAGATGTCATTTTGTATTTATTCCTTGCTGAAATATTAGTACCGGGCACGACACCACCCACACAGATATAAAAACATTTTATGTTTCAAAGCAGGGACACTGTTCGGACCCATATGACATATTATTAGTGAACTGCAATAGATATTCCTTTCAGGATATTCGAGGTGAAACGGAACAAAAGCTTGCATGAAAAATCTAAAAGTGATTCTCCCAATCCTCGGGCACTTTACAAACAATTTACCCTAGACATTTATGTCATGCCCAGACATCAGACAATCATCAACCACGTTAAAATGATATTCTTTGCTGTGGGAAGACAAAATTCCATTTATATGAAACAATAAGGATAATCAGCTGAAGACGCCTCTTAAATCAGATAATGGCCGCTGTAAAATTGTTCTTTCAGTATATTTTGATGTAGTATTTTGCAGACAAGGCTTGTTTGGTGCGAGCTACAGAAGTTACCTGAAAATCCATAGTAATTTTGAGAAATATTGTGTCACTAGAAAATTTCTGTAACATGCAATACTCTTATAAATTACAGACAGGATATAACAAATTAAATGTACTTTTTTTTTTTATTTTTACGGCAAAGAATGACAAGATACAAGAAGTATTACCATAGGGCCATGCCCTTTTTCCTAATTGTATTTCTTTCGAAATAAAATACGTTTAAACCAAATAGGATCAAGCCAGCTTACTGGTAAAGATTGCATCACAAGTTGTCGCTGACAGCAATATGTAAGGAAAGGGCATTCGAGCAAGCCGAGTTTGGACATGATTCTTCAGGCAAACATCAAGTGCAGTTGTGGCTGAATGAAATATTCTAAATCTTTGGAGTTGTCGCCTGTTTCACCAGATTAATTCAATAGTATTAAATTAAACCCACTTTTTATGCTGATGTGCCAGGATGTCCTGGCAACAAGGTTGGACCCACCAGTTCCCCTTGGTCTTGCATTGGCTAACACTGAAGACGTGCAAAATGTCCGAGCGCCTTTGTTTTTTCTTCCCTGTTTGTAAGTGTTAACACATCCGGGTGGTCATTCTGATATATCTCCATCATGTAGCATGCATTGTATGAAACATGTAGCAGTTGGCAGTATCACTTTCAACAGGTGTCAATGAGATGCTAAAATAGGCTAAAATGTTCTATGTCTGACCGGCATCAGCCACAGACCCGCCAAATACTTTTTGCCATTTTCCCATATGAGTTGTACACATGTTAAAATCTTCCTTTACCATCAGTTTGGGTGCTTGTGGATTGGTACCCTTAAACATTCAGAGAAACATTTGCATCAAGGGAGTGTCCGTATTATGTATGTCAACACTTCTACCAATTTTATATTTTTCTCCCAGCTGTCATAATTTATCAATTTTAAAAACAAAGCCAAATCCCATGTTAACGTCGTATACACACACACACACACACATATATATATATATATAACTATAAATATATATATATATATATATATATATATATATATATATATATATATATATATATATATATAGTATCATGTTAGCTGGGAAAGCGATGTTCCGTTGTCAGTCAAAACTGCAAACATGATTTAACAATGAAGTTCTAAAATTCCAGAATTTCGGCAAATCCAAATTCGTTATCGTGATAACTTGTGCCCTGTGATTACAACAAAGGCAAAGCAAGTTGGAATTGAACCATTGACTTTATTGTCAATATTTCTTTTTTATTGTTTTTTTCCTTTTTTTTTTTTTCTTTGTTTGTTTGTTGTTTTTTTTTATTTTTTTTTTTTTGTTTTTTTTGTTTTAGTTTGTTTGTGTGTTTTGCTATTTTCACTTGTTTGTGGGATTTTTTGTTTTTGTTTTTTGTTTTTTGTTTTTTGTTTTTTTTTTTGGTTTTTTTTTTTTGGTTTTGTTTTTGTTTCTTTTTGATTCTTTTTGTTTGTAAGTATTAGGTAAAGAAACGCAAAAAAAAAGGCAGAAAAACCGCAACATAATACACGTAACTGCGATAGACAACACTACATTTTCCAGTGCCAAGCCGAGTGTTTCGAAGCCTTAAGTCACCTTTATCATGTGTATATCTATTTCATGATTCAAATCGCCGCAATACATGCGGATTTATGCATGCGGTTATATGATTATTTTGCTGCTAAATAAAGCTGGTCCATTCACCTTTTTTTTTCTATATATCTCTCTCCTTGTCTATCCATCTAATTCTGGACAGTTTTTTTATGAGTCTGTGCAGGCATGCATATCAATTCCGCCTTCATACGAGTCAAGAGTGTTGCTCATGTTCCGGTCTACTTGTCGTCAATAAGGATAACCACATTTAACGTTCTGTAAAGGCAACGCCAGTCAACTGTGAAGTGGAACTCAGCTATGCTTGTGATATTGGTCGTCCATGTGTGTGTAGTCTTCACAGGCAACAGCAGATATTCATGTTAACTGGGATCCTGGGCTCTCTCCTGGATTGCAGCAAAAATCTTGACAAAAGAAGGGTAGATACATGCATTAAGCAGAACAAAATGAACTTCTATTATAAAAGTAACAAATTGACAGAGTAAAAACCTTAACAAAAGTCATTCAGTTACTTTCAAACTTACAAGATGCCAAACATATTTAGAATATTTTATTCGTCAGTCCACCAACCTATTTGATTCACGACAGAAAAAAAGTTCTTTTAAAAGTAATCGTCTTGAGAGATTCTTCACTCAACGAATATATATATATATATATATATATATATATATATATATATATATATATATATATATATGTGTGTGTGTGTGTGTGTGTGTGTGTGTATATATATATATATATATATATATATATATATATATATATATATATATATATATATATATATATATTCAAGTAAATGTTCCTTTAGAATTGCTGTCAATGTCAATGTAATGACCTGATCCGCTAAAAATTAGACACATTTCCATGAAAGGACTGGTGTTCACCAGAGCCGTCAGAATGGACGAGGACACAGACTGGGCCCAAGCTGGTAAAAGCGACGACAAAAAACAGGTTGGGCGAACAAGCATAAATTGATGTTCGGTTTGACGTTAAGTGTTTTTTACCTTGACACCCTGGACACTTCTTAAGTTATTCTGTAAGTTTGAAGTCTGTAAGGCGTAAAGCTTTTGTTTTTGACATCGTCAATGTTTGCATGATCCTTGTTAATATTATGAGTCTGCTGCACGTGATGGATTGCACTTCGGCACCGCCGACGTAAACGCTCGTGTGATTGTTATTTATTGATCTGCATATCTTACAGTTTTTTCTCAGTGAGTGTATATATACTGTAGGGTCTCAGGGTGTGAGACCATTTCGGAAAAGAGACCTCTGCATTAATTTAATAAGACCAGACTTGACTGCGTTTTTTGTTCAATGCAAATGCATGTATCGAGAGTTCCAGAATTAAGACATACATAAGTCGTTCCAAAATAAATTGTCCATTCCATTCGGACAATTTTACCCCATCATCATATCTACTCGTGGTAGAAGCACCAAATTTTCACAGTATGTGGAAATGGGTTTTAATAGTAAATTGGCAAAATTTTATCCATACTGCTTTACTCATAATTGAGTTATGGCATTATGAATATTAATAAATTCTCAGGAATTTAGGCAATTTCCTGGGATTTTAAGCTACATCCTGGGAATTTAGGTAATTTCCTGAGAATATAAGCGAGTTCCTAGGAACATATAATGCCAGTCCTGGGAATTTAACAGTAGTCCCAGGAACACAGTGGGAAGTTCCTGGGATTATAATGGCAAGTTCAGACATCACAGTTACAGGACAGAGAGAAGTATGCATTATCAGAATACAATACTGTCGAGGCCAGCCAATACTGTTCACATGAATACTGCTCGCGGAAAAAAAATGAAATGAATAGTACCGGCAAGCACGTGAACCACCAGGAGTCACAAGCAAAGCTTGTTCGTCAGCCTGGGTGGAAAACGTACGGGCCTCAGTTGAATCTGCCAGAATTTAAGATATATGTGTGGGTACTGACAAAAATAATTTTGTTTACTGCCTTTGAACACTTGGGATTTACTATTTCCAAACATAGGAGTTTGTAACGTGAAAGGAGCCAATACTATGATATTTTGGTGCAATAAATTCCGCACAGTCGTGTATTTGGTTCACTCAAAAAAGTAATGAAAAAAATTTTCTATTTCGGCACCACAAGAACAAGCAGGAGAAGTTACTATACCAATTTCATGCATATCGTGGTTCAACTGGCTGCAGCCCATCCTAATTTTTGCATGTAAAATATTGGCTTTCCTATTACCAATGTAAAGCAACTCATTTGTCTTTGGTTTCCATTTATCCAATTTACGCTTAAAAGTATCTATATCTTCAGAATTTCGAACACTGGATGGGAGTAAGTTCCATTGGCGAATCGTTGCGGAAAAAAAAAAAGAATTATTATAAGTATTAGTTTTTGTACGAACCTGGCTTATGTTCTGTCTGGATCTCACGTTATATGCACTTCTGTTGGATACATTTTCCGGAATCAAATCGTTTAAATATGCAGGTGTATGTCCATTAATAATTGTATAAAGAAGTATGAGTCGGTGTTTTTCTCTACGCTTAGAGAGAGTCTCCCATCCAATTTCATTGTACAGGAATGTAAAGATAAATATCCAAGCACATGGTAAATAACAATGCACTTTGGAGCCGCAGTGATTCAAAGTCTATAGGTACAGAAAGGATAAAAGAATTTGAACAGTTGGAAATCATGGCAAGCCAGCATTTTTCATATTTACTTTGGCACTACTATTCTAATGCACATAATTAATGCGTTCATTGTCAATTTTACAGATTCATGATTTTACAAAATAAAAAAATTCTCTCGGTGACAGTAGTCTTATGGTTTTAGATTTCTGATAAAGAAAGTGCAATAGGATAAACTAGGGGTGTTTTTTTTTCAAATTTCTCAGAACACCTGTAACGTTCATGTCTTTTCAAACAACAGTATTTCCCTCGGTAAACCGACCATGTGCCCGGTGAATCACAATGGTGTTTTATGATGTGACCCTGTTACAATTGTAAATAACTCTGAATCAATTCGTTTGACTTATCACCATATTTTGTCATATGTGTGATAACATGCATGTTAACACCATTTATTAATTCCATGTTACTTGTGAAAATATATAATGTCGCAGCTTAAACACTAAATATAATTGAAACATATGTTGTTCACGCAGTGATTTTTTGATTGCTATACATGTGGCAATGCGAGACGAACATTTAAAACCCCGATATGTATTGCGAATTGTGTGATACAGACACTTCAACCCATAGAAAGCGGTGCTGCGTTCCCTCGCAATATGTTTCCTTCCCATGGAATACATGCGTTCCAATGCTATATTATTTCCTTTGCACAAGATATTATTTCTTTACCGCGAAATATATGGAACAATAAGTTTAAACTTTTCCCTAACGCCCCCTGAGAAACCTGTAAATTTGCCCCTTACCCCCACCACATACTCCAAAGGAAATAAAGAAAACCTTTATTTCGTTCCCACGAAATATTTATTGCCCGGGAATGAAATAAATATTTCGATGGAACAAAATTCGTATTTGGAGGGAACGATTTTTTAAATCATAGCCATTTAAGGCTCTTTACCATAATAAGAGTTGCATATTTTATTGTCATCATCCATTCCTTTTTTGGACCCTTATATCATTTATAAAGAACCAAAATACCGATGTGTCCAATGGCCAGAATTCAACTCAACATTGTCAGATAAGCCAAAATCACCGCAAGGTTCCCAGGTGGGAAATATCTTGTCTTATCAAATTAACTAATGCATGTGATTGCAAGTGAATGCATTATAGTTCCTTTATAGTTTGGCCTAGTTGGCCTTTCAAGAACTAAACATAAGACTTACAAGGTGTTAATGCATGCTGAAACCATAATGCCTGCTTCTAACCAATGCTATGAAACATCTTTGCCCGACATTGGTCATACACAAGTGAGAAAGTGTTCCCATCCCGGCCTTGACTGGGATAAAAATAATGTAATATATGTCGTCAAATTGCCCCATATTACACAGCAATACATATGAGTAGAAATGTGTGGAATGATGTAAAAAGTACTTAACTTGTATGCAAACATTCTCTGCGCCTACTAGTTGGTTTTCAACCTTGAAGAGAATGTCAATGCTCAATGCATTCAGCTGATTAAGTGATGCCACCGTGTTTGAATGCCTGCACTTACGCAAATAAAATACATACAGCCAAATAAAAACACAATTTTGAATTTTGATATATTGCCAATAGAATAGCATACTTGTCACAAGTTTGTTGTATACATTAAAAAAATTATTAGCCATGAGCCCTGGGGTCTAAGATAAAAGACATGCTCTTCTTCATGGTTTATTTATTCAACAATTACAATCAGTATTGTCCCTATTTTTTCCCTACATATAGTACAGAGCTAGAAGAATCCAAAAATGTATACTTTTACTGTGTTCATGTGAACAGCTTAAAAGTTACAGGGCCGTCAAGTTGTCCATGCTGATTTGCACAACATTTGTATCTCGGTACCTTAATTCAGCACAAGAGTTGAAGGTAAACAAGAGCACAACATGTCTTGTATTGTGTGTATTGAGTCACGTGGAAAATCAGTCTGAGACTGAACGGGTCACCTTACATGAATATATTCAAATCAGCGCAAAAAACGCCTTTATCATGGAAATCAGTTTCAGTGTGACTCGTTTTCCAACCAATAGACGATTTAATGCACGCATTAAAAACCAAAATAAAAAACGCAGAACAAGGCCCCGTCAGGGGGTTTGCCCACTTCCCATTTCTACCTGCTCTTTGCCCAGTTGGCAAGAACCGGATTTAGACACTATAACGGCGTGTGAATCCAACTGTACTGTCGCGGTTGCCGTCAGGAAAAGTTTATTCGAAATTGGCAGACGGATCATTTATTGCGTGGACATAACAGAAAAAGCAAAGGTAACGCTAAAATTAATGTGTGTCCTCGATGTAAGAGAAAAGTTGAACTGACGACCAAGTATTGCTCACAAAGTGAGCCAGGTTCATCTGAAAGTGAGGAAACTTACAGTCTCTATTTCTATACAACCATGCACGATGCTCCATAATTTCGCTGATTTTTTAAAACGTACTTTTCTTGGTCACAACAGGTTCTCCATCACAGATAACTTACGCAGCAAACCACAAAAATGACAGAGGCCCATAAGCCGAGCGATCTTGAAAGTAAGTAGAGTCTTTCGTATCGTGCTGTCTGAGTTGTCTAACAGTGTTATGCTGATTAACGATGCATGCATTTGAAAATTGTATTGAAATGCGTAGGGCCAGCACATCAATAAGGCTGGCGTCTTATATTGACAAAAATATGTATAGTTTTACTTTTTTACTTCATTTTTTTCTGACCATAAGAAACCATTCCAGGTTATGCAACGTCAACTCATTATTACAACACGTCTGGTGCAGACATCGAAAAGAGGTTTTTTTTTTTTTTTACAAATCTTTTGTATGTACAAGAGGGATTTATATAGGGCTCCGCCCTGGTTCCCAATTGTGTTGTAATAAAATATGTTTAAACCAAAAGAGTTAAGTTGGACATACAACTATTACAAGTATACAAGTGACACCCAACCTGTATTGAGCTGATGTACTGTTGTTGGAATTACGACAAGTATGCGTCGCTTATTCGCTGACATGAACATTCGAGATTTGAATATCACGTTAGTATTCATGGCATAAATCTCACTGATCTGTTGACGTGCATTGACAAACGCTTTGGACGATAAATTTGCCTAGGTTTCCACTGGAATCATTTCATTATTGCACCAAAAAAACGATTTCACTTTGACTTTTTTTATATACATATATGCATTTAAAAATATCGGTTTGAAAGTCTTGCCGGGACAGGGGTAAAGAACAATAAATACACTCTTACTGGCGGTGCACGGGTCAGCTAACGACGCATGACTGCCCAAGCAGTGACCTACATGTACTAGCCTTTCACCTGAGACCTGGGTTCTAGTCTAGGACCGGGATGAAAGTGAAGAGAGTTCCTGCCATTCTGAATGTGGCGATGGTTTTCTCCGAGACTTTTGGTTAGCTCCACCACACGAGAGCGTAGGCTGTGTATTGCTACATATGCGGCAATAAGAATAACTAGATAAGTCAATACTGTGCTTCTTTTACAATCAATGTAAATCAAACGGGTCTCTACTTCGTGCTGGAAGTGCAGGTACATTGTATTTACAGCTGCAAGTATCAAACACTGTCACCTTAGCTGTCAGCTCGGATGACAGAGATGACCTGTTTCTAAAAACTGTAGCACGCTATTCGAATTTGGAACCTTCCGCTACCACAGTCGACAGGTCCGGAGAGGTGTCTTGCCCTTTTGCATGCGATATTAATCAGATGGTTTAAAGTCGGCCCCTGTGTCTGCTGTGTGATACTGACTTTGAGGTAGTATGCCTGTTCCTATCTCCCATACGTAACAGTGGTTTTGTGCTTTTAAGTCTGTTCCCATCTCCCACTTGTAACATTTAGCTTTGTGTTGTTACGTCTGTTCCTGTCTCTAATGTGTAATGGGGCCATGGTGCCGCTAAGTCTATTCTAACCTCCCATGCGAAGGCTAGTTTTTTTGTGTTAAGTCTCTTCCTCTGTCTGCTGTGTGGTATTGACTTGGTGATGTTTTGGCCTCTTGGCATCTCCCGTACGCAACATTGGTTTTGTGGTATTAAGTCGACTCTTGTCTCCGCTGTGTAATACTCACTTGGTGGTATTCAGTCTATCTCTTAACAATGTACATGTTACAATAGAAGAGTGGTGCTAAGTCTGTTCCAGCCTTTCTAATAATATTCAATTCAATTATTGGGAAAACTACACCTTTACCACGGGAGCACTGTGACACGGGGTAAGCTCACGATGTGCCCAAGTTACATCAGTAAAAGCGTAAAATGTAAACTAAAAAAGAAGATTTGCTTCAAAGCAAATCTGTCTGTGTGCCTTCAAAAGTTGTAAATATTAAATGCTACAACTTTTACCCTTTGGTGCTTCACATCACATTTTAAAGCTTATGGCTGGATGCAAATTTCAAAGTCCAAATGACCTTGACCTTTGACCTTTACAGGTCACATGCACAGTGCACAGCATTACAATACCCGCAATTTAAGCCCAACACGAACCAAATTGGATGAAAATTGACCAAGTTATGACAAGATGAAACATTCAAAGGGCCAAATGACCTTGACTTTTGCCCTTTTGAGGTGACATGTTCTTATAAAAACGTACAGTGTTGCAATACCTACAATTTGAGTCTAACATGATTAGAATTGGATGGAAATTGGCCAGGTTATGACTGGGTGAAACTTTCAAAGGTCCAAGTTACCTTGACCTTTGACCTTCAGAGGTCACATGTAAGTTTCAAAAATTGTGCAGTGTACAATAACTACAATTTAGCCCAACATGATCAAAGTAGGATCAAAATTGACCAAGTTATGGCTTGAAGAAAGCCACCACCGAAAGTGGCCTCTGACATTGAAATGACCTTTGACCTTGAGATGACCTCTACCGGAAGCGAACCTTGACCTCAAAAATGACATGTTGGCTTAAAATTGACCATTGACCTTGACATGACCGTTGACCTTGACCTTTGAGATGACCTTTACCTGGCTATGATCGAATTCCTATACACTCGGAACCACATCTACTATAGTACATAAGATATTGAAGATTTAAAACTTTAATTAGCCCTCATTTGCATAATTTTGAAAAGCATGACCTCTCATTATAAAAGGGCCAGACTTCATTTATAGAAGTATAATTGTGCCAAGTTTGGAGTTTCTACGTATAATACTTTTCAAATGAAGTGTCGGACAAATTTGCCTGTAAAGAAAGAAAGAAAGAAAGAAAGAAGAAAGGAAAGAAAGAAAGAAAGAAAGAAAGAAAGAAAGAAAGAAAGAAAGAATTCCTAGAAAAACAGTATGTCTGTGTTGGCAGACAGACATAAATAGAAAAGCCAGATAATATCAGTTTGGTAGTGTTAAGTCTGCTACAATCTTTAGTGCCAGTCTGGTGGTCTTACATTGGTATGCTAACTCAAAATGCACTTGTGCCCGTATTCCATACACACCCAAGGCGTTTACTGCTCACACCAAACACTTTTTTTCCTGACGCAATGTAAATGAGACAGCATACTGCTCTTTTTTGACAACATTTTTCTGCGCTGAATAGTTTCTTTTCTTTGTGTATGACATCTAAGAATTGGATTTTCAAACTTCCTGGTTCTCGTCGGATAGCATTACTTATCATGAGTCATTTTATTGTGCTTCACGTTTGGATTTTTCAAAAGGTATGTCAGGAGTAAGGATTGGCTGATTGGGTTTTATGACTTGCCTTACGTTAATGCGTCTCCTCACCTGTTTGCTGTCTTCTACTTGTTTGATATAACATTATTTCATTTCAAAATAGAAAAAAAAAAAAAAACCACCGGGGAGCGGGCAGGTCTATGTCAGGCCATCATCTTCTGCTTGTTTTGGCCAGGAGGTCACAGGCCTCTCTGCTAATGGAACACTTTTCTTTAACCACCTACTGCCCATGCGTCTTTTTCCTGAAACCAAGAGATTGATGAACACCAAGGGCAGCACCTTTGGCCATTTTGTGATGAACAATGCGTTCATTTTGTTATATTGTTATTTTTTAAAATTGACTCGGTCAACAACTTTATGGCAGTATTTTGAAAGCGTAATTTATATTGGTCACTTGTTTGTTACAGAGTCTCGAATGTAACCAATTAAAATGATTAATTGAAATGCACCCCGAGAGATTGACAACTCTAAACAAAACAAAACAAACAAACAAACAAAAACAAACAAAAGAAATGGAAGCGAACCGGTCCTTTTGGGTTGATTTCTTGACAAATACGTTGTCTTAAAGCCATGTGAATTAACTCTTTCAATTTCAACTGGGGCTAAAATCGAACTACTAAAGACAAACTGCTCGTAAGTATAATAAGGATTCTACATTCAGTTTTTGATCAAGTATCAGAATGCCCATATATTTCCAGGGGATATAGTGGACCGGGTCAACAGCTTTCCTCGGTCCGCTTTGGACGCAATGCGCTAAAAGTGCGGCAATGAATGCTGTTGACTCAGTCACTGGCACTGAAAAGAAAAATTGGTATGCCTTTGCCCGTTTGTAATTGTCGTTTGGATATTCCTCAGGCTTTACTTCGGTTAGTATTGTAAACTGGCAAATAGCCCAACTCGAGTCAAAAATTGGTAGCGGAACGCGTCGGTATGCAAGATTCCAAAGGTCTCAATAATATGCAATGTGTACTGATACACTTTGCTGAATTTTCGCCGAGTTTCCTATCATATTACCCAGAGCCATCATAAACTACTCACGTGAAGAATAATAAATGCAATGCATATTCATGTTATCTTATCGCCGATATGCTTGGCATTTGAATATTTTCCATGCGATCTTTTGACCGTATTTTCGTAGTTTATTGCCGTACCTGTATACTGACCCTGTAAGTATAATTTTATTTAGTTGTGAAAGGATAGCACGCAGATTTATGTGCGTTCGAATGTGCAGACCATATTCAAGCTTTGCAGAACTAAACCTGGATTCTTTGAGAGCCTATTATACTTATTTCTTTGTACATCGGGTTCGGCGCGCCAAGCAAGATATTTTCAGTTTAAATTCATTTCTTGAAAAACAAACTGCAAAACAAGCATAATCGTCATGCACTTGTCTCAGTTTGGGTATTTATTAAAAAATTTAGAATCCGGATATCGTCCACGTGGAGCCAGGCAAAGCAGCCTGACATCCCTTTATCTGTTCAAAACAGTATCCGAAATCTGAACAACATTAAGCAGAAAACAATGAAATAAAAAGTAAAAATTTTAAATGGAACTTCACATAAAATACGTGAATTTGCAGACTATGAAACTTTTTTTTCATCTCTCAACACAAGGTTGTCAATAAGACTCTAGTTATGATAACTGTGTTCTTTATCTCACTAACCGCTTGATATAAATGGATTTAACTGCAGTATTGCCACCAAGCCCCGACTACTAACAGCTTAGAATTATGTCTGTGTGCCAAAACAGATATATCTTTCTTTCTTTCTTTCTTTCTTTCTTTCTTTCTTTCTTTCTTTCTTTCTTTCTTTCTTGTCCGACATTTCATTTGAAAAGTATTACACGTAAAAACGTGGCATGGTTATACTTCCATACACGAAGTCTTCAGTTTTTGTACAGCAGTTCAACGGTCTTGAAAATTAGGTAAATTAGTCCCATGTGAAAATTCAAACTTGAATATCTTCAAAACTGTAACAGGTACAGGTAACCAATCAACTTCAATTAATGTGTTTGTGACACTGCACATTTTTGTAATTTACATGTGACTTCTAAAGGTCAAAAGTATGGGTCATTTGGACTTTTGAAATTTTCATCTAGCCATAACTCGGTCAATGTTTATCCAATTCTGATCATGTTGAACTCAAATCGTTGCTATTTTAACACTGCACATTTTTGTAATTTACATGTGGCATCTAAGGGTCATAGGCCAAGGTCATGTGGACCTTTGAAATTTTTATCTAGCCACAATTTGGTCAATTTTTATCCAATTTTGATCATGTTGGCTCAAATTGTAGCTATTGTAGCACTGCACATTTTTATAATTTACATTTGACTTCTGAAGGTCGAAGATAAAGGTCATTTGGACTTTTGAAATTTTCATCCAGTCAAACTCAGCCAAGTTCCATCCAATTCTTATCATGTTAGACTCAAACTGTACTTATTGCAACATTGCAAATTTTTGTAAGAACCTGTAACCTCTAAAGGGCAAAGGTCAAGGTCACCTGGCCCTTTGAAAGTTTCATCTTGCCATCACGTGGTCAATTTTCATCTGATTTAGTTCATGTTGGGCTCAAATTGTGGGTATTGTAACACTGTACATTTTGGCAATTTACATGTGACCCTCGAAGGTCAAAGTTCGAGGTCATTTGGACCTTTGAAATTTCCATTCATTAATAAGCTTAATTGAATATGAAGTACCAAAGAAGAAAAGTTGTAACATTTCAATTGTTTACAACTGTTGAAGGCACCCAGACAGATTTGCTTTTAAGTTAAACTTCTGTTCTAGTTGTTGGTTGTATTTATGTCACAATAGCTATCTGATCAATTATCTTTAGGAATGATAAACAATTGTAAGCACTTGAATTCTGTTATGAAAAAACATGCTTCGCACCGATTTCACCCAATTTTGAGCCCAACAAACGAGGCGTACGCGATTTAAGAAGTAATTTAGTTGTTTATTATTTATTAATTAATTGATTAATTTTATCTATGTATTTATGCATTTATCTATTAATCAATTTATTAACTAATTCATTTATTTATGTGGTCTCTTTGGTTTGTTTGTCTGTCTTTCTGTCCATCCGTCCGTGCACCCGTTAATCCATCTTCTATTTATTTATTTATTTATTTATTTATTTATTTATTTATTTATTTATTTATTTATTGATTTATTTATTTATTTATTTATTTATTTTAATTTATTTATTTATTTATTCATTTATTTATTTATTTATTTATTTATTTATTTATTTATTTGTTTGTTTGTTTGTTTGTTTGTTTGTTTATTCATTCATTCATTCATTCATTTATTTATTTAATTATTTATTTATTTATTTATTTGTTGTCTATTCATTTATTTGTTAATTTATTTTTTATTAATTGCACAGGCGCATTTAGCACTAAACAGCAAGTGTCAAGTTTTTTTGAGACACACTTTAGCTTGCATTGCTTAAATAAGAAAATAAAATCAACTAGAAAATAAGATTTGCTTCATAGCAAATCTGTCTGGGTGCCTTCAAAAATTGTACATATGGCTAGACGAAAATTTCAAAGTTCAAATGGCCTTGCCCTTTGACCTTTAGAGGTCACCCGTAAGTAGAAAAATGTCTAGTGTTGCAGTAACTACAATTTGAGCTGACATGACTGAAATTGGATGAAAATTGACCAAATTATTGCTAAATGAAAATTTCAGAGGCCAAAAATGACCTTGACCTTTGGCCTTTAAAGGTTACATGTAAATTACAAAAATGTTCAGTGTTACAAAATCTACAAATTGAGTTCAACATGATTCAAATTGGATAAAAATTGACCGAGTTATGGTTACATTAAAATTTCAAAGCCACAAAAGATGACTTTGAACTTTGACTTTCAGAGGTCCCATGTAAATTACAAAAGTGCGCTGTGTTAAAATATCTATAATTTGAGTCCATATTGAACCAAATCAAAAGAAAAATAATAAAGTTATGGCTTGATGAAGATTTCAAAGGGTAAAATAAGCTTGACTTTTGACCTTTAGAGGTCACATATAAATTTCAAAAATATGCAGTGTTACAATGTCTACAATTTGAGCCCAACATGATCAAAATCGAATAATAAATGACCGAGTTATGGCAAAAAGAACATTTCAAATAGCAAAATGGTATTGACCTTTGACATTTGGAGGTCCCATATAAATCACAAAAAATGTGCAGTGCTACAATATCTAAATTTTGAGTTCAACATGATTAAAATTGGATGAAAATTGACCACTTTATGGCCAGACGAAACTTTCTAAGGTGTAACTGACCTTGATTTTTGACCTTTAGAGGCTACATGTACATAACAAAAATGTGCAGTGTTGCAATACCTACAATTTCAGTCCAACATAACTCTTTTTGATGAAAATTGACCAAGTTGTGGCCGGACGATACTTTCAAAGGTCCAAATGACTTTGAACTTTCACCTTTAGAGGGCGCAAGTAAATTACAGAAATGTGCACTCTTACAATATCTACAATTTGAGCCCAATATAATCAAAATTGGATTCAAGATTGACCGAGTTATGGCTAAAAGAAAATTTCCAATGTCTAAATGACCTTGAACTTTGCCCTTTAGAAGTCAAATGTTAATTACAAAAATGTACAGTGTTACAAACGTATGGATTGAAGTTGGATTGTTTACATGTTCCTACAATAGATTTGGAGATATTCAAGACTGAAATTTTCAAATGCCCATAATTTACAAAATCTTCAACATATTTTCTCCTCTTTATTAAACGGCACAATTTCATGATAGACATATAATGAAGCCAAGTTTGAAGTCTCCGGGTGTAGTAGTGTTCGAGAAAATTGGCGAAGAAAATTTGGTAGTAAAGAAGAAAGAATGAAAAGAAAGAACGAAAGAAAGAAAGAAAGTAAGAAAGAAAGAAAGAAAGAAAGAAAGAAAGTAAGAAAGAACGAAAGAAAGAAAGAAAGAAAGAAAGAAAGAAAGAAAGAAAGAATGAATGAAAGAAAGAAAGAAAAAAGGTCAAGCAGAACGTCTGTGATGACAAACAGACAGAACAAAAACAAGGAAAAGAAGAGAAGTGTACACTCACTTCAATGCTTGAGAAGACAGTAAAACAAAAATTGTCATTATCTTAAAGAAATACAAGCTGAGAAGTTTGAAAAAGCTGCCTTTGCTGCGTTGCTGGTTTTTGTGAGGAAAGAATGTCTTTCTTGGTCTGTTGCCAACCGTTGACCTGGAACCAAATAAAAAAAGCATTCCTGACGTTATGGGAACAAATGCAGGGGTCGACGAACATGATTAGAAGCAACACCTTTATCAACCTCTCATGTGTGTCATTAGATGAACCAAGTTTTGTATTTCATTTTTATTCTCTCTCTCTTAGAATATGGTCTGGGAAGTCTGTCGGTGCTGATTATCAGCCTGTCTTCTGTGTGGGGAGTGGTGATGGTAAAATGGCAACGCTCTCCATACTACAAGTACCTCATCGCCTGCATGCTGGGACTGGCCGTGGGAGCTCTGATGGGTGACGCATTTCTTCATTTGATTCCGATGGTACGAGCACATTGCCAAAGCTATCAATTTTCGTCCTCACCTATCTCTTAACATCTGGAGCAGCCCAAATAAAATCTTCAGTATTGCTGGTAACAATATGTATTTTCTTAAGAACTGTGTTCACATGTGTGACGTCCAACGAGTCCATTCATGCAGCTGATAAGAAAAAAAATGAAACTGATGGCAGAACAAATGTTGTGCTTGTCATGACTGAGACATGGACCCCTCTCGTCATTAGGTTATTTTGCTAGATTTACAAGCCAATTTTCTGTTATCCCTATGTAACAAAGAGAACATGTACGTCTACCCCTACCGTTTTTTTTCCGAACTACGACAATTCGTTAGAAAATAAGA
This sequence comes from Hermodice carunculata, assembly GCA_964020975.1. NCBI lineage: Eukaryota > Metazoa > Annelida > Polychaeta > Eunicida > Amphinomidae > Hermodice > Hermodice carunculata. Next base: position 916,563 of record CAXHWN010001621.1, on the reverse strand, counting down.
AAATGACATCAGTACCATGCAGTGAAAAAAAGTGGAGATCGAGTCCAGGTACATTGATTTCCCAGCAATGTGATGAGATTCTAACATACGGTTTTGGAACAGCAGTCGACAGTGGCAGAAAGGCACAAAAAAAAAAGTTAAAAAGTGAACAAAATGAATAATGCAGCACCACTCCAAACAAATAAGATCCAGAGATCCGCAGCATTACCCTCCAAGTGACCAATTTTGTTATACTCTTCCACGAGGTACGCGGCAGGTTTCAGCATAATCACAATTACGCTTTTGCAGAAAGCAAAAATAGGGAAAGATATATGAATACATCAACAATAAGACCGTGACAGCTCTGTGCTCAGCTGAACTTGGAACCCCCCCACACACACACACTCACACACACACACACACTGATGTGGTCCCATGGAATAATATCAAGGTCCCCTTTCATTAAGAACATCGTCACTGTTTGCCATATCAAAGTTTTCACTCACACACTTCTAGAGTCATCCTTTTTTCAATGAAAAGGTAACAGGGCCCACTATTACGAAGATATAATCCGATACGCCAGTTAGCTTTCCCAAGGGAACTCAATGTCAAAATTAGCAACACCTAAAAAATCTCCATTAGGTATTTTTCTGCTTGATAGTAACCATGGGCCTAGGAATCAACATTGCAAGATTTAAGCCAATATGTCAGATTAAGCTTTCAATCAGTAAATCTGTAAAATTCAAACTTTGATCTTGACAAAAACAGGCCAGACTTAACAAAATTCGAGCTGGGGCTCATCTGGATAAATTTTTTTAAAATAACCCCTTCCTCATGTGGATAAACTTTTTAAAATGACCCCTTCCCCCGACTTCAGACCAACAAATGTCAGTCTTCCCCCCATGCTAGCTTCACTTCTTTTTGTCGTGTTCAGGGAAATTATCCAGCGACGGATCATGCAGTCAATCACAATGATAGTAAGAATAATAAATGAGAAATGAACTGCACCACAGTCAGAAGCACTACATCCCGTCTGAGCGGTCTCATCATACTCATTCCACACGAAGTCTCAAGAGTATTACTCAAGAGATAAATGAATGGACGAATAAATAATATCTCAGCCATAAATCCACTATTGATGCTCATATGTGTCATACATTGATTAGGCCTAGAGCTGGCCTAGAGATCGGCTTATTCTCACGATTTCTGCAATAAGGTTTGGGGGGGGGGGGTGTCTATATCTGGTGACGATTTTGGCCAAGTCTGTTCATACCAAATGGCGTGACGCTGACGTTACTATGGACACACAAATTCGTCCTTTCAGGCAGTTTAAGTTTTCCGCCAAATTTAACATCGTACAAGTTGAAAGGTGTTCAAGATATCGCAGTTATTTTCACAAAGTAAAAGTATTCACAATTGTTTTGAACAATCCCGCATATGCGTTCTGAATAAAAAAAATAAAAAATTAACAAAGCATACTTATATTCATAATAATTAAGAATGTTCCAGCGCTTTCTCTCGGACTGGCTCTGGTCTAGAAATATCCAGAAGAGCCCTATCCAATTTCGGAGCAATTGGCCAAACGCTTTTAGAAAAAAAGGAAAGATTTTGAAAAAAGAAAGCAGTGGAGCGTGACCATTTGCACAAACTTTGGAGAAGCACAAAAAGGAACGTGTCTATTACGTTTGAAGAGGATTTTGTCTATGATTTGGGAGCGGTCGAAAATGGAATTGTTGACTTGTGACGGACGACACACAGCAGACGTCAGAGAACGGACCAGCAATCATCTTATAAGCTCAGCTTACTCACAAGTCGGCTGAGCTTAACCTATATATTAAAAAGTTGTAGCCCCAGCCAAAGTTTAAATTAAAGTTTAGGGATCCATAGAAGTGCCCCAATGCAATTTTGAACAATTGGACCTGCGGTTTCGGAGAAAAATGTTAGAGATTTGCCGCAAACGAGTAAAACATTCTAAAAATTCCAAAATTGGGAGGAGAATGACAACTTGTGAAAATTTGGTAGAAACATAGCCAAGGAAGTTCCTCACTAGCTTTGCAGTGGATCCAGCTAACGAAAGTCGAAAATGTAAACCGTGCGTGGCCCGACCTACGAACGAACGACCGAGCGTTCCATAATGTCGGCCTACTGACAAACCAGCTGACCTGAAATATTCTTTGTCACATTCACATTTAAAACGAAGTGGAGAGGCCATTGCGCCTACCAATAGCAAATGTTGGGATAATAGCTTTTTCGGTGCCAATTTCGACACAGGTCAATTTCGACACAAATCTTCTTTGTGTCCAATGAGGCATAGTTCTGTACGTATTGAACCACAGGTAATGTAATATACTAATCTAAATATATGATAATTTTCATTTCATGCCCAGTTTACAAATAAGAAACATTAGCACGACAACACTATTGTTCAACAATGAAAAACAAAACAAAGTGAAATAAAGGAAAGCGATGAAATGGTCTGTACAATGATCTCGCAGTAAAATTATATACAGCCGGTCTAACAAGGTTTACAGAGGTAAGGAGGATATTGGATTCTCTTAACTCCTGGTGTGACATACAATGCACATAGAGCAAGAGCAGGAGGGGCCAAGCTTTGATTAACTTCTTAAAGTGGTTGGTAGATTCTTTAATATATGGAGGTAAGTTGTTCCACAGCTTGGCCCATTGGTAACGGAGAAAATTTTTACAGTATGTTACGGTTTTTAGTCAGGCTGCTTCAGTTTGTTATTGTCTCGTAGATCAAAAATTGTTTCCTTTCTTACGCATGTGTCTTTTAGGAAAGATGGGCTTATGTTGCTGAGGATTTTTTAAACTTCTATAGAAAGTGTCCTGATTCTACTGAGATACAGGGAATGTTTTTTTTTAGCCCGTTCAAGTAAATTTTGATATGCAGATACCGGATCATCATAGACAGAGCGTACAGCCCCCTCTTGGGTCTTTTCCATTTCTAAAGATAATGGAGGTCCACATAAGTGCCACACGAGCAGGCAATAATTAAAGTTAGAAAGAATGAATGAATTGCAGATTTGGAGCTTTTCCTTTTCAGAGAGAATATTACTGAACCTACGGAGTGCACTCATTTGCTTAGCGGCCTACTTAAAATATGAGAAACCTGATCATGAAACTTAGTTGATCGTCAAAATACAGATCTAGTAATTTCACACATCTTTCCGGTTTCCGGTTGTATGGTAACACCATCAATTTCAAAACAGAAGTCATTTTCTATTTGGCAGTCTAAACGTGGGCATAAGATCATAGCCCGGGATTTTTCGGATTTGCCTTCATATTGTTTTCGATAAACCATTTGATACCTATATTAGCAGCATTTTCCAAAGGCAATTTAACGTTTTCTATTTGCAATCTAAACGTGGGCATAAGATCATAGCCTGGATTTTTTTCGGATTTGCCTTCATACTGTTTTCGATAAACCATTTGATACCTATATTAACAGCATTTTCCAAAGGCAATTTAACGTTTTCTATTTGGCAATCTAAACGTGGGCATAAGATCATAGCCTGGAATTTTTTCGGATTTGCCTTCATACTGTTTTCGATAAACCATTTGATACCTATATTAGCAGCATTTTCCAAAGACAATTTAACATTTTGTAAGTCATGATCATGAAAAGATAACGTTTTGGCATCGACGTAATTATAGAGAGTAGAATGTCCTTCCATAACATAAAGAAAGTCATTCATAAAGATACTGAACAGCAAAGGGCCAAGTATACTACCCTGTGGCACTCCCTTGAATGGGTCTACCCATTCACTGGAAGTGCCACCATACTTGACCCTTTGCTTTCGGTCCCTCAAATAACTACCTAATAAATTACATGCATTTTCAGAACGACCATAGGATGGACGTTTCTGTAAAAGTAGCTCATGCGGTAGGCAGTCAAAAGCCTTTGATAGATCCATTAGTTTCAATCCTACATATTCATGGTTTTTAAAGTACATTGCCGTTTTCACACTACAGTTTCATGCATTTACGTGTAATATGTAAAACACGCATGTAGGGATGAACATTACAAAATGTACTACAGCTTCACGGGTCTAAATGTAATGAGTAAAACATGCATGTAGGAATGAACATAACGCAACGTGCTGTAGCTTTAATACAATTCCATGTACTTTCTTTGGAAGACGTTAGGCAAGCATTCTCATGACGAGCACAAACCCGGGCACAAACACGACCACGATGAGCATCACGCGAACGAGACCCACCACGGGAACGAAACCCATCACGACATGACGACTGCAGCAATGATGACCCCCAAAAAGGCAGAAGAAGAAGAAGGCGACAGTGTGTGGAAGATGTTGGTAGTCCTTGGGAGTCTCTATCTTTTTTTCCTTATTCATTTATTGATGGAATATTGGACGGAAATTAGGCCCAGGAGAAAGGTTTGTGTTGATGTTGGGTCATAGCAATGCCATAATACAACTGGAACTAGATTTATTTTCAACAAACAACAACACTTTACTAAGCATTGCTGTGTGAACACGTTCTTTGTGTGTTTTGCTCCACAGTTCCAAACAGTAAACGTGTGTTCGTATGAGCAAACTCATGGAAATGACGATGATTTCTATTTTGAACAATTACAGTGTACAGTGACTTGCATCTACAGGAGTTGTACCCGCATTACTGCAGCATTCTAAGATATATTTTGGCAAGACTGCTGCTGCTATCGTCGGCATTTGTTGATGTATATATATATATATATATATATATATATATATATATATATATATATATATATATATATATATATATATATATATATATATATATACATACATACATATATATATATATATATATATATATATATATATATACATACATATATATATATGTATATATATATATATATATATATATATATATATATATATAAGAATAATCATGAAGATGACAGTAATAATAGGTCCTTTCAAAAATAAAGCGTAGAACATACAACTTTGGCGAGTTTAGGTAACTTCACTTCTAAGAGGTTGATTTATGGGCAGGTAATCTTAACGGAATATTTCATGTTGATCATTGTACAATATAACTTTAAACTGCCTCGCTGTATATATGAACACAATTTTTGCAGATGTTATACCCGTATCTGTATTTTTCTACTTCCAACTACGACTTACGTGGAAATGTTTAAAACGATGTGATCTGAATTACGTTAATGATTTTGGGTTTGTGCTTCTTGTAAAAAAAAAAGACCTTCCATTCAAGTACCAGCATAGCTGCAGCTAACATAGAATAAAATAGTCCAGGTCAACAGCTTTCCTAGAAGCGCTTCGGACGTAATGCGTGGTGGAAAGCTGTTGACTCAGTCCAAAATGTGGCTCTGAAAGAGTTAACGTCTATGTTTGTTTCGGCCATTGATAACAAAGGCATCCCGTACAGCGGTGGGGCATGGAAACAGAGGATTCCAAACGGACAACGAGCTTGACCCTACAGCTGTGACGAATGGCGCAGTGAAAGGCACACTTTCCGCAGAGGTGGTGATGGCAGACCAAGGAGAGGCAGATTCAGACCAAAACCACAACAGCGGTGAGGTTTTTTTGTTTGTTTGTTTATTTATTTATTTACTTTTTTGTTGTTGTTGTTGTTGTTGTTGTTGTTGTTGTTGTTGTTGTTGTTGTTGTTTTCTTTTGTTTTGTTTCTGTTCTTGTTTTTGTTTTGGTTGTTTTTTTGTTTTGTTTTTGTTTGCTTTTTTTAGTTCCTACAGCTGCAGTGATATTTGCTTCCTTGGATTCTTAGCGCTTGTCTCAAACCTACTTAACACTCCTCATTGTTACAACTCCTTTCCTGTCCGTCAATTACTTACTACAATTACAAAGTCAGGAAAGTGCCATAGTGGAAAAAACTCCGTTTCTGTGGTTCTTTTGTAACTTAAGTCAAATGGAGGTATGTTGGAAACAACATATGGTACTGGTGGCAGTTGCAAACAACAATTTTGGAATTCGTGTTGTTTTTTTTTCGGGGGAGAGGGGGAGGGCAGAGTGCTTAGCAGGTCTCACGAAAACAAACACGAAAAAGAAAAAAACAAAAAAACAAATATAGATAAATTAACAACCCATGGCACAAAGATTGTCTCTAACTGGCACAAAATGTGATGTTCTCTATTTCCGTATTATGTACCACTTGTGACTCATACGACATCCTGTAGTTTCGCAATTCATTCAGAAATGAAATCCTTTGTTTTTCCAGAACTATTCCATGCATTTCAGCTGAAAAATTATCATGACCATGGTAGTTTTTGTTTTACAACACTGAAGCCTACACCAAATTTTTTACAATAGATACATTGCAGAACGTGTTCCGTACAGATATGATTGAATTTCCTAAGCTTAGCTGAGCTTCTCTTGGTGTCCATCTATCGTTGTTGGGAGAGAATTCTGATTTTTGACTGCTCAAAAACGGATAGCCAGATCCCCTTCAAATTTATTTTGTGTGTAAAGTGAAACTTCGTTATAATGACGCTCAAATGTCCGACATATTCACACAAGGACAAAAGGTTTGACGGAGCAAAAGTTTATTTTGTTTGCTATTTGATTAATTTATATGACCTATTCAAATTGTATAATACTTTTTTTAGAAGAAGGAGGGTTCATTATAATGATATTTCATTGTACTTTGCAACAGATTGTTTATTCAACAGTCCACGTTTCAACATTTTTCCCCATTTTTTGTGGGGGGTTTTTTTGTTTATTTTGTTTTTGTTTTGTTTTTGTTTATTTCTATTTTTCTTTGCAAAACTGCTAGAAACCGATTTTTAAAACTTTTATAGCCGTTATCGTCTCCAAACTTGCTGTCTACACTTCAAATTGCGAGTTCTTGAGGACACAGCTGCAATCTGCGGAACTTTCCAATAAACTACCCTGAAATTTCAATAAATGTTCAAGACTCCAAGCAAGAAACTTGTAATGATATAAAAAGATAACTTATATTATATCATATTATATTATGTCATACCATATCATATCATGTCATGTCATGTCATGTCATGTCATATCATATCATATCATATCATATCATATCATATCTGATCTGATCTGATCTGATATTGTATTATATTGTAATATGTATAAAAAGGTCCTTCAAAGGTGGTCGTTGAAATGTGACCTTTCAATGTATTTACATGAATTTACTTATGTTCTCGATATCGTGATCTAAGTGGAATGAACAAATCGCTGTGAAAGGATTTCATCATGAAAGGATAGTCGAACATAAATCTTCAAGGATATGCACGAAATTCTGTCACTAGCATGTGAGGAGTTTATGAGCGAAAACCCAGGCATTAGGGGTCGTACACGCACCCTGGTATCAATACACAATGATTTCGCCCTTCCAGCTGGAGATCCCCTGGGGTGGATGATAGTCATGGGAGATGCAACCCATAACTTTACTGACGGACTAGCCATCGCCGCAGCTTTCAGCATAAATTGGAGGTCTGGACTTTCTACATCTATAGCGATCTTCTGCCATGAGGTCCCCCAGGAGCTCGGTAATTTATGACTATCCACTTTTCCACTGCAAGTTATAGCGCATAGTTTTCACATAAAATAACAGAAGTTCACACCTCAACATTTGTTATCTGGGAATAAATGACTTTTGTACAAGACCTAACACGCTATTTTGAATGCAAATGAAGTCAAAGTGAAGTAATATCAACTTGCAGTTGTTCGGATCATAAAATTATGTAACCAACATTGAGCGAAGATGGTTAAATGAAGCGTGTCGATGTGTAGAATAATGTTACTAGTTATTCATGGTTGAATGAGTAATACCACTCTCTTGAGAATATGATCGCTGTAAAAAGCCACTTAATCAGTGAATACCGATTTTCTCCCATTTATGTGAACTTTCTAGCAAATTCTGCTTTGTGACACAACAAATGAAACTGCAACCCTTTTCCCCCTTGTCTTGGTATTATGCCTGCGGCTGGAGGGTCCAATTTAATACCAAAGCTATAGAGGCAATACGACAACTTGCAGTCCTTATTTGTACATTACACCAGCATTTAATACCTATTAGCCTATCAGACGGCTAGAATTTTTTTTTAAAATGGTACAAGCCTCACTTGCTGTAAAGACCTTTCAAGTTTGAGAAGTGGGTTTATTCTGAAACTTCACGTGTGGCACTCATTAATATCGCAGCAAAGAATACTCCTTTCTTTCACACATTAATGGTGTCTTGGACGCGCGAATTCCCTCAATTTTCTCACCACTGAATAGCAAAATATTTTAACATTTACAGGTGATATTGCAGCAATGTTGTCTATTGGTTGGTCGTACAAAAAAGCTCTTCTGCTCAACTTTTTGTCGTCTGTGACCGCCTTTGCGGGTTTATATATTGGTGTCCCCGTGTCTAATAATGAGCATGCGCGGGAGTGGATATTCGCTGTTGCTGCCGGAACGTTCCTGTACATCTCGTTATCAAATATTGTAAGTAGTCAAAATATTTAGATCTGGCATTTTGTGTGTGTGTGGGGGGGGGGGGGGGGGGGGGTCTAGCTCACAGTGAGATGAGCTACGTATTTTCCAAACAGTATCCCAGAACTAAATAAGAATTACTCGGATTTGAATACGGAAATGTTTCCATCACATTCAAGTATAGGGCGTCAGTTCATCAAGCAATAATTTTGTTTATGAATTTGACTTGTTAGCAAAACGTTCAGGAAATGTAACGTAAAATCTCTCGAGAACTTTCTTGAGAATCCTTAGATATCACTCATAGCAGCTGTCACTCTTTTCCCTATTCCACAATGACCCGGAAGTGGGGAGGGGAAGGAAATTACGTGTTTCTCAATCCGCGAGATGGCTCTTCTTAAAAGTTTCTTTGTGTCTTTAATTGATTCGGTTTCGTGGCTGCTGGTATAAGTGTATATCAACAGGTAAAATATTGCAAGTATATCCTCTGTATTTTTTCCGGAACATCCGCAGCTGAACTATCTTCAAAGCTTCCAGGGAGTCTTTCGTGTTCATCTCGATCATGTTAATTAACTGGCTCTCATCAAAATTTGGGTGACACTAAAATTTGCTGCATTGGGCTTTCATGTTTTGAACAACTATAGCGATGATATAGCAATTGTTCTAAATGTGCGCATTTTCTAGCGCTTTTGCTGTTTTCGACCTCTCCAATTTCAATATTTCCATATCTAAGAGACTTGGTCAAATTTTGTTTCAATTTGATACCTATGCGTTTTTAACATGGCGTCTGTCCTGTAATCTTATATATATTTACAATTTCTTTTACGCATATATCACATTAGCTGTCACTCTCATCGGGTTGACAGGTGAAGAGAACGTGAGAGAGTCTCTCGACAACACTCCGGCTGAATTTGCCTAAAATAGCCCAGATGCTTAAATGTCCTCTGCTACAGTGTTTCAGTTAAATGTTTCGTTATTAGAAGACATTTTGAATGCAACTTGTAATGAGTTATATATCATAAACGGTTTGCACCAGGTCAACAACTTTCCTTGGCTAGGGATTGGAAGCAACGGGGACAACTCGCTGTTTGTCCACAAATCTAGCTCTTGGCGCATGTATCATTTTTGAGTCCAACCTAATTTCATACCCATGACATTGAGAATATTTGGTACATTCGATGCACAGGTTACAGATTATGATGCATGCATACATACATACGTACATACATACATACATACATACATACATACATACATACATACATACATACATACATACATACATACATACGTCCATATATACATGGTACATACACACATACATGTTTGTTCTATGTCCGTGCCATAGAAGTAATTACATTATAATGCAACATTTTATGTGATATATATACACATACATAAAAAAAATCTATTATTCTTCAGATTCCGGAAATCATATCGTTTTTCAAACAGTATTCGCCGTGGAGGATATTTTTGGCTGCAAACGGCGGAATGTTGATTGGGCTCGTCATTATGCTGCTCATCGCGCTATATGAAGATAAGATCAAAATATGATGCACAACAACACCTATGTACTTTAATATCTGTCTACGTGCAACAAGGTTTCTGATTTCGTATTGTGATACTACGTGCTTCATTGCAGTACTGGGACAAGATCATATAAAAGAAAAAATAATAATATTTGGCGCAACGCGCAGAATGTGTGACGGCTTAATGTATAGATAAATGTGTATCCATGCCTACTTGGTATCACGTATAATTTGACGTTATACGTAACATGATGTCTTGAGGTTACTTTGGTTAAGACATAACGGTATGGTGGTAAAACTTTCCGTCTTCAAAGAGAGCACTGGTTTATTCACTTCGAGAACGCTTTGCTGGTTTAGGTTCCTTTATTACCATCGACAGACAGACAGGCAGACAGACAGACAGACAGGCAGACAGACAGACAGACAGACAGACAGGTAGATAAATAGATAGATAGATAGACAGACAGACAGACAGATAGACAGATAGATAGATAGATACATAGATAGACAGATAGATAAATAGATAGATAGATAGATAGATAGATAGATAGATAGATAGATAGATAGATAGATAGATAGATAGATAGATAGATAGATAGATAGATAGATAGATACATACATACATACATACATACATACATACATGTAGATAGATTGATTGTTATGGGTTTCTTAAAAGATCAAAGCACACAAAGTCTTGATGTGCGTAGGCCAGTGTTCCTCTTAAAGATGGAAGGGGTGAGTTTATTGCCACCCCGGTAACACGGAAAGTCCGTAAGAACGTATTATGTCGTTGAGCGAAATTGTCAGCTATACAAGGGTCTTTGTAGTAAGGTTTCGCTTTCACTCCTCTGATCCACTGCTTATGTTGTAGCTCCTCCTTTCGTTTATGTTCACCATGTGCAGATTACATTGCCGAGACCGTAAGCTTTCTGTTCTAAGTGAAAAAGTGAGCGACTGCAGCGGGCTGTGGTCCTATAAAAACACAATCAACATTTTTTTTTCTTTTACTGTACTGGCCAGAATTGCACGATCAGGGTTATTTTAATTTAGACTCATGCCTAGAAGACATTACAACACTGGTGTTAGGAGTGATTATATTCGTCTGTAGCGTGCATCGTAACAACTTTCTGCAATAGTAGTACGAAACTTAAGACTGGGACGTAAAGAAGCTAAAAAGTCCCTACATAATTTTAAGCTGGCATCCTACGTAATTCTAAGGTGGGACCCCACATAAGTCTATAAAGCGTTCACGCTTTTTAAAATAGAACAATATGCCCCAGATGCCAGGCCTGTGAAATACAGCCAAGCAAAAACACAAATATTGCGTCAATGTATTCACACGTAAGTATAATATAACTTCAAAATTAATTACTCAAGAGGCCTTCCTTAATTTTCTTTTTTGGCATTATGGACAACATTTGGAACCAAATTGCACTGCAATACAATTTTCGTTATTATTCCTTTAAGGTGGAATGGTAACTTAATGTAGTTGAAAAGTTCGAAAATCCCAATGGATTTGCAGCATTACTCGTAAACCAAGTAAGTATACACATGTACGCAATGGTAGCGGTAAGTTAGGAACGCCAAATAACTTGCCATATTACTTATAAACACAATAAACATGCACATGTACGCAACGAGAGGAGCCTGGAGAATGCACTGACATCAACAGAGAGAGCCTCGCTGTGATAACTGGTGGGTAAATAAAGGGATAGTCCACATTTATATTTGCCGAGAGCCTGACAAGAACTGAATTTTCTTTTTCTGCATGCCGATGTCCGCGGTAGAGACTTGTTTAATGCATTTGATACGGCAGATTAAGGAGAGGTACTTTGACAGTGGGGGAACACAAAGTATATCCGACTTGCCATGATTGGAAACTCTGTCGTATTCGTCGGAATGACATTCCTTCACCTTTTGTGGACACGCCAAGCTTTTCTATGAAGCTTGTTAACAAGGTTTCTCTCATGACTACATAACAAGACAATTTTAACATACGCAGAAAAGACAAGAGTCTTACTGTTAAGACAATACATGTGTACAATGTTTGCTTGCTCACTCCAGCATATTTATGACGGAGCTCTCCCTGAAGATTATATTGCTGGATCAACCTTAGACCAAATGCAGTGACATTGACTCAAAATTGATACAAAATTAACAACGTTGACTCGAGATGGAATAAAATGACAAATGCTTTACTTTGGTAGCTGTTTTTAAAGCAGAGCTTACGTTTCCCCGCAGTAAAATGACACTGGATCAAAGTTGGATGAATGCAAAGGGCGTTGACCCAACGTTGACCCAACGTAATTTACATCAAAGGTTACGATTTTATTTTAATCTAATATTAACAGGTATCAGTGGATTATTAGGCTGGTAACATTATATGTAGTTCAAAAGACCAAACTGTTAAAAATCCCTCCCCCGCCCCCTGTGGCTGAAGTAGCAGGGCCCAATATCAAACCTGAATGTACATAGGTGCATGAGCATTTATGGAAATAAAAAAAAAGTAATTTTGAAAATGATTATTCCGAGCTCAGCGGATATTTAAATAATGCAACTATTACTTTTTTGTATATATTATGCGCACAAACACTATTTCGAGGTCGTTATATTTGCAATGCAAGACATTCTGTCTTTTTGAGACAGGTGATTACCAGCACACCCAGGTAGGTCAATATTTGACGACACAACGCGACACCAGTCGTGCTGTGAGGGTATTTTTTCCATCGGATCCGATCCGATCCTTTGCGGTAACGGTTGCATTTGCGTAATGAAACAGTAGAAATCCAACACATCAAAACTCATTGCGTTTTTGTCTCCCTTTTTTGCTTGCGTTTTCAGATACTATGACATCCGTTTGTTTGATATGCAGCGCTTGTGATCTCAATCCGCATCAGTTGTCATGATAACCATTACATCTTACATATTTTCCGTTATTTTCACATATCAAGAGCCACAAGAAAGAGCATTGCCATTAAAAGTGTCTAATATTTACAGAATTAAACATGAAAATTTACAACGCTACCACAAAGGGACAGGGAAACGCAGTGAAAAAACGGATCCAGTGAACTTTACCTTTTTCCAAATCACGTACGAACACGGACAGCGAGGCGCAACCATTACCGCACCGGATCGGACCGGATCGGATTGAATCCAGTGGAACACCACCCTTAATGTGAATGCGTCATGTTCTGCCAATGCATTACTACTAATTTTATTGCTTAGGGGCATTGGGCAGCAAGAAGATCTTATAAATATTTACCATTTTACAGCAGCTGTCAACAACTATTGTTTGAGTATTTAACGCACAATGTGAAAGTTGCCATATAAAATTTTACTCCACAGAGTACAAGTGTTTCTCTTTATCATATAAATCATAAAATGTTTTACGTATGTTCTAAGATGCTATGCGTCAACGCATTATTATAGTGTATAAAACAATTATTTGACCCAAATAATACTGAAAAGAGAAATGACATAGAAACAGTCAAAAGTGTGTTAACGGAAACATTCTGCACATGGCAGCGCAACAAACTTGGGAAAGATTATGATTGGGAACGAAAAATGAGTTGAACGACGTATGCGGCGACCTGCCAGTAACCTGGGCGATGCTTTCGTATTTGTAATGTCCGTGTAGTCCAAGATTTTGTCTTACCCAGATTCGTAAAGCTGTGAATATATTCGACAGTTATTTCTAGTACTACAGGTATGGCCGTGTTGTACAAATATCATTTACTCATACCCTGTAAATAACAATGAAACCACGTGGGACTGATACATATTACAGGCTAGTTTGAATGCGCTTAATTCCAAAAATTATGGACACATCTCCCTCTTATTGTCATTTTGTATGGTTTATTTTGATACTGTTATCGAATAATTCGAAAAATCAATTAACGTACTTTGATATGTTTTTAAATTGGTTTAAACATATTTTTTATTATTGCCAAAAAATTACATACTTACTCAATCAATAGAGCAATTGGGAAAAAGGGCATGGCCCTATGCAAATCCCTCTTGCAGAAAGTGAGACAAAATATACAGGACAGACAGAACAAACCAGAACAAACAGAAGGAAGGATAAACATGGACAAGACAGAAAGTGGGGCGTCAGCTGAAAAAAAAAAAAAAAGAAAAAGAAATTCATAAATTTACTAACTAGGGAATCGATGATAGTAATGATAGGAAGAAGAACAACAACAAACCCAAGCACAGCAATCATACCCACGGGGATCCCATGAAAGATACAGCGTAAATTTAACCAATGCCTACAGTTTTAAAACGCTCAGTGGCAGATATATATTCATGGACAGCTAAAAAAATGTCTCTATTTTCTTCAAAAGGGCAATCGGGTGAGCCATGAAGCAGAGTCTGAAGGGTAAATGGAGCAATATGGACAATTTTGGAGTGTAAACTTCGCCGAAATTGGTCAAAGTTTGGACAAGTGAAAAAATAATGAAAGGTATCTTCAATAGATGAACCGCACATGCAGTCAGGTGAATCTTTTACCCCAATTTTGAACAGATAGGAGTTAAGAGGGCTGGCTCCTAAACGAAGGCGAGTGTGTTGAATAGCGTTAAATATATTGCCGACAGTAAACAATTCTGGATATTTAGAGGATCGGGACACCACTTTATAAATCTTGGATTTAAATACAGATACAGAGTTTGAGTTACGTGTTGCAAGTGGTAGCTGATTCCAGAGTCTAACAGTAGAAGGAAAGAATGACTTATGAAATAAATCTGTTCGAGCTTGGAAATGGGAAAGGTCGAATGGGCGACGGGTATTGAAAGATGGCACACTGGAAGGTATATACCTACACGTAGCACCCACTTATCTTTTTGATCTAGGAGACAATTATATGTTTTTAAATTGTTAATATCTTGTAAAAATGTTTTGTGACATCAGTAAATACCCGATGATCTTGACGCCCACTGTCTAACATGTCTATGGTATAATCATATTTACATATGTGCATGTGTGTATAATTAAATTACACACACACGCATGCACACACACACACATATATATATATGTAAATATATATAAGTATAAATATATATATATATGTAAATATACATATATATATATACATGTATATATATATATTAAAGCATATCATGATATAAAAAAAAATATTGGTATCAATACTACTGTTGTGGCCTCGATAAATCTCCGCACCCTAGACTCTTCAAAATTACTGAGGCATGAACAAATGAGTCCTCACACAAGAAACCTGTAGAAATGGTGTACTATACAAAGAACAAAGTACCAAGATGGTTTCCGGTCAACCTCTTCTGGGTATTTATGCACAAATGACGATGACCTCTCTTATTCCTGTTCACGGAGCGTACATACATCAGGTTTGATCATGTAACTCTTCTGTTGTCTTAATGGAAGCATCGAATCACGTTATTGTCCCTTCCACCAGACTATTCGCTGAGCCGCATTCCTTTCTTGATATTCCGTTCATCGAAATGAATTTTTTTGTGAATATAAAATCGTGTAATTGCAAATAAAGCCATTCTACGAGGAGCACGTACATGTATTGCAAAGTAATAAACCCAATTTATTATGTTTATGAGGAAGAAGCAACTGCCATACATGACAACTGTCGACGGGAAACGTTGTGAAAGGCGGAAACAAAAAAATATCTCTTCAACTCGGGAAAATGTGTTATTTATGTCGCTTCTTTTGATGGTATCCTCCTTAAATGAATTTGTGGTGTTCTCATTTTAGAAACTTGCCAATTTTGTTTCCCATAAAGTAGAAGAGGCATGTGATCGAAAGATAAACCCCCCGGCGAGTACAACGGAGAAATAACGTTGGAGAAAGTTGTACAGTAATATGGCCCGTTTCGTTAGTGAATACCATAATTTTAAGTAGGCCCATTGATCTGGAACCTATGCGGGTAATATGCATTTTAGTAAAAGCTAAATGAGAGGTTCCTTATCAAACCATTGAACGAACCAAATCGTTCCCCGACACCTACTCACCGAATCTTCATTTTCTAACAGTATTGTGATTTTCGAAACCAGAAGACATTTTGAACATAAACAATTAGGAGCGTAGTAAAAATCTAATATGACACTTTTGCAACCAAGAGTTTTTCTTCCATAATAAAATTGTCAATTCTGGACAATTTCATTTTATTTCATTTTTGATAATATTTCCATATTAGTTTTACGTGTATTTTTAGGTTTTGTTTTAGATTTAGTGCAATAGATAATCATTGCCCTGGTATAAGGACATAAGGACATTCTGAAGTGATTGGACATGCAATAAATCCTTGTAGAAAAAGAAGGGTGGGGTTGACAGTAGCAACAATAACTTTGATGTAGTTGTGTCGCATTTATTGTGGGAACATGAGCTACTGCATACTTGAGAGTGGATAATGCTAAAGACCAGAAAATCGGTCACAGCCTCGGAAATTTAATATTCAGGTGTCACAGTACATGAATGCCAAGCATAGGCAAAGACACATCTTGCAAAGTAAAGCTGTGGGAATATCAATGCAGCAAAAAAGGGAAAATATTGTATTGCTATATCGGTACTCCACCAGTCTCAGACAGAAAGAGCGGGAAAACCCACGTGTAAGTTAGTAAGCGCAGGGTCTTATTCCCACCTGAACATTCAAAGAGGTTGATCTTAAGTCGGGGCCACAAGACCCTGACACGAGCAGGGTATGCTTGTGCAAGCTAGGGAAACAATGATAAGGAGCACATTCGAAGAACCGAATATGATTTCAATCCAACAAAAAATTGACTATCGCTGCCTTAAATTCTAGAAAGGATTGAAAATAAACGTAGTATTTTTTTTTGTGCAGTGAGTAGATTTTAAGTGGACTAATACCACAGACAACAGAAATTTATTCATACAGATATCTGACTTTGTTACAACCTGAGCAAACTTTTCGACCAATAAAATATACCGCAGGGCAGGGCACCGGATTGCGAATGAGACTTGGATGAATAAAAACCAATTTAGCTCTTAGAGCTTGTATTCAGTTTGGATCTAAGCAGAACTTGCTCACCTGCTGAAGCATCATAAATATACAGAAAAAAAATTCCTTCGAAGAAAGGTAGCCATGTAATTTGATTTGCATGCTGGAAGCGCACTTGGTGTTTGTTTTACACACACACACACACACACACACACACACACACACACACAAACGCATATATATATATATACATATATATATATATATATATATATATATATATATATATATACATACATACATATATATATATATATATATATATATATATATATATATATATATATATATGTATATATATATATATATATATATCTGAAACATCCAGATTGCCTCTCCGAAATGATTTCAGATGTAGTCTTGTGGTGGGAGAAGCAGCTCTTGCCTACCCTGGGCAACATTAGTGTTATAGTACTTGATGCTAGATATTCACATGATTTAGAATCAAATATCTCTCAAAGTGAGAGGGGAAATCAATAATTAAAAAAAAACAGCTCAGAATGATGAATATTGATTTCCCTGAAAAGTGTACAAAAGCAAAAACTGTTTTTGCTGATTCAGAGAAGCAAGCCTTGAACAGTTTGTATCATCGACAAAATTGCAGGACATTACAATCACGAGATCCTGCGAGCTTCAGTCCGGCATTGCGGGCTCAGAGGAAACAAAAAATCCTGTAGATTTCAATGGCCGTATTTTCATTTGTGAAACCGAAAGCTGAGTTGACAAAGAATCTTTATGCGCAATAAAACATTTTGAGCAAGGAAAGTGTAAAGAGTGGTGGTGACTCCTTCCAGCTTTATATCATGGCAATGTCAGTTACTTGTTTAGCATTACTCTACAAGGAGTCAATATCCTTCAATATAATACCTTTCGTTACCAGGAAAGAAAACTTGGCAGATGCATCTGATGTGGTAACAAAACCTTGAGTGTTATGTCCCAGTACTCTATCAATGATAATATTCATTCATTGCGCAAAACGATTGTCTCGGTTTGAATTATAACTTATAACACACAAGATTAACCTGGAAAAGGAGGGCACTAACAAGCAATGGAACGTCTGGACTTGCACAAGTCCCTGGTGCATGTCCCTATTTTCCCATCCCGCGGTCCCACCCAGAAGTGCGATACATTTTCCCCTCCACAAAGTTAACTGAATAATATTATGCCAACTACACGGTGTTATTAAGCAGGTCCACTGCCGCCGTGTCGGTTTCAACAGTAGCAGCTATTGAGTCCTGGTCAGTTCTAATCCCATTATCATTGCGAGTGGAAAGTGGCCTTCGATGAATGCATGGCTAGTCACTGGCCACTCAAGCGAGACAAAGCGGACCGTCTCCCTCCGGCTGCCGACACCAGACGCCCTCTTGCCTGACGCGGTGCACTGCAATTAGACAATCCTTAATCCTTCATTACACAGTAGCTCAATTAACAGCTTCTGAAGAGGAGTGCGTTATGACCGCTCGCTTGTCTGTGTGATAAGAAACACAGTGCAGACCGCCCGGCGCTAATCATCTGGAGTCAATGTTATCTGGTTATATACACGTTCCACGCCAATCAGCTGGGTAAAGCTACGACGTGTGTTTACTTAAAATTTAATTTGGCAATGAATTTGATTTTAAATAGAATACGGAGGACAGTCCAGTGAGACTTGAGCAAGTCTATGGAACGTCCAGAAAATGTGCTTTCTTTTTTTATTAACACACAAAGTACTTAGCAGCTACTCGTGGTGTTAATTCATCACACCTGATCAATTAGCATATACAAGCAAAATAACTGCATCAAACATTAATCATCAACCGGGGGTTTCCTTTATCATCCCGGGCTAGAAGTCAATGATGGTGCCATGTAAAGTCAATTAGTTATGAAAGCATCATGTCACATTAACGCCTACAGGTAACTTATCGGTAATTCACTTACCACTCAGCAGGAATACTGTTAAATCTGAGACCAGGAGGTTAAATAGCTGAGTCTGGTTAACAAACATAAGGAAGATGCTTTATCAATCAATCATGCAAAGTCATTAAATTCTGAAATAATTATGGTTTAATGATTGGCATTGTTGAAAACATCCATGGCCCTTGCATGGGCATTGGCAGTCAGTGACATCCCATAATAGACATTATATATTCAGGCTTCCCATGGATAGTGGGAAATAGGAAAAATGGGATTGCAAAACTCCATGCAGGGAAAATATGGGGAATTTGTAATTTTGGTCTGATGCATGAAAATTCAGAGAATTTTATTTTGGTGGGAATATTACTGGGATGGAATTTGAGAAAAAAATGCAACAAAAATTTGCTTTTTTTATGTAAAGGGGGGAGGTCAGAAGGCTGTTGTAACTGGTGGTAGCCAGGAGAAGTGATGGATATTAAACAGGAATTTTTTATGATGGGACATTCAGGGAAAATTCTGGGAATTTTAATTCGAAAATTCTATGACTACCCTGATAGTAGAGTTCTCAAATGGCCAGGGGACTCATATTATTTGGCTATATACGCTGCATATTCTGCAATGAAAACTCTTCATTCTGGTAAAAAAAAATCATACTTACATGATAATTTTACAGATATCACAATGGGTAGACCTTAACAAAGGAAAAGAAATAGAGAGAAAGCTACTAAGAGTTGCCACAAATTGGATGGATTCTTCAGTGTTAAAAGGAAAAAAACAGGTAACATTGGTCTTTATATGTGTACTTATATAGCTAGACACTCCTTGTAATGTTCTCTGTTACATATTGTCATACCCTGTAAGTTTAAATATAAACACTTCAATTGATAGTGCTAGCATTGGCTTGGGAGTTTTGTAGGGAAGGGTCATATGACATATGTCAGGTACATTAGATTCTGGTTTAGCCAAGTTAAGAAAATTGCTGTTCCTGTGTGTGGAGCTGCTATGTTGGAAAAAATAAAGATTTTGTTATATCCTTTTTATGTTGAATGATGTGTCTCCTAGAATCGAGAATGAACTACTGAAAATCATTGGCAAGCACATGATTTTGCGGGATATTGTAGAAGAGGTGAAGAAAGCCAAATTTACAGTATTATGGCTAACGAGGTAACTTCTCACAACAGCGAGCAGTTAGCTCTCTGTGTCCATTTTGTTGAAAGTGACAACAATATTACGGAAGAGTTCTTGAAATTCATCATATTAACTAGGATCACAGGGGAACACATCTCGATTGCTATTATTGAGACATTGATAGACTTTCTGTCTGTTGAAAACATTCGAGGCCAGGGATATCCATGCCAAATAGCTTACTGTAACATGTTTACTTTTATGCAAACATTCAAGGCAGTGAGATACAAATCACCCCAAATTTCGGCCAAAAATGTTTCTGATCTTTGTATGGGGGAATATCTTATGTATCTGTTATGGAAAAATTCTGCCGAAGTTGCAAAACAGAGAAAAATGGGGTATTTAGTAGAGGCTTTTGCTGAGCGTTGACAGTCATGCCAACAGTGTTTATTGTTAGTGCAAAGTGGATGGGCTTAAAAAAGTGGTCACACGATCGGCCGTGGCAACAGCTCCTTTAAGGCGGAAGATCTGAAGCCGGCATCTTTGGATAACCTCTAATCACTTTTTCATATTTTTTGGATAGTCTGATACTTAAACTACATGCTCCCCAAAACTCAGATGTGTGAAGATAAAATTTATATGGCATAATTGATCTCAAAACTTTGGTTTACACTGAAAGGTTTAAGCTGTACCGGGCCCATGGGTTTATTTGCATGGGCATGATAATGAACCATGTCATTGTTTGCACAGCCATGAGTCCATGACCCCTGGAAACCAATTGAGCTAGTGACAAGGGTCACTCACAGGAAACCATTAGCTGCGGAGAGAAGAATGGACCAGATCAGACCAATCACTACCATTGTTTTGATTACTTTGAAATTTTCTACTGATGTAAAAACAAATTAGCACAATCCACGTAATGGTCCCCAAGTATGGAAAGCCACATGTAAACCCACAGCCTAAAAAGCCAAGTGTGGTGCTCCCAAGTTAAAAAATTAGAGATTTAAGCCACAAAATATACTTTTGTTTAATGACAACATCACAGAGGTAAGCTATGAGTTCATTTCACACATTACCTAGAACACAGATAATAGACGAACCTACCAGAATAAACGAATACTCAACTAGTCTGTTGGACCTTCTGATCACTGACTCGCCTGGACTTATCCTGGACAGTGGAGTCTTAGCTCCTATTTCTAACTCTGATCACTCGGTTATTTTTTGCTCCTTTTCACTCTCCTACCACAGAGACCGTTCGTTTAAAAGAGGTGTTTGGAATTTCAAAAAAGCTGATTTTCGAGGTCTTAATAATACCCTATCTTCTGCTCCCTGGAACACTGCCTTCAACGTCTTCGATTCCATTGATGACGTGGTATCCTACTGGTCTGACCTCTTCCTAAAAACTGCCAAAGAGTTTATCCCATACAAAGAAGTTACCATACGACCAAAGGATAAACCTTGGATAACAGCTGAAATTAAAAAACTTATGCGTCAGCGTAATCGTGCATGGAAACGTTTTAAGAAATTAACTCAAACTCCTCGCCCTTTCACTCTTGAAGTCTGTGCCAACATTGACAGGTTTTACCAGTTTTACAAAAAGCGACGCAATAAGGTTGTCAATGCAATAAAAGTGTCAATAAACTCCTACTTTTCTAAATTACGTACACAATTAGATAAAGATGATATGAATCCCAAACAATGGTGGAACTTATCGAAGTCCTTACTAGGATGCAAAATCCATGAAGACATACCTCCTATTGTTGAAGACAGTAAAATTATCTCTAGCATCACCGAAAAGTGTGAAGTATTTAATACTTACTTCGCTAGTCAATGCGTTACCCATGCCGATAATGATGCACCTCCCCTGCCAAACTTTACCTATCGTACTGAGGCACGCATGAGTGATTTCACGCTCAATGAAGAAAGTGTCAGGAAAGTTTTGCTCTCCTTGAGATTAACTTCTGCCTCAGGACCCGACAATATTGGCAACACTCTCCTAAAAAATACTGCTGACTCGATCTCCAAGCCCTTAACAAAAATTTTCAACCTGTCTCTCAGTGTCTCTCAATTTCCCGACTCTTGGAAACGCTCTAATATCTGCCCTGTGTTTAAAAAATCGAATAAACAAATCAAGAGTAACTATCGTCCAATTTCACTGCTGTGCAACGTATCGAAAGTTTTCGAGCGACTGGTCTTTAATTTTCTTTATGAATATCTAATAGGCAACAACCTACTAACTGATAAGAACTCTGGGTTTAAAGCTAATGATTCAACTACCAACCAACTAATAAGTATTCTCCACAATATCTACAATGGGCTTGAAAATTCCAAGGAGGCCAGAATGGTATTCTTAGATATCTCGAAAGCCTTTGACAAAGTGTGGCATGTAGGCCTCCTCTTCAAACTACGACAACTGGGGTTATCTGAAGGACTTCTTATGTGGATAAACTGTTACCTGTCAAACCGCTTTCAACGTGTTATTATCCACGGGCGTACCTCCTCTTGGCTTCCTGTTCAGGCCAGCGTACCTCAGGGATCAATTCTGGGTCCCTTATTGTTTCTTGTCTATATAAATGATATTGTAGATGACTTGACCTGTGATGTCCGCATCTTCGCCGACGACACTAGTCTACTTGAGATAGTTCAAAATCCTACCGATTCGGCACACCACTTGAACACAAATCTCTCATTTATTTACCACTGGGGTAAATTATGGCGCATGGTTTTTAATGCCTTAAAATCCATTTCAGTTATTTTCTCGGCCAAAATCAATAAACCTTATCATCCCCCTGTCCTTCTAGGTGGTACAGTCATACCAAAGGAAGACACCCACACTCACCTTGGAATTACTCTAGCCAACAATCTTTCCTGGCGTGCGCATGTCACACGCATCACAAACAAAGCCAGCCAGCGTATTGGACTTCTTCGAAGATTCAAATTTAAGTTATCCCGAAAAACACTGGAAAGATTATATTTCTCAATGGTTCGGCCAATTCTTGAATATGGTTGTGTTATCTTTGATAATTGTGGGCAAGGTCTGAGTGATTTACTTGAGTCGATTCAGTACGAGGCAGCTAAAATATGCACTGGTGCATTAAGGCACACATCCCATAACAAACTCTTAGACGAACTTGGTTGGCCCACACTAGCCAGTAGACGCAAATATTTCAAATTAATCCTTTTCTACAAAATGTATTTTAACTTAACTCCTTCCTACCTATCCAACCTTATACCTCGCAACCCCGCCATGGCTGGTCATACGCTCCGCCATAGGCCTATCAGCAACCTTCGCCCCATCAAATGCCGAACCCAGCGGTTTGAAAATTCCTTTCTCCCTGATGCCACCAAACTATGGAATAATCTCCCCACTGATATCCGTAACTCCCTTTCCCTTCAAATCTTTAAGTCGAAACTCAAAGCCACTCTGCTAGCGGCCGACATTGCTCCAGATTTCTACTCCCATGGTCAGCGATTTGCTAACATCTGTCATACCCAGTTACGATTAGGATTCTCTAGACTTAATTCCGATCTCCATAAAGTAAATATCATTCAACAGCCAACCTGTGCCTGCTCCCACCCAACTGAGGATTTCAAACATTTTTGTCTCTACTGCCCTAAATATGTCCAGGAGAGAAAGAAGCTCCTGCTTACCATCACTCCTTTGTTAGCCCCTGGTGTTAATCCAAACCTTATAATGCATGTTGCAAGTGACAGACTATGTAGTATTTTACTGTTCGGGAGTAAAGAACTTTCAGAAGAATGCAATACAGTAATTTTCAGAGCAATGCAAAATTTTGTTGTTGAAACACGCCGATTTATATTGTAACCGTGTAGTATCTTATTATATATATGTATCCCGAAACCAGCATATACCATTGCAGTGTATTTGTATGTTCAACGTATGTACCATGTCCTCTATCGTGTCTCCACAGGTGGGTCGACAATGACAAGGCGGGAAGGAACACCCGAGCTACTGGGCGCACTGGCGGCTCCACAGTGGCAGTGTGAGTTTGCAGCCAGGGTGCTTCAGCCGCGCCCAGCAAGCTATAACCTCCCCTTCAGTCGCTCCCTGTGCTGAGGACGAATTAGCTTGCTACTAAGCATATTCGTGTATATATGCATGTTTTCTTAATTGGATTGGAATGTTAGATATTGTTTTTGTTGTTTAATTGTATTACAGCATGTCTACCAGAGTACATAGTCACATGTTTGTACATTGTATTGTCCTATGCGTCTTGTATATATCATTTTGTGCGTCTCCGTGTCTGGAGAACCCCTAGATTAGTCACATTTCATGTACTATTGGGTAATCCAGTGAAAATAAATATGTTTAAACTAAACTAAACTAAACACAGGACAGAAGAAATGAGTATGTGTCATATTACAGCCATGTTATATACATGCATTTTCATGCATCTGTATGTAAGTTGGCAATCAACACTGGTTTCTTTGTTTTGTTAATCTTGCATGATCATAATCACCTCTGTAACTTTGTATATTTATATGTCTTTATGATGATACAATCAGTTCCAAATATATACATTAACAGCCACTTTTTCTCCACTGAAGATGTGTTAGATAAGTTTAATTAGCTCCCTGACTAGAAACTCATCAGTATGCAAAGGCAATTAGTGTATTTGTATCCCTATAACATGGTTGGGTTCCTTACATATATGTATTAGGTTCCACTAGCTGTTCTTTATCAGTGTCTATCTAGGCACAGCTGTGTGGTGATTAGAAATGACCAACAGCAACACAACATAAACTTACATGTGATGAGATATTGCCTTGTGATGGGTTATTGAAAACTGTGTGTTGCGTGACATGAACCCCAAGTTTGGGGGAGTTGCGAGCTGTTTTCTGTAGAGGATGGATGTAACTTTTTTCCTGGGAATACAAATCTTCATCACAACTGCAAAGTTGGACTTTGTTTTTATTCTCTACCACTTGTGCCAGTTCCCCCAAGTGTATGACAGCTATAAATGCATAAGAATTGGCAACATTTCTTTCAATGCGATTTTCTCGGAACTATTTTTTGCTTAACCTCTGCAATTTGTATCTCGCCTCACAAACGTACGAATTGCCCTATCACATTAAAATTAACGGACATTAAAAGAAAAATATCATATCCAGGAACGGTTTCCATAATTTTTTTTTCTGACAAACCCTTTTGGGAATTTTGAAGCAATTTATAGAAGGAAAATGAACAACCTGTCAGGACTAAATTAAAAATTTTATAACTTTTTTTTTCATGCCATTTCAGAACTAACCATTGAATTCGATCCTGGACCTCTGATGCAACTGAAAAAAAAAAAAAAAAAACAGAAAAACACTTTTGTGTGACTTTTGCTCGAAAAATGTGAAAATACTACCAAGTCAGAAAGACTGGTATAAAATCTCAAAAAATTCCAATCCTGCAAAAAAAAAAATGGATACAAATCTATGGATATGTAGTAATCAGAAAATATATAGGTTGAATTTACTTTTGAAAATAGAATGGCTTATTGCCATCCAAAAGCCAGTCTCACTGCACACTAGCTTCACAGCTTCCACTATAAAAATGGCCACCGCTTTGTCCGCTCTATCCGATGATTTTGATGCATTAGCACCGTAATTCCCAAACCATATGGTCATATATTTATGCATTAGGTAGCTCTCGTTACATGTACTTTGTTGTTTTCTTTATGCTATCTTGAGTTTTTCACATTTAATCCAAAGAAAAGTGTTGAAGACTGGCCGTACTGTCAGCCGAGATCATGACCTGACTACACGTCCTAATCCGACTTCAAGGCATTGCTGTTTCAACGCAGTCTTCCATTACTGACGTGGCAGAGATTGTTTTCTCACCCAAAAAAGCCAATAGTTCTAATCAAATTTAACAATTCACCCACAAGTTCTCTTACATTTAAATTGAACTGACAAATTAAAGCCTTTGTGTAAATTGTATCTGAAGATCTTGTTACATGTAACTCAAAACCCGCACTTGCGACTCGGTCATTGCATTGGTGATCTTATCTTAGCACGTTCGTCAGGAGTTGTGTCACTAAACTGTGCAGAGTTCCAGTCCTCACATCTGTCATTAAAGTGACCAGTGACTATAAGAATAAACGGATTGGATTCAATCGCTGTGGCGAGAAAAGTAGCCAAAGATTCAAGAAAGGCATTACGTTTTTCGGCAGGCTTGCCAGGTGGATGATAGTAATTTCTAATTACTACTTTCCCACGGAGTGTGGATTTCTCTATCCAAATGCATTCACTGTTGTCGCTTTCTAGGTCCAAACGTCTAAGCCACGGAAGCGATGAGTTAACAAAAGTCATAAACCCACCGCCTTTACCTTAAAGGCGGTCTCTTTGGAAGGGTGGTTGGAAGTTATCAATAAGCAAAAGTATGCAAACTGTCATTACGTTACATTATATTCTCAATCTGAGTCTTATAATGTCCTGTTGACTATTGATATTTGTACATGATGATATCACTATTATCTCATGTATACATTTGCATGGTAACATAGTTTGTAATGTGTTGTGTGTATTGTATATATGTATTATTGTTTGCCTCTCCGTGTCTGGAGAACCCATTGTTATTAGTTAATTTTGTACAATAGGGTAATCCAGTATAAATAAATATGTTTAAACTAAACTAAACGACATGTTCTTCTTCATGGTTTGTTTATTCAAGAATTACAATCAATATTGTCCCGATTTTATCCGACATATAGTTCAGAGCTAGGTAAATCTAAAAACGTATACTTTTACTGTGTTCATGTGAGCAACTTAAAAGTTACAGGACCGTAAAGTTGCCCGTGATGATTTGCACCACATTTATATCAAGATCAAGGTTAGGTGGTCTT
The DNA here is from genome assembly GCA_964020975.1 of Hermodice carunculata. Classification (NCBI taxonomy): domain Eukaryota; kingdom Metazoa; phylum Annelida; class Polychaeta; order Eunicida; family Amphinomidae; genus Hermodice; species Hermodice carunculata. The sequence continues at coordinate 889,733 of CAXHWN010001621.1, read as the reverse complement.
TCATGGTGGTCTGACCATACGAGTTGCCCGAGCTTTTGCCGTCAAAATTCATCTTTGATGTCTTCGTTTCTTGGATTTTTACCATACATGGAGGAATGAAGGTTTGAGGGCCAAAGTGTGTGATTTCTGGTATGCTGGATTTGGCGGATTGTTATTTATCGGGACGTTTCTTGACGTTTTTCTTTGTTTGAATAACCCGCCATTCAAACTAGCCTAGTCTTTGTTACATACAGGTGAACCAAGTGCAAGTATGGCCACTGATAATATCGCAATGACAAGTTCTGCCTGGGCGGTGTGGGGGGGGGGGGGGGGCTGGGTACTCAGAGTCTGAAACGTCCATGGATAGATTATTCAACAACTGGACATTCTCCTCCTACTGACAAGCCACACATGGATTCAGAAATTTCTGGTAAAGATGAGACTTGATCAGTTAGCGTTTAGTCTAATAGTGTTCACGATGATTAGATGAATGACTTATTCAGTAAACTCACAAGCCCCCGTATTGAAGCGTGGCTAAAACGTATCATAGGCCAAGCAGTCCAAGCCCAGGTGAGCGCCCAATCGAAAAAAAAAATCGAAGACCTGGAGATAAAAGTAACTAGGTTAGAAACCGAACTGAGTAAGGTCAAAGTATCCGATTTCAAAGCCGCGGAAAAATGAGAAAAGAATTGTTCAGCTGAAGTATGATTTAGACGGGCTGCAACAGGATGGTCACAGGAATGCTGATAATATCGCAATGACAAGTTCTGCCTGGGCGGTGTGGGGGGGCTGGGTACTCAGAGTCTGAAACGTCCATGGATAGATTATTCAACAACTGGACATTCTCCTCCTACTGACAAGCCACACATGGATTCAGATTCACATGTTGTGTATATGACGTAATCAGAGTTGCACATATACAGTGTATGATAATGTTATTGAATTATTTTCCCTGTGTTTCATCAACTTTGACCAACACCTCTAGGTACCAGTCTTCCTGGTTCGACTTACACTTTGAACAACTGCGGTGTAATATTTTCCATTTCCTGTTACCTGTATTCCTACAACTACAACTATGACATGCAACCTGAAGTTATTGTAACATATCTTTAATGGTAATATTGATTACCTGCAATCATTCATCTATCAATGGAAGGAGAATTAGCGTTATTACAATATCACTGTTAAATACCAATTTATAAGTGTTCTCTCAACTCAAGTGGAGTGCTAACGATTTTTCTGTTTAATTGTTTACTTGTTTTGTTTACATGTCCCCATATCCCTTGTGCGTAAACGTCAACTACACAAGTATTTACACAAAGTTCATGTATTCTTGGTCATTCACATCCACAGCCACAACTGTTGCGGGGTTTTTTTTTCATACTCTGACAACCATGTCCTTTTTCTTTCTTTTTTTACTTTCTGTTATGTTTAGTTTAGTTTAAACGTATTTATTTAGTCTTGATAGTATAGTACATCGAGATGAATAATACATGGGTTCTCCAGAACATGGAGACACACAGTAAGTATATACAAGACACACATGACAATACAAATGTTACCAATGTATTATATCTGTGTAAACTCTGTACGAATATCAAGATTTGATTACTTGTAAGATACAAGTTAAACCAATATGAATTGACTCGTTAAAGAAAAAAGGTGTGATACAAATAAATTTGCATAGTCCAACCGATGATCACTACAGTAACAGTAACGGAAACATTTAGTCGTTAAAGCGCCTGGTATCAATAATGTACTGATGGAGAGCATAACAGATCTGGATATTTAGGCAGTTAGAAAGCTCGTTACTGCCACGGAGAATTTTTTTCAACTAGCCTATCACTACCAATATGAATTATACGATGTGGGCTAACCCCCGGAGCAATCAAAGGAATAACAGTATTCAGTAATTTGTTTCTCTGAAGGATGTAATAGGGACAGAAGAATAGGAAATGCTTGAGGTCTTCAATTGGATAAGAACAGGCACAGGATGGGTCAGAATGGATGTTAATTTTGTGAACGTTGGAGTTTACTCCAGAAAATCCGAGGCATAATTGCGTGTGGCAAATATTAGCAAATCTGTCACCATGGAGATAGAACTCAGGAACAGTGTCTGTGGCTAAGAGAGTAGTTTTATGTTTCGATTTGAATATATGTAGAGAAAGCGAATCTGTAATGTCGGAAGGCAGGTTATTCCACTGTTTGATAGCATCTGGGAGAAAAGAGTTACGCAGACGCGATGTTTTACATCTAACGGGGCGCACTGACATTGAGTGTCGGAGAGCACGACCAACAGGAGGAGGGGGTACTAGGTTAGATAGATAAGAAGGAGTCAGTATGTGGTACATTTTGTAAAAGAGGACAAACTTGAAGTATTTACGTCTGTCTGCAAGAGAAATTATCATGTGATGTATGTTTCAAGGCACTTGTACAAATTTTAGCGGCATTGTACTGAATCTATTCCAATCGATCAGACAGCACTTTAGTTGTCGAATAAACACAGCCGTACTCAAGGACTGGATTCTAATGTCAATAATCCAAAGAAATGGTGGAACCTGAGCAAGAGTTTTCTAGGTTCCAAGCTCAATCAATCCATACCTGCCCTTCTCGAATACGGCACTGCAATATCCAGTAACGTTGAAAAATGTGAAGTTTTCAATAATTACTTTGCCAATCAATGTAAACTTCCTCATGAAGACGATCCTATGCCCCTGCCTGACTTCTCGTATCGCACTGACGCGAGGCTAAGTTAATTCCAAATTGATGAAAACGACGTTAAAAAGGTTTTACAATCTCTAAAGTCCAGCTCTGCTACGGGACCTGTTGGTATACGTAACCTCATCCTAAAGAACACCGCATCTGGCCTCTCCCTATCACTTACCAAATTATTCAACCTCTCTGTTGCTGCTTTGTGCTTTCCTTTCCAGATTCATGGAAAAAAGGTAATGTGTGCCCTGCATTCAAAAAGAACGATAAGCAGGTAAAAAGCAACTATCGGCCTATTTCATTACTGTGTAATGTTTCTAAAGTTTTCGAACGTTTAATATTTTAAATTATTGTTCTGTACGAGTACTTTATTCGTCACAATCTACTGACGCGGCTAAACTTTCGGTTTAAGAAAAACCACTCCACCATCAACCAGCTTATCAAAATCGTTCATGATATATATATATATATATATATATATATATATATATATATATATATATATATATATATATATATATATATATATATGATGGCCTGGAACTACGAAAAGAAGGTATGATGGCTCTCTCGACATCAGTAAGGCTTTTGACAACGTGTGGCATGAGAATCTTCTTTTCAAATTAAGCCAGCTGGGTATTGACGGTCCTTTACTGTAGTTTATCGGTAGTAATTTATCAAATCGCTTTCAGAGAGTTACGATTGGTGGTCAGACGTCCTCTTTGCTTTCTGTACAGGCAGGGGTTCCCCAGGGCTCTATTCGGGGGCGTCTTCTTTTCCTATTTTACAATAATGACATAACTGATAATATTGTGTGTGTTATTAAGCTTTTCGCTGACGACACTAGCATTCTGGAGATAATCCATGCTCCGGTTACCTTTGCAGGTCGGACGAACGCAGATACTGTTCATATCTATGCATGAGGCAAACAGTGGAAAATGTCTTTTAATGCTATTAAGTCCTTGGCTGTTTTGTTTTCCACTAAACATGATATGCCAGATCACCCGCCTTTACTCCTTGGCAATTCTCTTTAACTAGAAGGTACTAGCCGTACACATTTGGGCGTTACACTTTCCAGTAATGTAAAGTGGGATGCCCACATTACCAGAATTGTGCAAAAAGCGAGGAAACTTCTGTCTCCCTTCCACAGACTTAAATTTAGTTATCTCGCAATACTCTAGCCTAATTCGGCTTTACAGATCCATGGCACGACCTATCTTAGAGTATGGATGCATAATTTTTGACATTTGCTCACAGACTCTTTCTAATTCTCTCGAGTGTCTTCAGTATGAAGCAGGTCGCATATGTTTTTGGAACCCTTAAACACATTCCGCATCATTTTATGCTTAAGCAATGAGGCTAGCCTACTCTAGATAAAATATGCCAATATTTCAAATTAAATATGTTTTACAAAATTGTTAATGGTCAAACTCCCGCTTATCTTTCGGATCTCGTTCCGAATAACAATGGTCACCCCACTGTCTAGCTAAGAAACTGACGCAGCCAAAGACAAATCAGGTTTAATTCCTTACGGTTCGGAAATTCGTTAATTCCTTTCTGTATTCAACTGTGGAACGTTTTCTCGGCGACATAAGACGTTCTGCAACTTTATCCCAATTTAAATCTTCTTTGAAAAGTACTTTATTGTCTGTAGATCTTGTTCCTGTGTATTACTCACACGGCAGTCGATTTTCAAATATCATACACACTCCTTTGGGCTTGGGCTTATCCCGACTAAATTCCCACCTACACATATTTAATATACTACCATCTTCAGCTTGTAAATGTCTAAATTCCGACGAAAGTACTCTTCATTTTATCCCAGAATGTCCCTATTATTCAGTTCCTAGGAAATTCCTTTTAAAAACTGTTTGTTACATGCTAGCTCCAGGTGTGAATCCTAGTCTTGTAGTCCATCTAGCTGGTGATACACTTATCAGGTATCTTACAGGTGGTAACAATGACCTTTCTGCAAACCTTAACATTAAATTCTTTGATGCTGTCCAAAATTTAATTTCTGACTCCAGACGATTCATATTTTGATTACCATGTTGATCCTGTCTGTATACGGTTTATGGCTAAGACTATCATCATTTGTTTGGTTACTGAGCTAGTGACATAATGAATCTTTCAGGATCAATAACTTGTACTCATTCTTTAATCGACATGTCTCTGCTTGTGAGTATTTACTTCATAGCATCCAGGAAAGTGTATTTTTTAATATTATTGCAACTATGTGTGGTACATATTTAGCATCTCGTGAATTGTACTGTCCTGTGTGTGTTGTATATATTCTGTGTGTCTCTCCATATCTGGGGAGCCTCTTTTTTAGTATCTCGATGGATACTATTAGGTTATCCAGAATCAATAAATATGTTTAAATTAGATAAAAAATATACATATATCTCACAACCATAAGATGAAAAAGTGTCTTCTGTCAGTACAAGCTTAGGGATCAATCTGTTGATTGGCTGTTAGATGTGGGCAAAACTGGTGATGTTTAAATGACCGTTCACAGTCAAAGCGTCACTGGATGTGTTTTTTACAGGAGAGCGGCCATATTTCACAGGTGAATGATTCAGACCACCATATTGTTTTAAGTATATAGGTCAAAGTTTTGACAGAGTTTTATAGTTTAGCATTTAGTCATCCTTCTTAATGGCCTGAGCAGATGTCATAAGTGAGTGATTAAAGTCAGCAAATCTCCTTGGTTATCTTTGATAGTGAATATCTCAGAAGCCATTTTTACAAACCTTGGTAAATTTGAGAAAAAAAATTATTAAATTTGAAAAAACCTCACTCAAATTTGGATGGATGAATCTAAGTGAAATTAACGGCTATGTAAAGACAAGAGTATAACTTAGGTAACCATTATTTATTTATCAATATTCCAATTTTAAAAGATACTTTTTGAGCTCCAAAGTGGAAAAACTAATCAATGGCAATCGCAGATTCTTAAAAATGCATAACATAAAAAAAACATTCCTTTTAACAGAAAACAAAAATGGTTACATAAATTAAACTACTGTCTTTACATGACCGCCGATTTCAAGCTTTTGATGCGAAAAGTTTTGTTGAGATCCTTTCTCAAAGTGTAAATCAGATCCCTTGAATAAAATGCCCCTCAAATTTTACAAACTGATCTTAGAATATTTATTGTTGCATGCATAAAATTACATATATTGACAAAACTAGAAATGTATACATCGATGGGCTTGTATCCAAAAACACAGACACAGTGGCAATTTTTGTACCACTCTTTTATATGTACCCTAAGTAAGAGCAGACACCTTAAAGGCAGCCTTTAAGTTTCTCAAACATTGATATCACGCCCGCCTAAACATTTCATTCATCAGGTTCAAAGTTCCGAAAGTCCGATGATCCGAAGGTCCAATGTTCTGACAGTTCGAAGTTCCGAAGATTCAATCTTCGTAGAAAACCCATGCATTCGAAAGCGCAATCTTCCAAACGTCTGTATTTCGGACAAGTAGTTTTGGCCTGTTGTTAATTCCATATTTGGGCCAATGTTCCTGCGATATTCCGCAGGAATGTAATTCAATCATTTTTTAACCACTCCGGACATCATAGAGAAACTTAGTATTTTAATTTTCAGTGCTGAAATACTTGTACGATAGAAATATATATTATTTTGAACATGTATAAAGAAATGAGAAAAGTTAAAGCAATACTATACAGGTTTGTAACCTATGCAGTTTAGGTTCTCGCAAGAGCAAATTTGGTTTGAGGCTTAGTCGATGGCTTTCCTCGACAACGCCATAGGCCCATATGACGAGCTGGTAAACATATAAATGTTTCTTTTAACATAACTTTAAATAGTTAAATTAAAGGTTTCTTAAATTAAATTTCAGATATTTTGAATATGAATTAGACATGTATACAACTGCAATTACAAGATATCTTTCATTCAATTTAAGATGTCTCAAAGCATGTCCACTTGAGATATTCTTATTCAAATTGAGATATCTAAACATGAATTTCAAAATACTTTAAATACTATTTGTGATATCATAAATTTAATGTAACATATTTTAAATTAAGAATTACGAACTTTTACATTATCAGAATTAAAAACATATATTCAATTCAGTATACTTGAATTTGATTCATGTTATAGTTTTTGGGATATCTGAAATTCAGTTGCAGCTGAATTCAAAATATCTGAAATTCAATTAAAGGAAACAGGAATTGAATACGGGATCTCTTAAAATCAATTTAAGATTGCTCTAAATTGTACCCTTTAAAAATTCTTAAATTCAATTTAAAGATATCTTTAATTCAGTTGAAGATATCTTAAATTGAGAACTGATTGTAACAGTAATTCGCCTTGCTATAAGGGCACCAATGTATAGGGCCATTGCTATGGACTAAAACCAAAGGATCAAAACACTAAACATTGATTTTAAATAGGTAATACATTATAATGAAAGAAAAGTTTGTTTGTTTGTTTTTTAATTTAATGTTCACAACGCAGTAAGTAGCAGATATAGATATATGTGTGTATGTGTGTGTGTGTTCTGTTAAAGTACATATGCCTAGAATGCAATTAAAACTTCAAAATGTGTAGGAATAACAATGTGTGTGCGTACTCTTCAAAATATTCGTTGTGGCTGTGAATTGTCATTTTGCTTTCAGCGCAACCAAATTCCATGGTGGCGCTCGAGTGATTATACTTTTGGTCGCATTGTCCTGCTTTTTCCTTTATCTTGAAGCTTATATTTTCACGAAGTGGAATAGCGCTGCTTATTGGCAAGGTAACCCCGGTAGATCAGCGACTCACTTTGGACGAATACCGAATACGATGAAGCATATACCAACTACTGTCCAAGTCTGTGGTGCCCCATCTGAACTCCAAATAACTTGGCTAGTTGAATTAATAAACACGAGTGACTGAGGTGAATGTTATCGTCGAGGTTGTTTCCAGATAAAAGCAAATGCCAAAGAGAGAATAAGATAGTGACTAACACTGAGCAATGCGCACAACGTGGGCTGGGGGTAAGCTGTTGACCTCGAGTAACAAGCCCTGCTAATTTTTCCCTGAAAAGAAAATTTTTGAGCCAGGCATGCTGGTATTTCAGTAGATCTTTTTTTCACAGTGAATAGGAGCAGGTACTTGTATTGTTCCCGTCATATACCTGGAAAAGTTAACATTTTATGACGGTACTTCTTGACGCCGAGATCAGAGTTCAAACATCAAATCTTTAATAAGGGTTTCGCAGCAGTGTCGATCATTTCGTTGGTCCAAGGTTCGCCGAACGAAACACGACTGGCCAAATAGAAACTCTGTTTTTTAATTCTCTCCAGGTTCATTGACAAGTAATTGACCAATAAAGCTAGTGCTAAGCACCGATTACGCACTGAGGAAAACTCTTGACTGAGGTCTTGCTATTCTGTTTGCCTTCTTTCTAACATTTGTAGAAATAGAAATTGCTTTCTCAAAGTACAGGACCAAAGAACAATGAATGAAGCAGACAACATTTAATATTCGCTAGTCATTACCAGGTAATACCAGAATATGAAAATGCGAACACGCGCGAAGCGAAATTGTTAAAATGCGATAATGCTCGAAGCGATAAAGGGAGGTAGTTATCGCGCCGTCATCTGTCGTAGTGTCGTATTTCGCATTTTCGCCTTTCGCATTCTCGCACTTTCGCTTCGGCGTTTTCACATTTGGGGACGTTCCTGTGCTCGGCTGACTTTGGTGCACAGACTAAAGTGGTCCTGTTATAGCAACGCGATAGCGGGCAGCTCATCAGAGTATGTTACGGAGCACAAATGTTACTTTGTTCAGTACAAAAACACCAAGGGGCACTCAAAAGAAAACCTAGCTCGTTTTACCCAACAAGGGCCATTTTACCCTCCCCCCCCCCCCCCCGCCGCTTCCGCTACATCTCAACCAGTCAAACGATCCATCTCATGTATACAAAGTTAGGACAAGAAGCTAACAAGCCCTTTCTGCAATTTTTTTTCATGGAAAATGAAATAAAAATTAAGAATTTTTTTTGGTGCAAGTCAGTATAAATTTGGCTGCCTATGTGAGCCTTCTTTGGCATTACATGCATTTGTAATAAGTATAAGTTGTCAGAAGGGTTTCATCTATTGAACGAAAATTACAAAATTCACAACAAATTAAATTAAAGATATGGCTGAAAATCTGTTTGTGCGTGAAAAATGCGTGAACTATATAATTCTAGCTCAGTGGCACACCCCTGGTAAATCATAGCTTTATTGTTAATGAAAGTTTTTTTTTTCAAAAGTAATAATAAATATCCACAGAACCGACGATCTTGTGACCACCATTCGGTACTTTGAGAAAAACCCTAGGTAAAACATATCGCATGTCAAGAACAAAATGTTTCTTCGGGTATTATATTTGTTAAGTTTAAGTTTTTCTTTTTTTTTTTTGTTAGTAAAAATGGCCTATGCTATTGGGTAAAAATAGTCGACATGGCAATTTATTTTGAAGTTATTCCTCACCCGTACGATCTCCATGGGTGGAACCAGACAAAAAGAACAAATGACAAATTTCAGAAAAGCCAGTCGCCAGACACCCAAGGTCAACATCGGCACACTATAATTTTGACATGTGTGTTGCACGTTAATGAGCCCCAAATACATTCCAGCACAAAACAGTATTCTGAAAGACACTTTTTTTCCCTTAAGGTCAGGTAGAGCATTTATTTCGATGGCATGAGTTACAATCCATGAGGACAACCTTTCTGCAGATTAGAGACTGGTACGTCTTATCCCCAACGTGCACAAAGCCGTGTATAAGTGTGAATTCGTAGGGTTACGTAAATATATTCGCACCAATTAAAGCTTCTGTCTCAGACGTGAAACCTACAAGGAAATCAGTTGTATGTCGTTAAAAAATGTTGTCTTGCATGGAAAGGTCATGTAAGGCTCTTTCTTACTTTGATAAGTATAAATTTTGAAACGTGATGCTGACCTAAAACCTTGCTTGGATACCTTTCTGAAAAATCACCTATCCGTAAAAGGTCTCGCCACTTGATATAGCTGGCAGCAACTATGCCGCAGTCCTTGACATTTTTCACTAATAACAATTCAAAGGTACATACCTTTTTTTCCAGCTCAAGCGGTTTGTTGTTGGGGTCACCTGTAATACCTGGCATATTCCTTGCGGGAATTTTTTTATTGCAAATGAGCAAACCTGTCAAGGAGATGTTAGTATGACGCATTAAAGGTAATGGGATATATATATATATATATATATATATATATATATATATATATATATATATATATATATATATATATATATATATATATATACATATACATATACATATATATATATGATATCACACACATTCACAAAACACACACGTGTGTGAGTGAGCGCGCGTGCGTGTGTGTATGTGTGTGTGTGTGAGAGAGAGTGAGTGATAGTAGACTGTGTGTGCGTGTGTGCGTGTGTGTGTGAGAGAGAGAGAGAGAGAGAGAGAGAGAGAGAGAGAGAGAGAGAGAGAGAGAGAGAGAGAGAGAGAGAGAGAGAGAGAGAGAGAGAGAGAGAGAGAGTATAGACTAAAGCTCCATGATCCAGTCATAGGTACATGCATGTTTTAAGTATGGTTTGTTTCTTACACATAACCTTTTCCATTTGGGGGAAACTTTTCATCTCCTTTCACCTCACAACCAACATTCCTTAACCTCGATTCATTTTCATGTCATTTTCTTGGGGGGAGGGGGGGGGGCGTTATTAGAAATTATTTGAACTGAAAGGTATAAAGAATCCTACGAATATATATTGTTCCCAGAAAATATATTTCTTTCTTTTGGCTTGGGCAATGCGCTAACTCACACCCAGGATAACCAGTTGTTTGCTTTTGTTCTGGCCTTGTAACGGATGATAATATTTTAACTTACGGCAAGTTATATGTTGATATACATAAAAAGTGGATCTTGCCGAAAAAAATAAATAACGGAAAGGTACACTTTTTACGTCAATCAACATATAACCTGCAGTGGGTTATAATGCTTATTTTTTAAAGTTATCACTGCTTTTTTCAAGTTGACATACAAGGCATCGCCTTGCTGTTTTGCCCTGAATGTAAACGTATGACCATATCAACCATCTTTATTAGACCAGCGTTATCTGTTGGGTGTCTCACTACCAGTTTAGTCAAAGCGTCTCGAACTTACAGACAGAGCATTGCGCTAAGTGACGCCTTTCAAAAACACACAAAGCATGATGTTGGGATGATCAGAAGGATTTTGTTAGGCTGAAGATGCAGATGAAGAATATAAACCGGTCTTGTCTGCAAACCGGCAGTACGTGATTGGTTGTGTGTCGTCTGGTGGAGATCCGCCTCTGGTGAGGATACTGCAGGTCTTGTCCTGCCGGCAGATCCCGAACATCTTTGTTCGGCGGAATTCTTTGAGCAGCTTGTTGTTTTGGGGTTTGGGGCTGGGGCTGTTTTTTCTTTTTGTTTATAGCTTTGTTTGTTTGTTTTTCTGCTTTTTGTTTCCTTTTTTTTTTCGGGGGGGGGGGGAGGGGGACTCCCTTTGCCAGAGCTTCCGACCTGCAGCTCTCTCCAGCTTTAATGCGGCCTATCGTTCTCGCCTTGTCTGCTGAGGTATAATGGTCTCGAGCACAGATGGGCAGTGTCATCTCCAGTCCTAGATCCCCCACACCGTAGCACAGCTTGTGTCCATTTTACACAGGCAAAGTGCATGAAAAAATGATATAGCATGCCAGAACAGGGACAGGAAGGCTCTCTCTCTCTCTCTCTCTCTCTCTCTCTCTCTCTCTCTCTCTCTCTCTCTCTCTCTCTCTCTCTCTCTCCTCTCTCTCTCTCTCTCTCTCTCTCACTCTCTCTCTCTCTCTCTCTCTCTCTCTCTCTCTCTCTCTCTCTCTCTCTCTCTCTCTCTCTCTCTCTCTCTCTCTAACATCTCCATGTCATCAGTAGTATAAAATATATAGAAAACTTTACCGTAGCATATGAACTTATTTTGTTCAAGAGGTCTGACACATTAATAAATGAATGGACTTAATTAAGGAAAACAGTTTTCAAATTTATATATCGAGCCGTGCCCAATTGTTGGACGTGCCCAATTGTCGGAAATCGTCGATAGTTTTGCCATTTATTGACAAGATGTGTAAAAAAATATTAATTTAATAAGCACCGAGAGACTCATGTGGGATCAAAGACAATTTGACCAATTTTTAAATTTGCATATTTTGAGACACAATGTCAGCTTTTAGACAGAAAATATCCATTATTGTCGGCAGGTGTTATTCAACATTCGTGCGACGCAGTGTGCAAAATAAAGTTGTAAATATAATATATGTATCAAAATATACCGGTTCTCCTCTCAAGGAATGGAGTTTAATTTCCAGCTAGAAGGTGACTAAAAATTAACGTGGAGCCAAATTCCTTCCCATGTTCGACATTTGGGTACACCTAACTTTCTGCTCATGGCAGGATTTTCTCGATCATCTCTTGTAAAATGTGTGCGCGTTCGCAATCCAAAGAGTGTGATTTGACAAGAATCGTGCTCCAACAATACACAGTGTTTGGTCTTTTCAGCGGCATTGGCAAAAAACATCAGTAATTGTAATTTAATTTTCAGTCTGGCAATGAACGCAACCTCACACTTAGCTGTCCGACAATTGCACATCCCAGTATACTTTCAGGAATACAGGAGATTGAAATAACAACTACTGATTGGGAGTCCCTCTTTCAAATCATATAAGCTTGAAAAAAAATATTTCAAGTTAAAAACTATTTGACAAAAGAATGACGTCATGGACTGATGAGTTCAACTGAATAGAGTGTAAAATGATCTCGGTGTCTGAACTTGTGGTTACAAAAGCCTGTCGGAGAAATATGCTTTATACGGTCAACTAATTATGGAAGCAAACTCATCATTTCAAAGATGAACGATGTAAAAGAATTGTGATGCCAAAAATCATAATTTCAAAGAATTATGAGGTCAAATGATAGATCTCAAATCACTATGATGTTAAAAAGTTACACCAGAAATATTATGCCATAGAATTATAATTTATATCATTATAATTTAAAATAGGTAGGATATCAAATAATTTTGGTGTCAACAATTGTGATTTAGCTAAGAAATGAGGGTCGATTTTGTGTGTGTTATGTCATGATGACGCGGGTGATTCAGGCTGGCCTCGTAGGCCAGTGCGCCTCGCCCGATGCCGGCTTCAATCACCCACGTCATTGTGCCGTACCACACACACACAAACACACACACACACAAGAGACCAACATTGCTTACATTTACATTTCTCCCTTAATCTTTCTGCTCAATTACACAAAATTTAGGACATAGAATTGAGAAAAACGACCAGAAACTGATTTATCCAGCATGGTCAAGTGCTGGTTTCCGGAAACGCAGGTGTGCGTGGCTTATTGCAATGTGGGCGGGACACGTGTTACGGCCTAATAACACACCACGCTCTTTCCTATACTTGCGATGTTAAAAGTTAGATTGAGAGTAAATATATAATTATAACTACAATTAATCTTGTTTTCAAAGGATTAAGATGTCAAAGAAAGATGTGGTCAAATAATCATGACGACCAAAATTAAGATTTAAAAAAAAAACGCGATGTAAAAGCAGTATGTCCCAGAGATAGGGTCTCAAACAATTATCATTTTAAACGATTTCAAATACTACATTTATTACTGAATTACAATTTCACTATAATAATATAATTGCCAAAAAGATGTTCTTAACTTACGATCGATTTCAAATTACTATTTTACCAATTATCTTACTCGTAGTGGGGGAGGGGGGTCTCGCTTTTAGACCAACCTGTTACTGACTTTTTATTTTAACAGTTTTAAGCCTTCTATAATATCATTGCCACAAACGTAAGATGCCGTGTCATGACCTATTCTGCGAGTTCTCCCGCATTTTACACAAATTGTCACTAGAAGTAATTCTTGCCAGTGGGTTTTATCCAGGTCTGTTACTCATTCTTGAGCTGTAAAGGGTATATTTTATTTGTTTAGTGGACTTACCTTTTTTAATAAGGTCATGATTGTATATTTTTGTGCTGTTGTTTTATGGTTTTCTTGTATTGTTTTCCCTTTCATTTCAAATTAGTGTATGGACAATGCCTGAATGCATATACATGTATATTGTGTTTCTCAACAAAAATCTTAAGGTTTTGAATCGTCCTAAATTGTGCACGAATGTTAACAACGCACATATATGTGTTAGTGTGTTGCTGAAATTCATGGTTCCGTCGTGTCAGTTTTCTCTCACTACACACATAACACCAGCTGCAAATATATCCCCGGACGTGACTTCTCTGGTCAGCCATATATATAAGCTAATGAAGACTGGATAAACTGAAGTAAGACCACATAGTGCGCGCCACTGAAGCGTATCAAACCTTACCTCTCACGACGTTACCACCGACACCACCAAAAAAAAAAAAAAAAAAAAAAAATGCAGGCGCATGCGCATTTTCGTTTACTGAAGTCAAGCCACACACATTGGGCACCACTGAAGCTTATCATGATTATTACACCCGGCCTTCCTTCACTTTCCTCGCCGGCCCATTTTCTTATAAACAAACTTCCTTCTTGAGGAGTCGTGCTTGTGCCAAAATTTCACCGCACTCTGTTCTAAGACTCTGTCGAGGTGCTGTGTGACCCCTGGGTCTCTCAGGCAGTGTTGACTTTAACAGATATTTTACATAACTTTACACTTCAAAAAAGAATCCACAAATTCTCTTTGTTGGGCCGCATGATCTCTGAGTCTGAAGTCCAGCACTTTAAGGATAAACTGAGGGTAATTTGGGGCAAATATTCAAACTTCGACATATTCATATATCAGCTGAAATTCGTAATAATCCTTCGTTTTAGCCTTCCATAATTCATCAGTCTTAATTCCAAAAAGTGAATTTTGCACTTTTCCCATCCATGTTTGCGTGTTATGGTCAAGCTTCGCAGTTTCACGTGTCATGCCACTAACCCCCACCTCCAGAAGTCGGCATTTACAGTGGTTTACTCATTGCGACCTCCCGCATTGATCTACAGTAATTCCCCGTAGCTAATGCACACATTTAGCGCCATTTTTCATTTATTTTCATAATGTTATGGTGCGCGTTACTCACAGGCACAGAGGACCAGAGCATTTTTTCAGTCTCCTGTGTGCCGGTTTCAAATCGTCATAGTTTGAGGTGAATGGGCAGCTGGGCGATAATGATGCGTTGATTTGATTTGATTTAAACATATTTATTTCAATTGGATTACCTAATAGTACAAAGGAGCACTAACAAAACAGGTTCTTCAAAAACATGAGATAAAACAACACAGTATGTACATGATACACAGGACAAATACAATAAACTGAAGACTGCAGGTAAAAAAGGGATGCGGCACGGAAATTGAAGATATTGAGATTAAACCTATTAACAAATGTAGTTATACCTACTACATAAGACAAAAAAGGCACAAATGAAATCTTCTGGTTTCGACTATACATGTATATCGTGTTACAGCTTCAAATATCTGGATATTGATATCATCAGGAATGTCTCTATTACCCTGAATAAGATACCTAATTAAGATATCACCAGCTAAATCTACTATCAATGAGGGATCAACACCCGGCATGAGTATTCCACATAGAGTCTTCAAAAGTTCATTCCTTTGTATAGTATCAAATTCCTTTTTAAAATCTAAATAAATTGCATCAAAAGCCTTTCCTTCATCGTACATGAATGTCCAATCCTCTAATGTGTTTAAGAAATTTGTTAGACAAGATCTTGCTTTACGGAACCCAGGTTGTTCATCACATAGTAAGTCATGATCCTCAAGATGTTGAACTAGCCCTTGTCTAATGATTTTCTCAATAAGTTTACACAACTGGGAAGTAGGCTTACAGGTCTGGAATTGCCAATCACAGATTTTATCTTCCTTTTTAAAGATCGGTGTGACATTGGCTTTCTTCCATATGTCTGGCAATCTGCCTTGATCTAGTGATTGCCTCATCACACAGTACAAAGGAAAATTCAGATTGTCAGTACATCCTTTCAGAACCCTAGGGTGAATTTCATCTGGGCCCATGGCCTTGTTTGGGTTAATTTTGTATAAGTCTCTCAGTTCTAAAGGTGGAAAATAAATGTTATCCAACACCAAGTCTTGGGTGATAGTTAAATGAGCCAAGTGCATCCTTGTCGAAGTGTTAGTATACAAAGTCATTCAACCAAATTAAATATTTGTCATAAGTCATTAAACCAAATTAAATATTTGTCATCCTCTTTTACGTAAACTGACTGGAAGGAATTATTTAGTTCCATGGCTGCTTCTAAGTCATCTGTGGTTGTCGAAACATCTTCATTACGAAGACCAGATATTGCAGAAAGTGATTTATTTTTGCTATTTACATACATGCAGAATGCTTTTGGATCATTCTTAATTTTTTTACATAACTCTTTTTCATAGTTTCTCTGGATGAGCTCTCAACTTCTCTGTGGCTTTGTTTCGCCTTTTCATATACTCTCTGTATCTTGCATAAGACCTTGTTTCTAGATATCGCTTCCACGCAAAGAATTTCCCTTCTTACTGCTCTCTTGGCTTTGATATTGAACCAGGGTGGTTTTACTTTGGTTCCACGGGTAATTGTAACTTTAGGTACACACTCATTTACAATATTACCCAACGCAGTATTCAAATATTCCCATGCATCATTTACATCAGTTGCTGAGGTAACAAGACTTTAGTCTTTCTCTGATGATAATTGGTTCATTTTCTCGTAAACAGCTTTGTTATAGTCATACCTGTATACATCCTGATCACTTTTGTTTTCAAGATTTTGTAAATAATCCCATGTTATAACACTGTGGTCACCTTTTCCCAAGGGACAATCAATTACTATATTTGATATGTCAAAATTATTTGAGGAGATAATCAAGTGTAAACAGCTTGGGACTGCTTCACCTCTCTGACGTGTAGGATCTACCATATGTTGTTTCATAGATAAGTCATTTAGTTTATCATAAAACTTATGTGAAAAGGAGCCCGCCCTATCTTGTACAATATAATTTTCCCAGTCTATCAGGGGTAGATTGAAGTCCACAGTGACAATTATTTTGCTCTTACAAAGTGAACTGGCTAGTGCAAGTTGTTTCAGAATCATCATGTTATGTTTTTGAGAACTGTCACCTTTTCTGTAGACTACTCCGAAGAGACTGTCTGCTTTACCAGGATTTCTTACCCATATCCACAAAGTGTCTTTTATTTTTAACTCCACTAAATCCTTGCAACAGTACGCTTTCAATGTGTGTCTTACATATATCATTACCCCTCCTCTCACCTCAGGTGTGTCCGTTCTAACTGACTGAAAACCTGGAATATTAATAAAATCATCAGCGAACTTTTTCATATTTTTCGAAAGAATCCCTTCGTACCTTGTATAAAACGTATATTAGGCCACACTTAGAATTTTGTGTGCAGGCCTGGTCTCCATTCTTGAAGAAAGATATAATTATTCTAGAGAAAGTCCAGAGAAGAGCTACAAAGCTGCTTGCAGGAATAACAAACTTGAGTTACGAGGAAAGGTTAAGAATACTACAGTTAACCACCCTGGAAGATCGTAGATTGAGAGTTTAATTCAAGTTTATAAAATTTTGAAAGGCCTGGATTCTCCAACTTCTATCTGGCCACCAATAGTAACTCTCTGAAAACGGTTTGACACACAATTTTTAACAAGCCCAAACGAGGGTCTACAATGCCATATTGTTTTAGTTTAAAGAGGAGTCCCTCATGCCAGACACGATCGAAAGCTTTAGAAATATTGAGAAATACCATGCATGCCTCATGTCTAAACCCGAGGTCATGCTAAATGTCATGAAGTATTTTGGTGAGTTGATTAATTGTAGAATCATTTGCCTTAAAACCAGAGTTTTTCGAGCTCAATAGTTCATGACCATGAGGTACTCATAAAGAACATTATAGATGAGACTTTCAAATACTTTCTAAACATTACACAAAAGTGAAATTGGACGGCAATTTTCTTTGATTTGCTTGTCGTTCTTTTTAAAAACTGGACAAACATTAGATTTTTTCCAAACAAAAACGAGAAAGCAGGACGTAGAGAGACAAAGGTTAAACAATTTTGTTAAAGAAGGAGCGATACCTGGACGAATAAGAATTTCACGGAAGGGAATGAACTGTTTGCATAAATCAAAGAAAAGATCAGACCACATAGAAAAAAATTGTTTATGTCATCAAAAATGTCAAAACCGGTGTTAAAAGGAGCATCTGAAAGACTTCTAGACAAGTCAAACTTATTTGCTCGTTTATCGTCCCAGATTTTTCGTTTGAAGGACTTGTCTACACTATGGCGAAGTGATAATGTGCAATAAATATCAGAATGATCAGAGGTACCAATTAATGCCCGTGTCCCCGAGTTTAGAATATAACCAGGCGAATCAGTTATAACTAGATCAAGCAGACTCTCTGAAAGTTCATTTGAGCGGGAAGGCTCGTCAATAAATTGAAATAAATTAATTCTGGATAAAAGGTTGAGAAACTGTAGGCCAAGCTCGCTTTTGGAATGATCTGTATCCCATCTGTGGCACCTTTCGTTGAAACCACCGGTGACGAGTAGAATGTTTGGATGAAGATCTAAGGCACTAATTATGAAGTTTTCAAGGCCATTCTGGAAGAGATCCCTATCAAAATCAAAATTGGCCTCAAGGGCGATAATAGACTGCTAAAGTATAATTCCGTGTTGCGATGGAATTTCTACCCACAGACATTCAGTAGAATCATGATTTTCTTGTTCTAGGTCATGTCTTCTTATGCAAAGTAACATCTTTCTTACATATATTCCGGCCCCTCCCCCAGAGCCAACAGATCTCTCCTTGCGTAAAGGTAACTGGAAGCCTTCCATGAATAAAAGTTCATTCGGATAGGTCTCGTCTTATCATGTTTCAGAAAGAGTTACAATATCAACGTGTTCGGATTGGGCAAGGGACTAAAGTTCCGGACTTTTCATACTGCGTAAATTTGCATGGCATAGTGCGAGGTTCTTATTGGCATGTCTCTAAACTGGGCCTGGATTGGGATGAACATCAGCTACTAACTGCTTACACACAAGGGACATCAAATGGCGCAGATTAACAAACATGTTCAAAAGAAACAGAATGAGCAAAGTATACCAGAAAACTAAGGATGTGAGACTTACATGAAAGTCAAAGTCACAAGATCTAAGCAACCTTAAATTTGAACAACGTCTGCGAAGGTTATAATGCCCTATTGCAATTCTAAATTGCGGTAAACAAATACCCATTTAAATGCAAATAGTTGTGATTATAGACAAAACGTCAAAATCACCGTGTGCGTATCCGTTAAAAGTAAAGTGTGCAAAAGCACAAATTTAGCACAATACTGCGATCTGTCTTCGGTAATACAAATAATACGAACATTAAAAAGTAAACATCAAATTGGAAACAAGTAAAATGGATGGTATCATAAGAAAGAAGACTGTAACTGGAGAGCAAAAAAAGTGGTATAGTAGACATAATTGTAAATATATCATCGAAACAGTCCTCAAAAACACTGAAGACTACCTAATTTCGTCAAGAAATGCATATCAATACATACTTTCCTCATACTATTTTTGAACAAACCACAGCTTATAAACAATTTTACTACGATTGTCTCTTTGTGTTGAAACTTCAAAGTCGGTTGTCTACAAGTGACTGAGCCGCCATTTTTACACACCAGATGACGATGCCGAAAGCCGAATTACCGTCCCATCGAAACTTACACAAAATTTACACAAACTTTCTATTCAGCCCCGTTACAACTTCAACTGTTTTTTTTTTCTTTAAGTATAAATTAATGGATATGCAGCAGTCAGTAGATGGGAATGAAATAGACTTGCTCAAGTTTCACTGAACTGTCTTCTGTATTTTATTTAAAATCAGATTCATTGCAAAATAAAATTTTAAATAAACACACTTCGTGGCCTTATTCTGTTACAATACAGGTAGGCCCTTAAACCTAACTAGCTGGCGCGGGACGTGTCTATAACCAGATAATATTGACTCCAGATGATTAGCGCCAGGCGGTCTGCACTGTGTTTCTTATCACACAGACAAGCGGGCGGTCATAACGCCCCCCTCTTCAGAAGCTGTTAATTGAGCTACTGTGTAATGAAGGATTAATTACAGGGCACCGCGTCAGGCGGAGGGCGTCCCTGGTGTCGGCAGCCGGAGGGAGACGATCAGCTTTGTCTCGCTTGAGTGGCCAGTGACCATGCATTCATCGAAGACCACTTTCCACTCAGTCTTATCGCAATGATAATGGGATTAGAACTGACCAGGATTCAATAGCTGCCACTGTTGAAACCGGCACGACGGCAGTGTCGACCAGTTAAAAAAAATAGGGGCCTAATAGCAATAATAACAGTAGGACCTACTTAATATTAATAACACCGTGTAGTTGGCATAATATTATACAGTTAACTTTGTGGAGGAGAAAGTGTATCGCACTTCTGGTTGGGATCGCTGGATGGGAAAATAGGGACATGCACCAGGGACTTGTGCAAGTCTAGGAATGAAAGTGAATGCATTGGAGATGCGTGTTGTGTGACTGTGGAAGTACCAATGACGATCTCCACTCGCTAAGCACTGTTCTGTTTCCCGGGTTTTCCCATTGCACAAGTTTGTTGCATATCGTAATATAGAGTTGGTATTTTGGGGAAAAAACATTAATTATCTTATTGACATTGATTGACTGAAGGTCCATTTTTAAATGCCTGGTTTTGGTGGGCCAAGGTATGGTTGGTGCTTTGCGTAGGCTTGGCCTTTGTTCTAATGCATTTTTTACCCGCGTGTTATTTTCAGACACCGGCATTTTCCGACTTTTGACTGACCAAAATAGTCCTTGCACGTTATGCAGATTTTTGCCAGGCTTCGGTATCTTTAAATCAATGTAAACCAAACTGACGGATTTCCCATACTGGCCACTATATATTGTTCTCCTTTGCCAGCCAATGGCTACCCCGCAACGAATTTGCCAATCATCCTAATGAACCTGCCATATCAGGAGTAACCAATCAGCGGGCCAGATATGAAACCACGCTTGCGACAGCACATGTTGAGTCTGATACAGAACTCGGAATTTTCTTAACAAAAACTTCATAAATTGCGTTCTTACCAAGTATGATTAATGGACGATCTCATAGTAGCCAAAGAACAAACAATGCTTACGGATTATAGAGTTGTCAAACTGGAAAAAACGCGAATAAGCGCCTGTTATCCCCTCGAAGACGGCTTGACATTTGAACTCAGTTTTCCAACGATCGTTGTCATAACAACATCCCAAACTATTTTGTTTTCATTTTCTACAGTTTTTTTGCTTGAAAAAACATTTAGTTTTCGCCAATGTCATCCCGAAGAGTTAAACTAAAAAAGCGGGTCTCAAGTTTTTTGTGTGAGGCCAGGCTCTTTCTCAGTACTTGAGAAAATTGAAATCCTTTGATGTGTAAATGGAGCCTCATCTCTTCACCTTCAGACTGCTACAGCTCATTGACGGCGCAAAACACAGGAAAAGAAAACACAGTTTTAAGGAAAGGTGTTAGAACATTATTTTTTCAAAGATTTTTTTTATGCAGTACCATAAATGAAAAAGTTGAATCACATTATCGAAAAAAAAAATATCTTTGCATAATTGCTGCATAAACACTTAACAAAGTACGTAATTGACAATAGTGTCATTTGATTTTGCGGCAAGTTTACTTTTCAAAAATGTATACTTTATGGGGGTAAATATGAGCAATAATTTGTTTATTTGATATTTAGTAGAAGATATACCTAACCCTGAGCTTATACTCAACCAGTCAGCCACGGACCACCCATAAAGAAGTGCCAGTCTATAGTTTGTTATCAATTTTTCTAAACAGTATTTCATTACATTTACTGCATACACGCCTCATTGAGCTCGACTCAGCAAATCAAGTGCGTCGGTACACTGATTCGGAACAATGGACACAAAGGCAGAATCAGATTTTCACCTCTTTTCGCTACTCGTCCCTGTCTATTCGCTCTTATTCGTCTGTATGAGTCCATTGTATTTGATGGTGGCTTCATCGTATATTTATGCCGTTTATCGCTTAGCTTCACCACAATCAGGGGTGTGGAGGTGAGTGTGGGGGGAGGGTACCGGAGACATCCCAGAACACTGGTACCAGTGATAATCTTGCCATAGTACAAGGTACAGAATGTAGCAAGATTAAGAAATAATGAATAAGCATGTAGAGGGGTTTCTGGTTCGCAGACACTGCAGGCTAAACAAAATGTCGGCACCCCAGTAAGAAGAGCCCCTATAACCATCCCCCAAACCAGCGACTGGGGGGGGGGGGGGAGTTTATTATTATTATTATGCACATATTTATTTTCTCTGGATTGCCTAATAGTATACAAAGACTAATCTGGAGGCTCTACAGTATATAAAAGGACGCACAGGAATATATCCAATACACACTGGACGAGAATAGAACACTAAATTCACGGCTTGTGCACAAATACAACTGATGCGAAATAATGGAGACTTATAATTAGATCATATTCTAAATTAATAAATAACACGTGTAGATTTTGATAAGAATGTCTGAACAGCCTCAAAGATGAATACATTATCAGTGTCTGGCAGATCCTCACTACCTTTCAAGAGAATATTTAGTAAAATGTCACCAGAACACTGAACTATTAGAGTCGGATTTACACCTGGGGCGAGTAAGTGACACATACTGTTCAGTGGACGGACACTTTGCACAGTGACCTTGTGGCAGAACAAAAGGTAATGTTTCGTATCTTCATTAGGATGAGAGCATGCACACATTGAGGCTGGAAGGATATTGACATGATATAGACGGGCATTTAAAACTGAGAAGTTAAGACGTAACTGCGTGTGGCATAGGTTTAGGAAACGACTTCCACATTTAATGTATGAGGGCGTTTTGTCAACAATTAAGAGTAATAGATTTAATTTAGATTTAAACTACGGCAGGGAATCGGTGACACGAGCATCAACCAGGAGATTATACCATAATTTGATAGCAAACGGGAGAAATGAATCGCCGAAGCGATTGGTGGTAAACCTAATTTGGCGTAATTCAGTACGATATCTCAATAGACGCCCAGTAGTGAATGCAACGTCACGAGGAACGACATCATGCAGGTTTTGTGGAGTCAACCTATTATACATTTTAAAGAAAAGAATAAGTTTAAATTATTTCTTCCGATTTGCCAGAGTTTGCCGTTCAAGCTCTTCCAGAAGTAAGACACGTGGAGTGTATTTAGTTGCGCCAAAGCATATCCTGGCTGCCTCATACTGCGCAGCTTCTATAGATTGTGGCAGATTTTTAGTGCAATTGCCAAACAGGACACACCCATATTCGAGAATAGGACGAATCAATGCTGTATACAACCGTATGAGTGCCTGGCGGGAGAGTTTTTATTTGAGTCTGCGTAAAAGAGCAAGCCGTTAGCTGGTTTTATTAACAATGCGTGTTATATGCTGGTGCCATGACAAATTACTTGAAAGTGTAACTCCAAAATGTGTGTGAAGAGTAGCCTCAAGTATCAGTGTGTTTCCAAGAAGTAGTTGAGGTTGATCTGGCTTATGTCGTTTAGCTGAGAAGGTCATTGAAATGGATTTTATGGCACTAAATGTCATACGCCAGAGCTTGCCCCAACGATAAATTTGTATAAGATTAGAATTAAGGCTTTCAGCTGCGGCCATTGGTTCGTGGACAATTTCAAGAATGCTGGTATCATCCGCAAATAAACGGATGTCAAAGGTGATGTTGACAGTGATGTCGTTTATGTAAACGAGGAAAAGTAGGGGACTAAGGATGGAACCTGGGGGCACCCCAGCCTCTATAGGGAGCCAAGGTGAGGTCTGTCCTCCAATTGTAACGCGTTGAACTCGGTTTGAGAGATAGCTTTCTATAAATAGTAACATAGGATCCTCAAACCCCAATTGTTTCAGTCCAAAAGTAGACCAGCGTGCCAGACTCTGTCAGAGGCCTTGGATTTGTCCAGCAAAACCATACGGGCCTCATGGCCCAACTCAAGGCCACTGTAAATAGTATGAAGTATGCTAACAAGTTGATTTATAGTGGAATCGTTTTTCTTAAAGCCAGAGTTTTTAGCAGAAAGTAAATTGTTACAGGCTAGATTCTCATAGAAGATGTTATAAACTAGACGCTCGAGTACTTTGGAGACATTACAGAGGAGTGAAATAGGCCTGTAATTTTCCTTTGACTGTTTGTTACTTTTCTTAAAAACGGGGTACACGTTTGACCTCTTCCAGGGATCTGGAAAATATGAGTTGGGTAATCAGAGATTGAATACAGATCGGTGAGAGAACTTGAGATTGAAGGGCCACAGTATCTAAGAAGGGTGTTGCCTATACCGTCAGGACCACAAGCAGAACTATTTTTAGAGACTTTAAAATCTTTTCTACATCATTTACTTGCACTTAAAACATAGACAGGCGGGCCTCAGTCCGGAAGGCAAGGTCGGGCAAGGGCAAAGGACTGTCATCATGTGGGGTATTGCACTGATCAGCAAAATACTTGTTGAATGTCACAGACTTCTCTATGTCGGAAGAAATATTCGTTCCATCGTCACTAAGAATTGGAATGTTTTGATAAAGTTTGTGACCGAGAATAGAATTGCTAAGGTTTCACCATCTTTTAGGTTTTATCTCTCTTGAATCTAGTTCATATCGGAGTTTGGTAAAGTAAAGACGAATGGAGTTTTTAATAGCGTTGACTGTAAAGTAATGTCTCCGTTTGTATAACTGGAAGAGGCGTTCAATATTTTGAGTAGTGAGGAGCGTGTGAGGCCAAGGCTTTTGTGTCTAGCATTTATACCTGTTCCACGCGCGATTGCGCTGCCTTATTAGCCTTTTGGTACTACATGTTTGCCGCAGGATAGCCGTGAATACAACAAAAAGGATATGTCAGACAAGCAGCCAGGTACACGACGTATGTATATTAATTTCCCGCCACAAAGCACGGGTAGGGCGCCAGGAGATGACCGGGTACGTGTGGGTCACGCTACTGTTGCAGACAGGCCCATTTGCTCATTTTTCACATAACTAGCGTTTTTGGAGAAATTTAAGTTCATAAACTTCAAACTGGTATTCATATAGTACTTCCCGAGCCATTAAAAAGAAAATTCCGACTGCCTTTAACAATTATTATTTCCAAATATTAGTTATATCCTGATTTTCCCCACAGGTACGGACCAGTATCTCGCAACATCTCGATAATCGTGACTAGGCAATCAGGTAGGCAGTTGTGGCGGGAAATTAATATGCATATCTCTTATTGATGCCAATATCCAGCTTATGGCCGGTGCCTGCCATTTACAATGTAGACAATTTTCAGGTCATGCAACTTAATGAGCCTTCAAAATTACATGGCAAATCCACCCATATGTTTGTATGCACATGTATGTACCTGTTCCGTTACAGAGGCTTAAATGCCCTTGTAATAAACGATGTAAAACAGATTGGCTTACAAAATTCAATCTCAAACGTAACACAAGTAGCTAAGATGTAATCAGTGTACTCCGTTGAGTATCCCAAGAAACATCTCTATTAACTATATCCTATTGTCGGATGGGGATTTTAATACAGATCCCATGTTGATTGGCTCTTTCTACAGCAGTGGGCGGTGGCGGGGGGGGGGGGGAGGATGCGGACGTTAGAGACATTAAGATTATATGGACAGACATACGAGTCCACAATAATAAATTCCTACTGGCGGTAATGCCTAACAAACTCATTACTGTTAGACCCAATGATAATCCATGGTATACGCCTAAACTACATAGAATGCTGCGGAAAAAATCGTCTTCATAATAAAGCCAAAGATAGTCAAAGTAATTCCCGTATGTAGGCTGACTTCCTGAGTCATCGAAATTTTTAACAGGCGGCACTGGATGAAGCAGAACGAGTTCATCACGAAAAAATAAAGGCAAATTTAAAAACTAACATAATAAAAATAAAGCATGGAGGTGTACAGCATAGTATTTGTTGGGATGTAATAAAACTTCTCTAATGCCGTCAACTCTAACTGATGCGAATGTTATTGATGATGATGATGATGATGATGATGATGATGATGATGATGATGATGATGATGATGATGATGATGATGATGATGATGATGATGATGATGATGATGATGATGATGATGTACCTAAGGCAGAAAATTTTATTTTTTTCTTCCTAAGACAAACAAAAATTGAACCTGGTACACAGGAAATGCCGTCCTTGGAGCTAAACCTAAATGGGCCTTTAAATGATATTATGAATACTGAAAGTGGTGTTTTAGACGTCCTGAAAAGCCTATAGACACAAACAAAGCATTAGAACCTGATAGGGTAAGTCCTCGGCTGTTAAAAGAGGCCTCAATAATTGTGCGAAAACCGTTGACAAAACTATTTCATTTATGTTTATCTCAGTCCAAATTCCCAATGCAGTGGAAAATGGAAACATGATCACAGTCCATAAGCGTGAGACTAAAGACTTAGGTAAAATTATCGCCCAGTTTCTCTGCTGAGTGTAGTCGGAAAGGTCAAGGAACGAATTATCTTTAAAAATGTATTTGATTATTTCTGAGATCACCACGTTACAACCAATTTCAGTAAGGTTCATACGAGGTGACTCTTCTGTTCACAGCTTTTACATTATACAACGTATTATCTAGTGCCTTAGACGAACAAAAGGAAATACGTATGGATTTTTTGAACATCACAAAAGCCTTTGCTAGGATATGGCACGAAGGTTTATTGAGGAAACAAGAAAAACAGGGGAGTCTGGCTCATTATCATCATGGTATAAAAATTATTTGCGAGACAGACAGCAACGTGTGGTTATTAATGGGCAAACTGAAGCTCCTGTTGGGGTACAGTTGAAGTAGGCGTACCGTAGGGATCCATTCTCGGTCCAATTCTATTTATGATCTATATAAATGATTTGGTTGATGTTGTACACTCCAACATAAGATTATTTACAGATGGCGTAACATTATTCCTTGAGGTCCACAGCCCACAAAGAGCAGCTCGCGAAATTGATGCAGATCTACTAAATGTACAAAACTGGGGAAAAAAACGGTTGGTTACCTTCAACCCCACCAAAAATCAAGACTATGCTTATTTCTCGCAAAATTCTGACACAAACCACCCCAATTCAAAAAACAGGTGTTCGGCCACAGACTCGATTCAGGAGCAAAGCTTTTAGGACCCATTATACGAAATGATTTAACATAGAAGAGCCACATAGATACAGTCGCAGAAGAACGCACAAGACTTGTTTATATTATGAGACGTGTACAGCATGGATTGCAAAGGTCTTACGTGAAACAATTAAAACATCCTTATGAGACCCATCCTGGAATATTGAGATATTGCATTGTCAAATTGCACTCAGACCGAGGAAAAGCTATTAGAAACTGTTCAGCTGGATGCTGTCCGTGATGTGACAGGAGCTATGCAGGGAACAGGGAATTGTATATCACAAATGGTTGGGAAAGCTTGCATCAGAGACGCGAAAAACGTGAATTAAAACAGTTTTACAAAATTATTAATGGTAAGGCCCCTCCAATATCCAAATGATTCTCTATCACAAGTAGTCAAAACAGAACCTCTTACAATTTTCGCAACCAGCATCAGTGAGGATCAGTGGCCAGCTGGATCTCCTAACCTGTCCCCCATTGGACATTTATGGAATGTTGTGGGCCGTGGATTCAGGGACGTACACGCCGCGAACGAGTGTGACGAACCTGCGGCCATCCTGGACCAGCTGGCAGAGCGGCTCACAGACCAGTGGGACCAACTTCCCCTGCGCCGATATTGCCAAGCTCACCAACAGTATGTCAGTATGTTGGACTCTGATGGATAAACATGAGAAGCAATTTTAGTCATCTACTGTACATTTTTATTTCTTTTTTTTTACATCTTGAAAAAAAATCAGAAGGATAGAAATCTGTAAATAACCAACATGGATTATACTTTACATATATATTAGGTTTCGTCACACACCTGCAATATCTTTTAGCTGACATAGAATTGACTGCTGGCTGTTTAGTTAATAGGGTTAACAATTCAAATCACTTTCACATTGAATTTACCCGTAACTTATGGTAAAAGGGACGCTTTGTCATAAAAATAGAAGATGTACCAAGGGTTTCCTAGCCAAGAGGACCTGAACACTTTCACACCAGATGATTGAATGTTAATAACACAAGTGATGTAGAAGAAAGAGATGACAGTTCTTGCTTATACAATGGAACCATCATCCTCAACTGAGAAGTTTTTATAATCCAAAATCTGTTTCAACATGAACGACCATTGGTCTGAACACGTGGTACTTTGTGATAAAAAAGAATGTACATTTCCTGGCAAAGCCTGTATGGGCTTTGCCATGTATTGGCACAAGGACTACATGAAGGAGAGTGGGCACAACCTCCTGCTGGAAATTTCTCGTTTTGAGCACACAATGAGGACATGCACCTTTCCTGCTGAGGAACATATAGTGTATGCTTCGCATGCGCAAACAGAAGACTGTACGGGTGATGAAAATATGACCGGGCTGGTTGAATTGTGGTCAGTCACGGAGAATACTGCCAGTTTTCCAAGATTGATGTTGAGTACACCCTCAGTACACCCTCAGTACACCCTCAAATAGGCCGTCGAATAAAAATGGTGACTCCAGATAGACTGGCAACCCTCAATACCATAGCCACTACCTAAAATCAAGGAGATCTCGGAATACGCCTGAAGGAAGTTCCTTTTACGTGGCTCAGCATCTCATTCATTTGATTCCTAGTGAAAAACTAACCGGCATTCTGAAAGAAAAGACGAAATTCAGCTTCCAGCAGGGAAAAAAGGAATACGGTTTCGGGTCCTTACTTCGACACAAACGCTAAAAATCATGTAAAGAAAAGAATTTGGAATTTTAATATTTTTATTATCGCTGTCGTCTCTATAAGACATCATGGTCGGAGAACCAGCTGAATGTTATTTTTAATGTTCCTTTCCGAACAGGACAATTTTTCTCGCTACATATTCCCACAACTCTATTACTTGATTATATATCAAAATGTATTGTCTTCTGTCCATATTTATACAAACAAGTAGAATATTTTTGAGACAGATAAACATTGCTAATTTTAGGAAGTCTTCCATGTCTCTCTTCTTTCTTGTTTCCAAGGGCATACAAAGATCCAAGGATATCATCCAATTTGACACTGTTTTAGCTAATTCAAGTAGGTTACATAGTAGTCTTTAATATTCCAAGATGTAGAGGTAAAACTCTTTTCTGTATATGAACACATTTATATTGATGCAGTGCCATAGATATATGGATGAATGTTCATTGGCCGTAGGTCTTCAAAATAAAAAAAAACGTTCAAAGAACACAGTACCCTTCGGCCGCCTTCAATCTCTTTTGCTGTAGGTGAATAGGAATAGTGTCCCATAGTATCAGGTGTAATTACCTACACAAATACTACTAAGATTTAGATTTCTAGATGCACGTCACTCAGCAAACTTGTGACCCGTGTGTGACCTTGAAAACTAGGTCAACGTCAATTATGCTTGCAGTGGTGTACAATCATATGCAATTTGAAAGTCCTGTCTTAAAAGCTTCTGAAGTTATAGTGGTAAACAAAATTTCAATGATTAGGTCACTGTGACCCAATTACTTGACCTACTGACCTACTTTTGATTTATGACACTTTTTTGGTTATGATACATGTGTGTATGAAATTTCATGTAACTGACTTAAAATACTTCCTTACTTATACCAATACCACCATATACTTGACCTTTGACCTCAAAAAGTAGGTTAAATATAGAGCTATGACCTCCATTTTCGATAGGCTTCTAGATCACTCTATGAAGCTTCTTGTATCTAAGCTTTAGATTGCTAGATGCAGGCTTTCAATAGTTAGCGTAGTAACGTTGCTCCGCACATGCAACCATTGTGTGACCTTGAGAATTAAGTCAAGGTCCACTATGCTTGCACACAAAGTAGGCCATATAGGAGTATACTATCATGTGCAATTTGAAAGTCCCGTCTCAAAAATTACTGATGTTATAGTGGGTAAACAAAATTTCAATGAATAGGTCACTGTGACCCAGATACTTGACCCAGTGACCTACTTTTGATTTAGGACACGTTTTTGGTTATGATACATGTGTGTATAAAATTTCATGTAACGGACTTAAAAACTTCCTTACTTATACCAATACCACCGATGTGCACTTGACCTTTGACCTCAAAAAGTAGTTCAAATATTAAGCTATGACCTCCATTTTCATTAAGCTCTTAGATCACTCTATGAGGCTTCTTGTGTATAAGATTTAGATTGCTACATGCAGGCTTTCAATAGTTAGAGTGGTAACGTTGCTTAGCACATGTGACCACTGTGTGACCTTGAAAATTACATCAAAGTCAACTATGCTTGCACACAAAGTAGGCCACATAATAGTGTATTATCAAATGCAATTTGAAAGTCCTGTCTTAAAAATTTGTGAAGTTATGGTGGTAAAACCACGGGACGGACGGACGGACAGACGGACGGCGCCGGGTACGACAATACCCGTCGGCCTCATAAGGCCGAAGGGTAAAAACGTGCAATCTCTTCAAATCTCCAACCATGACTTTGATGCAATATGGAAGAGACAGTTGAATCCACATGCCCAAGATCCAAAATTTTGTATACATCTAATATTGAACACGTAAGCAGGACCCTTATTCTTTATTCAAACTCTCTTTGAGCCATTGCAAGTACAGTAGTTTCCCTCCAGATGCAACGTATTTCACATTATTTAGTCCGCAGGACATACTCCTCCCAATTGATTAAACATTGGTTTATCTATTTTAGATCACCAGGCCTTCACCAGGTTTAGGAAAGTTTAAGCAAACAAGACAGCTAGACATGCACTGCTCATTTTGGCTTCTGAATTCAAAGGTCTATCATGTTGCTTGCCTAAGTTAAAGGCACAAAAGCAATAACTACCCTCAAATATATTATGCTTACGATGGTCCCATACTAACAGGACCATCTCATGCCAATGCCCACTACAAAGGCTGTACAGATGCTACATAAATTTTGGCCTCCTAGTTGCGTTTTATATACATTACTGAGATACTCTCACCGTCCACACTGAAAGCAACAAAGCTGTACCCGCAATTCCTGAACCTGATTTATTTTGTTGTGTATCTTTTATTGTAGTTGCTGAAGACAAAGGCCCCACCACTACCTGGTTCATGCCAGTTCTTTAGAACGTGTCATCCACTGCCAAATCAAATTGACCTTCAGATAAGGCAAATGTGTCAAAGTTTGAACAGCGGATTATGTATTGGCATGAAGTCAATTCCAAAGCAATGGATTAATGCACGCCGAGATCTGTTTATGGCATTTGCACTTTCGACACTGCATCAATGTTCCCAGCTTTTAGTTGGTGGGTGGATTATTACCTATAGAGACAAAGGGTGCTGATTTCGGATACAACTTGATACCTTGCTGGTACATATCAAACGGGACACAGTTGTGTTTTAAAATAACCATGAAAATATGACCCTGTTGTCAAAAATTTTGCTTTGTTGAAAAAAAAAGACTTCTGTTGATGACCTGTGCCCTCAAATTGACAAATTTTATGAAGTCTATTTGAAAATAATCCAGGCTTTAGAAAACTTAGGTATATGTTTTTAACTGATAATAAAATTTCAAAATATTATCAAATATACATGTATAATTTTAAACTTAGTATTCAGTCTTGGACACTGTACCATTTGTACATGCTAAAGTTTTACAAATAAAGCATTAACTATTCAGCCTTGAACAAGCTACCACTCACATAATATCACACACAAAAAAAAAGAAAAATCAAATTTTATTTGAGTATTTTGTTTTGAACATTAACCAATATAATAGAATGCAAAAAGACAGATCCCGTTACAGCCATAGAAAGACCCCAACGATAGCAAACAGTGACACATGCAAATGAGTTTAATACATTTTCATTGGATTTTTCAAAAACACACATCGATTTTGTGCGACAGAAAACTAAATGGGCTTTAACCCCCTCCCCCTGAAGGAGGTAACTACGATTTTCATCACACATCTATCTTTTGACGGTGTTCCATAATGCTTCTCTTCATTTAAATTATTTCACAGTAAACTTAAAGCATGATGAATGGAGCTTATCAGACAAGTGCGCCAATCAACCTGATGATGCTACAGCGTCCAAACCTGTTTTCACAAAAGTGTTTCCAAGCCTTGATGGAAGGGGAAGTAATAACCTGTAATTGGATGTCAAGGTCGGTGGTGTATGCCATAGTCGGTACGGTGTATTTATCACTTTTTATCAGAATGCTCCTTTGAAACAAGTATGCACAGTAGCTTTTATTGTACCTGAGATATACGTATTCTAGCTAACAATGTTAACTGTCTGCATTTATTACTGTGGTTTCTCTTGCGAACGGAATTTTCAATAAGAACATCGTATGAGCCAGACAGGCAGTCTTTTGGCGCAGGGTATATGTCTCTTCATCTAGAAAGGAAACGAGTTGGTTTGATATACTGCACGAGAGAGAGAGAGAGAGAGAGAGAGAGAGAGAGAGAGAGAGAGAGAAAGAGAGAGAGAGAGAGAGAGAGATAGAGAGAGAGAGAACGAGAGAAAGAGAGAGGTGTGCTTAATAAAGGCATATATAACAAGGGTTCTTGTCTGAACCCTGGTTTCTATGTTTATGTCTGTCGGCGGTTCTATACTGTGCTGGCCAATGTGCCGAAGTACGTTACACTCCATTGAACACAATTCTCTCCCAAATTTATCTGTTTGCGAAAGGTCTCAGTGTGAACCGGACGCACGGTGTCCATAGGCATAAATGTGCTTTCGCAAAATTGTCTGATAAATTGGGTAGTGCATGAGAGTAAATACCAATGCATATAACTCGCAAAGCTTTGACGTCTCAGCACTGGAGGGTTTCCTGAAAAGACATGAGAAAGTTATGGTTGTACCAGGATGTCATGGAAAATTCCCAGAACGAAGGATTGAAAGAAAGATGGAAGGAAGGAAGAAAGAAAGAGTGGAGAAAGAATGAAAGAAAGAAAGAAAGAAAGAAAGAAAGAAAGAAAGAAAGAAAGAAAGAAAGAAAGAGAAAAAAGGAAACAAAGAAAGAAAGAAAGAAGCAAGGAAACAAACAAAGATGCGCGAATGCACTGATATTGCAATGGAAGTAAAGTGCAGATACTCTTTTGAAGATCAGAAGCGCATCGATAATCAGCCAGTTTGTCAAATTCTGAGAATACTTTCAGAATTATTCTCCTCCCCTCACGTAACCATATCGACCTGTATATGCGAAAACTTTGCAATAGGGCAACAGAACGTTTGGTTGGAATGTTTTGCGTACCTTGTCAATTGACAATCTTTGATCTTGCAACTTTGACATCAGGACATCCCAGCAAGAGTTTTGGCGTTGAGTAGAAAATTGAGTTAGCTGCAAAAATAATAATCCGTTTTCATGATTATGAAATAAAATTCGTTTAAGTCAATCAAATCACAAGCTTCTGCCCAAAATGCATTGGTGTAAAACGGTACAATTGCCCTACACTACCATATCAAGCTTAAGAACAAAGGCCAAGCAAGATGACCGTGGCAGTGCTATGCTCAGCCGACCTGACATGCAAAAATTAAAGTGGCCCTGTAAACTTCAGAATAATATCTTCCGTCATCACTGTTAATAACATGTAAATATTCCCTTGACGATTTTCCCCCCTAATTTTGGTAAAAAGAAAGCACCAGTAGTGAACAGGTTTTGTAGAGATTAAGTCCATGTAAATTAACTCTGAAGAAGATCGAACTTAAGGCTTGGGAGAAAGTCAAGAAAAGCGAAAAAGCACCCGAAACACTATCGCAGCGCCACCAGTTGGACAAGTTCATGTGTGGAAGACCTTTGAGGTGTCCCTATGCAAATTGTGAAGCAATTGGCCGAGCAGTGTATGTGAAGATTTTATTGAAAAATGAATAAGAATTTGAAAAAAAGTCTTTTAATCATTGAAGCATGAACTAATTTGGCAGACACCAAAATAAGGCATACTCTCAACAAGTGTCAAGTTAATGTGCTTGGCGATTTTGTGAAGGTAGGTAATGCTGGGGACAAGATAGGTAGACCATAATGTAGATCAGGTGCTGGTAGAGGTCATTACACAGACGTGTTTGTTTATAATGCTTACATTTATTTCCCAAAAGAGAAGCATGCCATGACGAAGTCAATAGGTGTTTTGCGCGGGGGGGGGGGGGGGGGGGGGCACAGCATCGACTCAACGGTCAGCCAGGTTAGCTCCACAGGAGAAAGCAGGACTGGTGAACTTGAACCATGCACCTTACTACAGCGGCTGGCCTCAGACTGAGGGCACATGATGCATCATCCATGTCATCAGTGAAGTCTCCGGCATTGAGGGCAGAAGATTGAACACACATTCTAACATAAAATTTAGGCTTAACTAGGAGCTCCATGGATCAATATAGCTTGTAAAAAGTTTACCATTGGAGACACCATTTTCAGATAAATATGACTTGATCACTGGCGTGGAACCCGAATGCACCGACCTCAGTTCAACCCTTTTTGGTGTATGTGTTTATCATGAGATTTCTCAGATGAAATGTCACGTGCCCTCATTCTGGACCACTTGCTATAATCAAGCGCCAGGTTGAAGTTCACCAGTTTGGGTTACCTGCCCCCCCCCCCCCGCGAGGAACTAACCTGGCAGACGGTTCAGGCGGTGCAGTGTCCGTAATAAGGACCGGCGATAGTTCGTGTAACAATTATTAATCAAACGCTTGCTTGTTGGCACAGCTTTTGGTGATGTAATAATCAAGTCCACTCTCCCGCATATTATGTAAACACCATCGTTATCTCCATTGACCCACATGCTAATTTCACGTAGGTTTGGTAGTAAAAATTCCATCTTTATATCCGCTGGGTAGATGATCGGCCAGACATACTGAAATCGCAACTTTGCTCTTTTTTCACACAATATGATCATTTAAAAACTAATACAGCAAGTGTGAATACAGTTACTTTTGCTGACACTGACAGGGTCTTTATGGTATTCCACAGTTGTTATCCATATGGTGCTGCGAACTTGCAAAAATACATCATGCCAGCTGAAAAGCCAGCAATAAATCATATAAATATAGGTGGCGCTGGTTGGCCAAGAGGATTTGAGCAAATGATATGCCTATGTGAAAATTAAGGATATTGGTATTTCTCCACCCGACTTGTGTCAATCTATCTCACTGGGTCAATAAATGAACAAATGAATAGTTTTTAATCCTCACTTAAACTGGCCAACGTCACGTTGTTTAATTAACGAAAGTGATGGTACGTGTAAGTGTTAAATCTTTATTTAACGTAAAGCCAATTTGGTCAGTTTTACTGTGCATTGTTTATCAGGAACAAACATGGTGCACAATATAAAGATACAAGTCATAAAACCGGTGTGCAGTATTTTTTTCAAAATGCTATGTGATCACAAATTTATATATTTTTTCGTAATTAATTTATGTTTGTCCAAGTAGCGCCAAAATGGAAATTGGCAACATAATGGGAGATCTAATATGTATGTCTGTGTGTAAACACAGACATGTTGTTTCACCCAGTATTCTTTATTTATTTATTTATTATGTCTGTGTGTGAACACAGACATATTGTTTTACCCAATATTCTTTCTTTCTTTCTTTCTCTCTTTCTTTCTTTCTTTCTTTCTTTCTTTCATTCTTTCCAATCTTTCTTTTCACCAGATTATTGTGTCGTCTTAAACTCAGACACCGTGCAAGCTAGAAACTTTAAACTTTGCATGGCAATAGCACCTGCAGTGAAGTTTTGCATATCGTTCTGAATAGTCAAGATTTTGAAAATTATGCAAATTATGGCAATTAAAAAAAATCAATTGCTTCTGGCTTCCAAAGTATTCATCCGATTGTGATGATGTTGGACCCAAATTGTAGATATTGTAAGCACTGCACATTTTCGTCCTTACATGTGACCTCTAAAGGTCAAAGGTCAAGGTCATTTGTACATTTGAAATATTCATCCAGCCATAACTCAGTCAATTTCCATCCAATTTTGATCATGTTGGACACAAATTGTAGCTACTGTAACACTGCACATTTTTGTAATTTACATGTGACCTCTAGGGGTCAAAGGTCAAGGTCATTTTGCCATTTGAAATATTTTTGTAGCTATAACTCGGTCAATTATCATCCAATTTTGATCATGTTGGACACAAATTGTAGCTACTGTAACACTGCATTTTTTTGTAATTTACATGTGACGTCTAGAGGTCAAAGGTCAAGGTCATTTGGACCTTTGAAATATTCTGTCAAAGACTCTGTCAATTTTCATCCAATTTTGATCATGTTGAGCTCACACTGTACATACTGTAACACTTCACATTTTCTTCATTTATATTTGACCTCTAAAGGTAAAGGTCATTTTGCCTTTTGAACGTTTCGTCTAGCCATAATTTGGTCACTTTCCATCCAATTTTATTCATGTTGGACTCAAATTGTAAGTGTTGCAACACGGCATATTTTTTTAATTGTGCAAATGTTTCACACACAGAGACAGATTTGCTTCCAAGCAAATCTTTCTTTTCAAATTCATTATACTTTTGGTTTTCAGGGCGTGTCATTCTACGCAGAAGATGTTCCGGCATGTCAAATGTCTTGCGAGAAACTTTGGCGCTCATCGCATTATGAAGATTTCATGAAATATTGTAGCAGTACCATTAGGTCAAACGCAACGCTTATCAACAAAATGCAAAGACTTGTTCGGGGTGGATAATATGCCAAATTGTCAAGATAGATGGTGCCAGAGCTATATTGGAGTATATATATATATACAGACACTTGAAGTTAACGCAACACACGGTTCCATATCACAAAGAAACCTTGGCAGAAGACTCGCGCCGTCATCCAGACTCGGCACGGGACTCCCTGGTGAACTCCGATTAAAGAAAAGATTGTCACTTGCTTTGTTAACAAGATTACAATGTTACAGGGTACGCTTTTACAATGAGTTTATTAATCCCCACAAGTGAAAAAGGCGGCTTCCCAAAACCAGTGCGCATGTATTTCGAATTAAAACCAAAATATGATATTTTATCATGTCCCCAAATTAAAAAAGAAATGGGATGGAAACACATGGAAATTATAATAAACTGAGAGTGTAAATGCAAAACAGAGATTATTAATTCTGCAAACATATCGTCAAAGAGACGAAAATAAGAATAGAAAACCATGGGCAACACCGACCAAACCACTCTGACAACTGCACATTAAACTATGGCATTACAAATCATCTAAATAATTCTTACAATGGTGACATGAGAACAGATTCTTGATTATTTTGCAGGCGAGTAGGGCCGGCCTTACTCAGTATTTTATATTGATGACTTAGCGTTAACTCCGACTGGGAGAGCAGTACCTGTGTACCTCGGTCGTATTTACACACTTTTTAGGCGTCAAAGAAAATATAAAGCTGATGCTTTACCTTTTAGTGCCTTCATTTTACCGACTGCTTTGGACCATTGAACAACTAAGAAGCACAGACTACAATTCGATCACTATGCTCAAATTTGCACCAAATACAACTCTCGTGGTATCAGGGACTGCGGGTGCGGGAAAAACTAGTCTTGCGTACAGAATCTTGAAATTTGCCGACTAACTATCCGATAGAATCGCACCTTTTGATATACTGTATGCCTATGAAGTGCATCAAAAAATTTTTGAAGAGATGGAAAGAAAATTCTTAACATTTAGGTAAGCAGAGTTTTACCTGCGGATAAGTCAGTTGCAGGACTTAAATCCTCGGGTTCTCGTAATATGGTGGTGTTAAACGATATCAAGGGTTTTTTTCTTAAATAGCTTTTTATTCACAAAAGCACAAAAAACATGTACTTAGCTTACATTTCACAAAGTATATGCGAAGAAAATTCACATCCTCTCATACATTATCTTTTCCAATATTGAAGTGTTGAGAAGTAATATAAATCCGACAAGGAACTATGCAAATTCTATTGTCCATATGAGATTATCTCTATATTTTTAGCCAACAATGGATAGCCAATTCATGGCACTTTACCAATACAAGCAATAATGTCAATCTTTGTATCCATCCGAGTTACGTTTAATCTTTCATTCAGCAGATTCAATTTCTATTCTCCTGGGATTGCCAACACTAGTCCATAATATGTTATGAAATTGGTATTTATTCTTTATTTTTGCCTACAATTTTCACACAAGTCATAAACGTCCCATCTCTCCTAATAATATCTTTCACATATCTGGCCCCTTCCTGGTACCATCTTTTGTAAAATACCAGTTTAATCTGTATTTTAATCTGCCAGTTCAAACATTAACTCTGAATTTTAATTTCACAACACTTTTTGGGTACATGAAAATTGTATTTACTCCAGCGAAGGATGACAAAATACCAAAATTTACTTTCGCTTTGAATGTCCTTGACTGTCAGTTTGCATCCACAAAATTGAATTGTATTCACAGATATAGTTTGGGTCTTTTCCAGGAAGGAGATGAACGGCCAAGTGTTTCCATACTGCACTGAAATCTTCAGTTTATCTTTGTATCATGACACATTTTAGGCTGACGTTTCTGTGCTTACATTGGATCGTCATCTTTATTTGGAGAATTAGATATTTTTTTGAGTTTGTCTGGCTTTTTGTTCCAAATTTAACAAAAGGTAATTATTTCCATTTTTTCATCAAATCATTGGAGATAACCGATGCAATATAGATAGATAGACAGATAGATAGATGGATGGATGGATGGATATAGATAGATAGATAGATAGATAGATAGATAGATAGATAGATAGATAGATAGATAGATAGATAGATAGATAGATAGATAGATAGATAGAGAGAGAGAGAGAGAGAGAGAGATAGAGAGATAGACAGTTTTACCATATTATGTCAAGATCCTCATTGGCCATATTTTAATTATATTAATTTTGTTTTGGGTTTCTTAGTTTAATTGCTCTATCTCACTGACAGTTGGGATATATAATACCTAAAACTGTTACTGCATTGTTGGTTATGTCTGCATGTAGATCATCAACTTTATCTGTAGTCCAGTCTGTTTATTTCAAGCCACCAATCCTGAATAGTTTAGTTTTATCTAGGTGAACTTTTAATCCTGAAATGTTATAATTTTTCTAACACATAGACTAGCTGCTTCATGCTATCTTCCCTGGCTAACACAAAGAAGGAGGGGTCATCTGCATACTGGCTTTATGTGTTAGTGTATTGAGTTTATTATTATACTTTTAATTTCATCATATTATCGAACAGTTCTTTCTAAAATTTCCATAGCCAGAATGAAAAGGTATGGAGCAGTGAGCATCCTCGCGTAATTTTCACTGCATTCGAGGACCAGCCATTGTTTACTACACAAGTTGCAATTTTCGCTACAGAAAATTTTAACCCAGTTCTGCAGAGACAGACCCTAATCAATTTATATGTCAAGCATGTACTTATATAATTTTATTCGAAGAAATCAAAAGCTTTGTCATAGTCCACTAGCGTTGATAGTGTTGGGATTTTTTCCTATATTCAATTATTTTTTTACATGTTGTTTACCTTATCGCCGATATAATGGTCTTTGCGAAATCTTGTCTGATCCTCATGTACAGGAGTTTTTAGTAAACTTTAAAATCGTGTTCATATACACTTTGCTGCAAGCTAATAATCTACATTCAGGAACGAAATGGGTTGCCATTTTTTCAAAATGTTTTTATTATTATTATTATTATTATTATTATTATTATTATTATTATTATTATTATTATTATTATTATTATTTAATTCGAGTTCATTTCAAAGTCATTATTATTATTATTATTATTATTATTATTATTATTATTATTATTATTATTATTATTATTATTATTATTATTATTATTATTATTGTTATTATAAAACCCTCCATTACTGGAGAACACAGTATACATAAAGCATACATCGAGACCAGGGCATTCATCGAATCATATAAAAAATTCGAATAACACAGGTAAAATTAAATCAGCATTAGTAAAATAGATAAAAGCCAGTCAAATGTAACCTTTGACAGACATAATATATACGAATATGTCAATGCATAGAAAACTGCTCCAATGTTACTTTACTGCTTGAAATGCGCATGCATTTTGAGGAAACTTTATCTGTGAGACTGTATCATTGTGTTTTTGAAAGGCATAGCGCTCAAGTTACTTCTGTAGGATTAATTGTATTCTTGATACACGCAGTGCACATGAGAAGTGCACAATGGCGCGGCAGAAAAATATATTTTGTATCAAATGTTGTGGTTTTGAAATGCGTATGTAGCGCATTTTTAGAATCTACATCACTTTGCATCATTCTTGACATGTGACGCGCATTTTGAGAAAACTTTATCATGGGCATAGGCCAGCGCTAGTTACGTCTGTGTCGTATGCAGTCCATGCAAGAAGTGCGTAATGCCACGGTGCGAAAATTACACATTTTGTATCGTGTTGTTGAAATGATAACGCAGCACATTTTGACAAAACTACATCTATATCATTCTTGAAATGTGCAGTGCAGTTTGTGAAAACTTTATCTGTATCATTTTGTTATTGAAATTACATCGCGCTAAAGTAACTTCTGTATTATTGTATTCTTGAAATACGCTGCGTGCAACGGGAATCATGACATTGTCTTTTTTACAGAGCTTCGCGGAGTGTGCTGTGTGTTATAAGAATCTTGACCATATTCTGCAGCCATTAAAACCTTATGAATGTTGGCCTACATGTAGCTGTAGGCCTATTACTTTCCATCAACAGTCTGCAAACAGGAGGGGCCACCTTCGACAACACCAACATAAGGGCCCGCTTTGGGAATGGGGACTACATGTAGGCTGTCAAAAACACTGCCGAGATGCGCAGCGGACTTTAAGAATCTTACGTGTCCTGAGACCACAAAAGCAAGACATGCTTTTCCATGTAGGCCTAAGCTGGAAGAATAATATAAAAATTAAGGGAATACCACTTCGTTTAAAGTTAAACTAAATTTTATATTGTATGTAGGCCTATTATTTTCCGTCCATAATTTCCAAACATTGAGGAAATAGGCTAGACCTATCCCAAAATGCGCAGCGCATTTGGAGAATCCTACGAGATTTATAGATATGCCGTATCCTATATATATGTAATATTGGATGAAAATTTTTATCTGGAACGAATGACTAGCAGCTGTCATCTTAGAAATCTCAAAATGCTGTACGCCTTTCAGGGATGTCTCCATTGTAATATTTCGCCTACATGATCCCGTGTCCCGTAGGCCTAAGGTGCCCCCTTTCTTTTCTTTTCTTTTTTTTTTTTTTACCCTTAATAATTTCTGCCCTCTCTTGTTTGCAGATTGTCATTGGCAAGTAATAGGCCCACAGGCTAACAGTCACAAAGTATAAAGGTCTAAAATACATGGTCATGATTCCTGCAAACTGCAGCACATTTCCAGAATCTCATGGTGTAATTTCCCGTTGCGCGCAGAGTATGTTGGAACTCTTGAAGGTTGCTGCCATCTCTGTTTGAAGATTGTTGATGTAAAGTAATACGTAGATAAAGTTCAAATGTAGTATTAACTTTAATTTGGTATATATTCATGAAATTAGTCTTTCTTCAGATACTTTCTTAGTTAATTCATTATAAAGCAAAATGACTGATGAATATTATGGGCCATCGCCGTATCATGCTGCAACCCCTGTAATCAAAGAGTACCCGTTCTCTGATCGGCTGTCGCCGGACTGAGTTCATAAGATGTATAAGGCTACATGAATTTTTACTTCGTTGCTCTGTTGGATGGGGCCCAGACTTCTGCACCACCTGTCAGCACAGTTCGTAGACCTGCTGCAACGCGTGTAATCAAAGTGTACCTAGGTGTTCCAGGTGGCTGTTGCCCCGCGGTGTGTGTGTGTGTGTGTTTTTAACGGCACCGCAGCGCCGCCGATCGGATGCGACCGGAACCCTGCTAAAGACCCTTTCTTCACTCCTCTCCAGGACCGCTTCGCGGCCTGGCTTGTTCTAGCTCGACGCTATCACCGCCCTCTCTTTTTTGTTTATAATATTCATTAGCTATTTTGTTTTATAACGAATCAACTAAGAAAGGGTCTTATGAAATACTATCATGAAATTCCCAGCGTACCTTAAAAATCCTTACCAAATGACCGAAGTTATTTGGGCATTCGATGCTGAGTGGAGAAATTTTACAGAATTGGATGAAATGCAATTTTAATAACACCTAATTAATGAAGAAAAATCACATCAAGTAGAACGTATCAATCAAATACAATTTGATTGAACATTATGACTGTTACTATTATTACGATTTTTTACCGGCAAAGAGCACTATGAAGGCAACACAATATTAATAGAGAGTCTCACATTCCTTTACACCTCATCACAGGAATCGTCAGACTAAAGAACACACAGGTAAGCCAAAAATTATTCTCTTGTCACTTTTATCGAAACACAGAGCCGCTAATGTTCAGCTTTATGTTATATGAACCTTATAATTTACCGAAAAGTAAACACATTGTAAACGGTATAAAAGACAGACAAAACAAAGATAGAAACTAAAGACCATTTCCTTGACATTTCTTATACTGCAGTGAAGACATAGTATTGAAGCTTCAGTTAACAATTTTCAACAGCTACACGTGGTCAAGATTAACTAAATATGCGGACCTGACACCAGTGTTCCACTCTTAATCTTACCACTGTTACGTTTTATTCGATTAGCGCAATTCTAAAATCGCTTTGCGCGATTCCAATATTTGACGGGCGTGTTGAAAATTCCCCAAACGCACCACGCTATTCCGGAATCGCACACATTCCAATACTGCTTGGAAATTATATATCATCGCAGTAATTAGCTGCAACAAAGACAGATATCCCATCCCACGAAAGAATTTCACAGCATTTTGTAAAACAGTTTCTGGTTCCTAGTGTTGTTTTACGTTTCCCTGTATTTGTGAGACAATGTTCTTAGACAACTATTTAAAATGATGTTTGATATAATGCATTATATTTTTATATAGTCAACTTTATACCAGCATATTTGTCTATATCATTGTTGGCAGTTGATATATTCACCGGGAAGAGTCGACAATAAAAGTCCATCACTACCGTGTGTAACAATTTAGATCCAAAATTACAGGCGACCAATTTGCATTATGTGCATCCGTCCTTTTTGCTTGCAAAATTTCTGGCACAGGGCCAAATATAATTTTCACCGATGGTACACAAGTAAACTTTCTATGACTTTTAACATAAAGACGCATTCATAATCCACAGGTCCCACAGTGGCACTTTGTGTGTCCGTGCTTCATGCTATACATATATATATATATATATATATATATATATATATATATATATATATATATATATATATATATATATATATATATATATATATATATATATACATATATATATATATATATATATATATATATATATATATATATATATATATATATATATATATATATATATGTATATATATATGTATATATACTGTCAACTTTATGGTTTGAGAGGGATTATCTCCGACTGATTACTTATCACTGCTTCCATGTGACCAACAGAATTTATACCCCTATAAATGGGAAACATTTTAGAACCTGTATCAGGTAACATACGATAGGGATCAACAGAGATCTTGTTGGCTAAAATAGGTAGGTTTAATTATTTTCACCAATGTTCTGATGCTCTGAGGCGGATGTAACCGTAAGTAGGTATGTGTATAATATAAATTTACTAGGGAGGTAAATATAGTTTCTGTTAATAGTATTATTGCTTCACTAAAAAAATATAATGATACTTTTATTGCGTAACTTATATTCCTAATGACATAGTGCAAGTTAGAACAAATTAGGTATACAACTATCTTGAAAAGTCATCTTGAGCTATGACATGTCTCGTAGTGGTAGTAACCTTGCGATTGGTTGTTGCGATGAAGTGCTGTATGTCATGGAAGCAGTTGTCAGTGTGAAATGCGCACGTTCTCGTACTGTTCCCGTACTGGTTCACGGAATCATTACTGCACTGTTTTAAATCGCCCTCAACTGTGACATTTTCCTCTTTACTTTTTGCGAGAAGAGAGGCAGTATACTGTAAGAGCAATCTCAATTAATGTGCACCAAGCAAGCGGTTACCTTTCAAAACTCTCTTTTTAAATTTTGGGGGAACATATGCATAGCTTTTCTGCAATTTTTCCTAAATGTCCGTTGTAGTACATAGTAATAATAGAATTATTTGAATGAGTTAATTTTTGTTTAATTAGCAGACGTAAGAACTATTGCAGGATCAACTCAACTTAATATTTTATATTAATTTGCCATTTGAACTGATATATGTTTGATCGCACATTATATGCATTCCTATCCATGTTTATTTAGTATGCTACATATTTAAATGACGTTGCTCGACTTTGATTACCTTCAATAAACATATGATTAAAATTATATCCGTACCTGTTTTACCCAAAACTTGGATAAGTTATTTGCCATATTGAAAGGGTGTCTCATGGCGCTGTCGGTTGTGTGCTTATAGAAGCAGTCTCTTTTTTGGGGGGGTGGGGGGGGTGTTTTTTGTTTCTGTTTTTGTTTTTTTTGTTTTTTTTTTTTTTTTGTTTGTTTTTTTTTTTTTTTTTTTTTTTTTTTTTTTTGTTTGTTTGTTTTTTTTTTTTTTTTTTTTTTTTTTTTTTTTTTTGTTATTTGATTAGCATGTAGAAGATTGTAGTTTTCCTCTTTGATCACCAAGTTTTGACTGAATGGCCCAAGGCAACAGCTTCGCGCCGCGCCCTTGGGTGTAATGCACCAAAAGCACAGAGGAAAGCTGTTTACCTGCACCATTGTTATGGTCTCTGCCTTCTTTTGGTAACTGTAGGCATGGTGGTACTTGAATGAAAGGTCAGTTCACAAGGTATAGGAATCTATAGTGAGTACATTTTTAA
Source organism: Hermodice carunculata (assembly GCA_964020975.1). NCBI lineage: Eukaryota > Metazoa > Annelida > Polychaeta > Eunicida > Amphinomidae > Hermodice > Hermodice carunculata. The sequence continues at coordinate 844,922 of CAXHWN010001621.1, read as the reverse complement.
TATATTTAAGCATGTTGGAAGTTGGTGCGGTGTAGAAAAAGTTCCAAGCCCAACCACGTACGTGTTTATGTAGTCACATTTATTATTATTATTATTATTATTATTATTATTATTATTATTATTATTATTATTATTATTATTATTATTATTATTATTATTATTATTATTATTATTTAAAAAAACCTCCATTTCTGGAATATATCTTATAATTTTCCGAAAAGTAAACACACTGTAAACGGTATAAAAGACAGACAAAACAAAGATAGAAACTAAAGACCATTTCCTTGACATTTCTTATACTGCAGTGAAGACATAGTATTGAAACTTCAGTTAACACTTTTCAACAGCTACACGTGGTCAAGATTAACTAAATATGCGGACCTGACACCAGTGTTCCACTCTTAATCTTACCACTGTTACGTTTTATTCGATTAGCGCAATTCTAAAATCGCTTTGCGCGATTCCAATATTTGACGGGCGTGTTGAAAATTCCCCAAACACACCACGCTATTCAGGAATCGCACACATTCCAATTCTGCTTGGAAAGTACATATCATCGCAGTAATTAGCTGCAACAAAGACAAATGTCAAGTTCCACGAAAGAATTTTGCAGCATTTTATATAACAGTTTCTGGTTCTTAATGTTGTTTTACATTTCCCTGTATTTGTGAGACAATGTTCTTAGACAACTATTTATAATGATGTTTGATATAATGCATTATATTTTTATATAGTCAACTTTATACCAGCATATTTGTCTATATCATTGTTGGCAGTTGATATATTCACCGGGAAGAGTCGACAATAAAAGTCCATCATTACCGTGTGTAACAATTTAGATCGAAAACTACAGGCGACCATTTGCATTATGTGCATCCGTCCTTTTTGCTTGCAAAATTTCTGGCACAGGGCCAAATATAATTTTCACCGATGGTACACAAGTAAACTTTCTATGACTTTTGACATAAAGACGCATTCATAATCCACAGGTCCCACAGTGGCACTTTGTGTGTCCGTGCTTCATGCTATATATATATATATATATATATATATATATATATATATATATATATATATATGTATATATACTGTCAACTTTATGGTTTGAGAGGGATTATCTCCGACTGATTACTTATCACTGCTTCCATGTGACCAACAGAATTTATACCCCTATAAATGGGAAACATTTTAGTACCTGTATCAGGTAACACACGATAGGGATCAACAGAGATCTTGTTGGCTAAAATAGGTAGGTTAAATTATGTTCACCAATTTTCTAATGCTCTGAGGCGGATGTAACCGTAAGTAGGTATATGTGTAATATAAATTTACTAGGGAGGTAAATATAGTTTCTGTTTATTGTATTTTTGCTTCACTAAAAAAAAATAATAAGTTTATTGCGTAACTAATATTCCTAATGACAAAGTGCATGTTAGAACAAATTAGGTATACAACTATCTTGAAAAGTCATCTTGAGCTTTGACATGTCTCTTAGTGGTAGTAACCTTGCGATTGGTTGTTGCGATGTAGTGCTGTATGTCATGGAGGCAGTTGTCAGTGTGAAATGCGCACGTTCTCGTACTGTTCCCGTACTGGTACACGGGATCATGACTGCACTGTTTCAAATCGCCTTCATATGTGACATTTTTTCCTTTATTTTCTGCGAGAAGAGAGGCAGTATATTGTGAGAGCAATCTCAATTAATGTGCACTAAGCAAGCGGTTACCTTTCAAAAATACCTTTTTTAATTTTGGGGGATCATACGCATAGCATTATTTGCAATTTTCCCTAACATGTCCGTTGTAGTACATAGTAATAATAGAATTATTTGAATGAGTTAATTTTTTTGTTTAATTAGCAGACGTAAGAACATTGTAGGATCAACTCAACTTAATATCTTATATTAATTTGCCATTTGAACTGATATATGTTTGATTGCACATTATATGCATTCCTATCCATGTTTATTTAGTTTGTTATATATTTAAGTTTAATGACGTTGCTCGACTTTGATTGCCTTCAATAAACATATGATCAAAACTATATCCGTACCTGTTTTACCAAGAACTTGGATAAGTTAACTTGCCACATCGAAAGGGCGTCTCATGGCACGGTCGGTTGTGTGCTTATAGAAGCAGTTTTTTTTTTTTGTTTTTTTTTTTTTTGTTTTTTATTTTTTGTTTTGTTTTTGTTTTTGTTTTTGTTTTTTGTTTTTTTGTTTTTGTTTTTGTTTTTTTTGTTATTTGATTAGCATGTAGAAGATTGTAGTTTTCCTCTTTGATCACCAAGTTTTGACTGAATGGCCCAAGGCAATAGCTTCGCGCCGCGCCCTTTGGGTGCAATGCACCAAAAGCACAGAGGAAAGCTGTTTACCTGCACCACTGTTATGGTCTCTGCCTTCTTTTGGTAACTGTACGTATGCTGGTACTTGAATGAAAGGTCAGTTTACAACGTATAAGAATCTATAGTGAGTACATTTCTAATATATTTCGACATGTTGAAAGTTGGTGCGGTGTAGAAAAAGTTCAACTTTTCTTGATCGGGGTTGGGAAACAGAAGGCTTAAAATTCTCTTAGGTGTGTATTATCGCACTAATTTTGCTCAAATGTGTAAGGAAATGAGTTTTAGCAGTCCATTTAGGTAAAAACCAATATTGCGTGACACTACCATGGTTGAGGGTTCTGTCAGAAGGGGAACATGCCATTGAATGCGTATATATGTCTGAGTAAAAACACAAAAAGCGCATGCAGTGACCTTGAACATTTAAAAATGCTGCATCGAACGTCATAATTTTGATTTAGACATATTTTGTATTACAAAAAAAATGCGATTAGAAAAAAGGGCATAGCCCTACATAAATCCCGTTCGCACATGAAAAAGTAATGAGAGGCAGACGATATTCAACAAAAAGACGCCGGTACTTAGAGTGGGGATCAGTGCACGAAGACAGATAGATCGGCAAAGCCACACAAGGAGAATTATTGATAAAACAATACATCATTGACAGAATAAGAGTAACTGGGTATGCCATAGTGATCAAGTACATCATCACTCGTATATGGATATTTTACAAATCATAATGACTGCCCCAGGCTTGTCTGTTGATTGGATATATGAACGTACAGCCTTAAAAATTATTTCGTCATCTTTAAAGCAGACTTGTTTAAAATCGGTCTTGTTAACTCCTCTAGGTATGTCTGGGGTAGTGCAAATGAGGACTCTTCTCATTATTTCTTTCGAATATGCAAATGTAGGACAGACCGAGATAAACTGCAAAATATGACCCCTTTGGCACCATTTACAGTCGAAACGTTAAAGTCCGGTAGGTAAATGCAAGATTTTGACTAAACTTGCATTTTGTTGGCTATGTGTTTTTTTTTTTTTTTTTTTTTTTTTGTGTTTGTTTTTGTTTTTGTTTTTGTTTTTGTTTTTTTACTGATTTTGAGAGACCTTGGTATATACTTCCAAAAATGCCAGGTGACATCCTGTCGCCCTTGTGTATTTTGTTATTTTGCCTGGCTTACCCACCACCACCACCACCACCACTACCCACACACACCTTTGGAAAATAAAAACAAACAAAACACACATATAGAGAAAATATATAAGCCGGCGATAGACAACCATGTATATCCTTAACACAAACAACAAACACTAGAGCACTGGGTATGTGGGGACTATTTAACCAATTGTACCCGAAGTGGCCTTAACCATCCCATGACCCCCAAGGTCAAGAAATACATGTTCCGACAGTGGCAAAAATGATTGTCAACCAGAATAAAGTATACATGTGCCCACACTACACAAGCTGGTTGATCTCAAATTGTCAAATTGTCAAAAAATCTTTAAACGTGTTACAAAATTAGGGTCTAGATGGTCATTTACAACTTCAAAAATGCATACTGGAGTTAAAACATAAAACAAAAAGATCATGATGGTTCTGTGCTGTGCTGACTGAGATAAAGACAAAAATAGCCCCAGCATACAAAATTAACACAAAATAGGAGAACACGCAGCGCCACATGGTGTTCAAAATGTGAACTACATAACCTCAGGTGACTCTGTTTGCAATATCAAAACAATTGGCTAAGTGGTTTTTGAGAAGAAATCTTTATTTTTTTTTTTTTTAATAAATTAAGTAAAGCATATTCATCAAAAATAAGAAAATATTGCATCATCATCTCCTACTCAAACTTAGTAGAGAACCGCTTACGGAACATTCATTCAAAATAAAAACATTCCCTGCAACGATTTTTTAGGAGTGGGAAATGTAAAAAGTGTACTGGACGGATGGAAACGGATTTCACCAAAGCTTACACTGAAAAAAAAATATCTTTTCTACCTTTACGTTTATATCGAAAACCCAATATAGACCTGCTAAACAGAGGGTGTTATTTAAGATCAACTCTAAATATTTAACAAAGCCTTTTGAGAAGTGTCGCAGATATCTTTTCGTAGAGACTAAAATGTACTCACAATAAATACTAAAATGCTAAATACATATGTATATTTGAAAATACTTTTTTTCTTTTGTGTAAAATTCCTTAAAAATATATATAAAGTTAAATTGCAGAAAAAGTTCAGATTCAGCATCAGTCTTTCTCATTTCTACAGTTACTATGCTACATGCTTAGCTGCAAGCAAAAATTCAAGCAATAATTAGCTCACTAAAAATAGTTCGACAGAACTGTGAACCTATATGCTGCATGTTTACAATACCGGTTGTTTCATCGGCTACTGGAACTGTTTACCTGTAAGAAACACAAAACTTATTTGTCACCCACTAACGTTTCAATGGCAAACAAAAAAAAACATGATTTGCCATATTACGAAAATTCCTAAGTACCTCGAAACCAACTTTTGAAGACTGAAAGCCTGTCAAGGTCATGACCAAGCTCAAGGTCAAAAGAAAATTTCCAGGATAATATTACATGTACCAATGGTTTTCATCAACTCCACATACATGTGCAAAGACAGGAAGAAAATTAGAATTCATAGATTTGCAGGTAAACCTTTCTGGGTGCGAATTGGAGCTTGTTTTCAAAACCCCTGTGATACTGCTTTGTGACATCATCAATCATGGGTCATCAGGTACAATCTGCTGAACAGTAGTAGTAGACCAGGCAACGGGTGTATTGTCAATCGATGCAATGTAATTGGCGAATACAAGTGCCATTGCTTTTTTAAACAATAGCTGAATAGCTTTTGTTTTCCCTTTCTTCCCCATTACATAACAGTTTACAACATGTCAACAAATCCACACTAAGTGCAAAATTACAACTATGGGTCACATAGCATGTAAAAATTTCAATGTTGTAACTTGTATAATGGCTGAGAAAACTGCGTCACAAATTGTGGCGGAAAGGCATTAAGAAATAGAGAAAAAATACAGAACTCCTACAAAACAATAAGTATTGGTTGGCACCCACACATAACAAAATAGTGTCAAAATAATAGAACAATTAACAGGTGAAGGTCATGCGGAGACCAAGGTTACAGTATGGAACACATCTTTTTTTTTTGGTTGATTGTTTTTTTTTTGGGGGGGGGGGGGGTTTTTTTTTTTTTGGTTTGTTTTTTTTTTTTTTTTTTTTTTTTGTTTTTTTTTTTTTTGTTTTGTTTTTTTTTTGTTTTTGATTTTTTTTTTGTTTTTTTTTTTGTTTTTTGTTTTTATTTGCTTCTTTTGTTTTTTTTGGGGGGGAGTGGTTTCGTTCCATCTATTAAGAGTCAAGAGGTCATCCAATTTTTAATTTGAATGATAATTTTTAAGTATATGGTCAGTGTGTGGTGAAATAAAGCAATTATGGGGGTATGGTGAGAACTAAATGAATAGCCATTAACATTTTAAAGTGCTCAAGGATAACAAGATGTCACGCGCCATTTTCTGACTTGACGTGACCCAGTAGTCATAAATCAAACAAACAAACAGAAAAAAAACTATAGACAATAATATCAGGTGAACCCAAACGTCTGCCTGACTATTACTGTTTAGTTCCAAAACCTGTACTATTAAGCAGACTACTTTTTATGCGCAAACGCGCGTGTAAAACAGCTACTCGCCTTGTCCAAACGTAAAATAATGGATTTCCTTTTAACTTATTACGGTTTGATTTATTTTTAAAGCCATTTGGAAAACTCAGAACGTGATAATAACGAGTAATCAAGGGGAAATTAGCCTTAAGCACTGTATACAGTGGTCATGGAGCGTAGAGTGATTGGATTGTGAATTTTTTTTTTTTGGGGGGGGGGGAAGAACTGCAAGTAAGGTATGGTATTGTGGCTCTTATTTGTAAGATAACACATTTCATGCAGCCCTCGTTTTTACTTTCGAACTGGATTTGCAATTTGGGAATCTTAAAATGCACACCTATGGCACTGTGCCACACGATGACGCAGCCAGTTTCATGTATGCAAAAACCTGTGACAGTTACCACAGTGCAAACATTGTGTTCACATTTTTATCAGAATGTAGTTTGCTACGTGAAGCACAGCAAACCAACAACCTTGACTGTGCTTGAGATTAAATTGGGTAGATATAATAAATAATGATAACCTACTCTGATAAGAAATGTTCCCTTCTGATGATACCAGGGAATATCCCCGATGGTATCAAGATCAAAACCAAGTACTTCAATTCGTGTTTCACGTGTTTGATTACAGCGGCATGTGAATCATAAATAGAGATCTGTGTTGTGGAAATGTGTCTCTGCACATACAGAGGAAAATTAGTGCATTGAAAAACTGCATGAGAAAGACAGAATGGGGACAGGCAGGTGCAGTGGAGGCTCAAGTTTACAAGGCGCATGCGCCGGCGTTTACATGCAAATCTGCTAACGGGTTTTGCCCAACAGCTGAATGGCCTTTTTCTAGTTCTGTTCTCATCGGTCTGACAATGTGCGTTACACTTCACAAGACACGACTCTCCCTTTAAATTATTTCCTTGCCACCCCTTTCAGAATAAATCAAAGGATCAGAGTCTGCAAGAATAGATATTATTTTGGAAATTAGTTGAACAAGTTATTAAATGAATGATATGAAAGTTCAATTTGATTAAATTGAAAAAAAAAAAAAAACGAACGAAGAAATATGTTTTTCAGGTTTGCCTTGGCACAAAAATAGTCGAACAATGCGCGAAAGCATTGACAATGCAAACGATGACGATGATGATGATGAATGATGATGATCCAAAGCACTGCTAAAACCAGCCAGTCCAGTATATGAGGCCCTGATAACACTATGGGAATCATAATCCCCTTACGTCACCATATCGACCTGTAAGTCTGAGTATTCCATGGTAGGTTAAACAAACGGTGACATGTTTGTTTCCCATACTTTACCATAATATGTTGGGGATTTTTTACTTTTTTTTTTTTTCGGATGAATCCCATGCTGTTGAATGGTCCAAAAACGACCCTGCTTGCTGATTCCCGTGATACCGTGAACAGCGAAGAGTGTGATTTAGCATCCTATAAAATGTTTACGCAAATCTTTGGGCAATCTGCAAATCAAAAAAAAAAAAAAAAATAGTTCCATTCTCGCTGTCAACACGCCTGTTCAAAGTCCCGGTAAAGATGAGCAGGAGTAGCTGCAGCTGCTTCTGCAGTTTTTATTCTGCATGTCTTTATGGAGCAATTAAGCCGCAGTTTTCCATCATTTACACAAGAACTTTCCAAACTGGTCACATAGGGCAGACGTGTAAACCTTGCAACTGATCCCCCCCCCCCCCACACCGGGGGGCCAAGCATCGTAACGCATGCCCTGCACAGTCAAACTTTTTATGTGGTCGGTGATACGAAAATCTGACGGGTTCTCTGTAGTTACTTGAAGACATAGATCAAAGAAGTACGAAGAATTTCAAGGAATTGATTCTATGTCACAGTTTGAGAGCATAACCATTGAATATTTTATTAGGCTCGTTTTTGTAGTGTAAGATCTGACAATCAATTTATTATCTTCCCACAATCAAAGAATACGACAGCAAATTGGTGCAACTAAAATGTGGTTCCCTGAGTATGATAAGGGGAATGCGGATGGTGGACTCGGGGTCGAGTTTATCGTTTGGACGAAAACAGTGTCGTACTAATTACAACGTCATTTTGTATTAGGCGTTAGTGCTCTAAAACTCCTGTAAACTGGAGACGATATTAAAGACATAAGCCTGCTAGCCTGTGTTCTGTACGTTCCTCCCTTCGAACATGGTTAAATGTGACGGTAGTTTGCTATATTTCCTTGCTAGTAATGATTTACAAAGCATAGTGGCGTTGGCTTCACTTTAACTGCTCCATGATCCATTAGTATTGCTCAGTTTGGAGCTACCTCTGCTCTTTTGCGATGTCAACGCTTGGTTTTAGTCCGGATACATGATCCACTCCGGTCTCTACTTCCCCTTTTCATACATCAACCATTATTGCTGCATGGAAGTCTAAAATAGTGTCTAAGTCTTCATAGGTGGATGCATTCATAAAAAACGAAGATGCTTTAATTTGCATAAAGCCAAATCTGGGGGGTCGATTCCATACCTGATATGATCGATTCTACGAAAGGCAATAACAAATAGGGCATATTCAAATCACAGTATTTTAAGCCTTTACTGCCATACTGAGAGGCTAAAGTTGCTTGAGGCCACTCTCTTTGCCCAGTCCCCAATCACCGGCTGTCTTTTCCTGCTGGATTTTAACTTTGTCTTTTCACCCTTACCTTTATGTCACTCGAATGCCTATGTGTCTTCATTCCCCTTTGAACAACAAAAGCACGCGAGTCAGAAAAATCCGAACATGCCCTAAAAGATAATCCCGTGCCTCCCATATCTTCAAGGAAATGAGTAGGGAGGGTGACCGTGATCAATATCATCAGATAGTCGTCCTTTAGATCCCTATTCCAGTCCACCACATTTAGAGAACTGTTTTTAGTCTAATGTTTATATGGATCGCAGATCATACGAATTAGCTATAAGGGAGACCGAACAGTAGATTTACGTAAGTCTAAACTATCAGGCAAACGATGAGCAAGAAACCGGTATCTTTACTTTTCACTGCCATAATTATATTTGCAGCAGCACGACGAACAACTTCACGGAAAATAAATAAATAGAATCAATAGATATGATTACCCATGTTGTACATAAAACGATTGGCAGGGGAATGAACGGTTATAGAAAACGCGGGAAGAAAAGGGCAAAGGATTTGCATTGTTGGGCTGTTTTCGTGTATTAGGATATATTCAACAAATGAATGAAAGAACATATCATGCTGTATTATGATTACATGTGTTGAATAAACTTTCCCCAAAAGACAAAAACAAAAATCACCATTGAGTAACTATAGCATAGTTTGACACAGTTGACATTTTTTTATTTTTTTCAGGCGGATAATTTTAGAAAGAATTCTGTTCAAAGCAAAGAAATAGACGTGCAACATAGGTCTATCATGTAGAATGACTAGACGAGTCAACATGCACCACACAGCTTCACACCACACTCAGCTTTAAAAGACAACATTTGAACCTACCCAAGTCCAAGGACTTGGGTTGGTTTTTATCATGAGGACTAAATATTTTTTGCAAGAATTTAAGCTAATCGTATCACTATTGTATTGAGTAGTTTAACTTATTTATATTGTATGCACAGGGAGGGTTTTTCATCCTCTACGTAATAAAATCAATTAATTTTTTTTAATGCTTTGTGTGTGTGTGTGTGTGTGTGTGTGTGTGTGTGTGTGTGTGTGTGTGTATGTGTTTTTGGGGGGTGTTTTTGTTTGTTTTTTGTTTTTGTTTTGTTTTGTTTTTTAATTTCTTATTTTTTTTTATATTTTTTTATTGTTTTTTTTTTTTGTTTTTTTGTTTTTTGCTTTTTCTGTTGTTTTTTTTTTTTTTTGGGGGGGGGGGGGGCAGGCTAAGATGCAAAAGAAAGAGAAATACACATTGAAACTTCAATGGTGTTATGCGTATAATGGACAATCAGAATTCCAAATGACCGCATCATGGGGAATGGATTTAGACAGCACGAGTTTTAAAACGGTTCACTGCGAGCCTTTGAACGAGCCTTTGGCGAGCAGTGAACGGTTTGAAACGAGTGCTGTCCAAATCTATTGCCCATGACACGGTCATGTGGAATTTTGTTTCTCCCATAGAGCGTTAAATCCGATTTTTTGTCAAAACCTGCTTGCAGCAGCCGTTTCGACTCCATTTTGTTCACTTTTGACATTGCGCTGCTAAGATACGTCACTCAAGAAAGAACTCCCAGTTACTCTTTTCTATCTTACGCAATCTGATTGGCTTACAAACAAAACAACAACCAATAGGATTCTCTCTTGTATTTCATTTCGGTCGTAAAATCGTTCCACACTTATGTTGGGAACGATTGTGTTTCCACATGGGTAACTATGGGACAAACAGTATTCCATGTTGGTTTGAAGTATTGGTTTATGAATTCTGTATTGCGCGTGCGCCCGCTACATTGTATGTTCTCGATGTACATGGTTCGTGACGTTCCTTATCGATACATGTATTTCATGCATGAGAAAAAGAAATTGGATTGGTGGACAGTTGATGATGGTGTTCTTGGCACCTGAAGGGTGTTCATAATTTCTTTCAAGAAAACTTGATAAAGGCGAAAATCAAATCAACAACTAGTATTATGAACATCTGTCACAACTGACAGGTATTGCCCGACTCCATGTCTGATGCGACAGTAAATGTACCGGTAGCTATTGTAAAGGACAGTCTGTTGCAAAGCCACAAACTTGAGACGTTTGAAGTAATGATAATGTACATTATTATTGCAAAGTAATTACTTTGGAGGAATCCTGCAAAAAATAAGCAAATAAAATAAACACACTGACCAGCAACAAACACAATAAGCATCAATAAACATATCGTATCATAATTTATACACTCTCCAATAATAAGCACACTGAGCAATAGTAAACGCATGGGCCAAGTTATAATATGCACCCACAATGTTAATAATATCGTGGTCTGTGGAGGTGTGTCAAGACGAAAACATTAGTTACAGGTGAAATGCTGTTGTCGTATTGTCTGGATGTCCCCTGAAAGAAATAATAGGTCTTAAAGCAAACAAACAATGCAATATGTCAAAGAGACATCTCGAGTTCTTCATGTCATAAAACAATTCATTAGCTTAGATAAGCACACTCATGTATGTATGTATGTATGTATGTATGTATGTATGTATGTATGTATGTATACATTGTATTTGTGTCTTTTTGCCCAGAACCACTTCCTAGTAGTCGTTACCCTATTCCGCAGTCCGAACTCTTCACTCTCCATAAGCTAATGTATGTATGTACGTATAAAACTGAAGAGCCAATAACTAGCGATTGATTCTCACTGTTTTGCCTTTTGCTCGTGGGAAACTGGAGTGGCCTGGCACAAAGGCAGTCATTCGTTTCACCAACTTCATATAATTGCCCCTCCAAGCTGTTTGACAGTATACTGAAATCCCTTGTCAATGTTTTTCATTCTCCTTGCACATATATTTCATATAATATACTTCATTTTTGTAGCACTTGCACTTCCACAAGGACTCTCCAGACAGCAAGCCTACCAGATGGACGGCCCAAGTGATGCTGAAAGTAAGTAGACGGGATGAAGAATGTGTCCAAAAACATTGGACATTCTTAGTTGAGTATTTACACCCCAATTCGAAATGAAAAACAAAAAAAAAAACAAACAATAATAAGTAAGGGCTCACCGGTATCATGGCTTCAAGTTGATTTTGATCAGGTCCCTCTGCGTTCTTATGTTAACTAATAATAAATGTTCGATTTCAATTATACTGGTGTTTTTCCCCTATTCGAGTAATTACGTAGATTTTTGCTCATGAAAATCGTTTGCATTAACTTTTTTCTACAGAATACGGTCTGGGGACTCTCTCCGTGCTGATCATCAGTCTTTCTTCCGTGTGGGGCGTCTTTATTGCGAAATGGCAACGCTCCCCCGCCTACAAGTACATCATAGTCTCCATGTTGGGTCTCGCCGTGGGTGCTCTGTTGGGCGACGCTTTTCTTCATTTGATCCCATTGGTATAAGCGCATTGTATTGATATAAGCTGCGTTGATTCTACATGTCACCCGTTCAGTGTAAAACGAAGAAACTAACAGTGCTGCTACCTGAATATCAAACAGTGTATTGGTTAAAATAAAGCGCATGAAACAACTTTTCGCGATTAATAACAGCCACAAATGTTCCAGCGTTTAAATGTCATCTGTTAGTCTTTTCCATCAAAAATGATACAAGGGATTCATAAACAGCTTTCCTCGAACCAAGTTTCGCCGACGAAAGCTGTTGACTGTCTGCAGATCGTTAAGCAAACGGCATTTCATGTTGCTGAATGCTTTAATCTTGAACGAGAAAATCTATGTGGTTCTTGCTTTGGACGTACACTTTGCAAATCTTTTCAAAAATAATATATAGATATCTACAGACACATCTTAATCACAATGTATTCACAACAGGATCTTGTGATGAGCTTTGTTCGCCACCGTTACCAAGTACCTCATTATCGCTCAATACATTCCAATGGTAATTCATTGAAAGTGTATGGCTGGGCTGCCCTTTTTTTTTTTTTTTTTTTTTTGGTACGTGATGCAGTTAACTCAATAACTCCTTTTGAGGGTTGAGTTTAGAAATACGTCAATAATCTGTGCTTTACACAGCTTTTTACATTTGTTACTGCTTACATGTCTACAGCTCCATCAAAGAGCATGCAAACTATATTCTCATGTCCATCTAGAACTGGCTAATAATATTCTGTGCCAACTATACAAGGATTTTAATCCCAAGATGAAAGGGTTTGGTTTTTTTTGTTTTTTCGGTCGGGGCTGATACAAAGCAAAACCCATTGTTAGTCTTGTCATCCAACAGAAATTTTTGTACCGTTCCCGGATGAACACAACTCAATGGTAAGCACAAGCAACAGCTAATTTCTGTTTCAGACTCTGGGGATCCACGCGCACTCTGATGACGAACATGATCACGATCACGATCACGATCACGATCACGGTCACAGTAACGGGACTGATCACGATCACAGTAACCGGACTGACCACGGTAATGGTCATGGTCATGGTCATGATACAGCGCCACATGAAATTGACCACATCTTGAAGATGCTGGTTGTCCTGCTGAGCCTTTATGCCTTTTTTCTTTTTCACCTTTTGATGGAATATTGGACAGGACGCAGGTCTACCGGAAAGGTTGGTATTTCTTAACATCATTTCACGTATCGCAATTGGAGGTACTGGGGTAAGCGCTCATTTGACGATATATGTTTTTGTGTCCTCACACGTTATATGTTATACTTATGGCCCAATGAATGGTGGCGCATGTTGTGTGGCCCATAATACTATGGCCACTCAGAAATGCTGGGATTACATCTGAAAACGATGCGCTTCCGAGTTTTCTGACGAAGTCCCGTGAGTTTCGGAGTGGCAATATGGGCCACGCAACATGCCCCACCATTCATTGTTCCTGTCATGAAATTAAATTCCATTAAGGCGTAGAATGGATGCAAATGGCAAAAAATGAGCCCCCAAAAGTACAAAACAAGTCTGCGTTGACTTCATTGCAAGTCGGCCGTTACCGTTTGCGGCAGTCTGCCTTTTACATGGTCCATCTACACCATCGGACCTACGCCCCATTTAGATTTGGTTAAAAAGAATCCTCATCATTTAAATGGCACACAAAAAATGGCATTAAATGTAAGAGAACACTGATTATCTTCGACATTCTGTGTACCACAGAGCATATCGTGCATCACATATTTCAAGGACGGAAAAATCGGAGGGTGCGGGGGGGGGGGGTGCTCAATACTTGTCACAGTGTTCTTTCAGAGAACATTTTATATTGTCTTTGTGTCTTTTTGCCCAGAACCACTTCCTAGTAGTCATTACCCTATATAAAACAATATAAAATGGCCAAAATCACTCCGTCTCACTTCTGACTCCTTTTTCATTTTGTAATTAGTCACACATCACATGGCTAGAAAATTAACACACGTCACAAGGAATTGCTTATGTCTGATTCCAACTAAATCACAAAAATTACAGAAGTACATTATACATCGCATGAAAGTCACCAAAAATACCATAGTCATGCACCCAGCTCAAAATGACAAGTTGCGGATGTTATGTTACCAACATAGACCATAAAATAAATAACGCTTTGTAATTACATAGAGATTAATATTATTCCTTTCAAAAGGTTTACTTGCCATCTGAAAAATAAATTTGAATAAATGTATTGTCTTTTAACTTGACAGTGGAATTCGAAAGGTGTTACATGCTTTCTTCAATGTTACATATTTACATTCAATTTAATTTTTAGTATTGCAAGTGCAGAAGAGAGCCTGGTGTTTTGTCAGACCATAACACATGTGTCCCGCCCACATTCCAACGTCCATTTGGGTTTCCGCAACTCACCACTTGAACATCCTGGGCAAATCAGTTTTTGTTCGTTTCTCTTAATTTTATGTACTAAATGTCTACATTCCGTGTATTCGAGCAGAAAAATTACGGGGAAAACGCCAATTACTTAAATATATGGTCTTAAGATTGTAATGAATGCAAAATATCCTGGTGTATTAATTGCGAATTTATGTCTGAAAATATGCTGAAAATAATTTTTTTTCGATGTCCCAAAGTACATTGTTACAATTTATAGGTGGGTGAACCGATTACGTCGAATCCTACTGCTAAGGGAACAGTAAATGAAGCATATCACGTTGAAAATGGAGACGGTGTTTTTACTGTCAGCATGAAGCAAAAGTCTGAGAATGGTTCGGGCCCGCATGCCAAACTGGAAGCAGTGAGCACAGCTGCACCTTCTGGCCACAGCCATGGTGCTGGTGAGGCCAATGTCTTAAATCATTACTGATGACTTAATTTGCAAGTTTGCTTTTCCTGTTTATGTGTATGTTTCGTCATCTGTTCATTCGTTTGTTTGTGTATTGTTGTAACCATTTTTGCAAACACATCCCCTGAGTGAGCTTAATTTTAAATTTGCTATCCACAACTCATACTTAATGATAGATTTGACGTGTCCAAAAAAACGCACAGTATCCAAAATTCGACGAGGTGCAATCATTCAATGGTCATGTGTACATGGGATATGCATATTTAGTACTTAAACAGTATCTTTGCCATTGATATATATATATATATATATATATATATATATATATATATATATATATATATATATATATACTATATATATATATATATATATATATATAACAGGTAATTTCACAACCATCCTTAAATTCTTTCTAGAATACCTTACTTTTTCTTCAGCGGGAGATTCTCTGGGCTGGATGGTAGTTATAGGCGATGGAACCCACAATCTTGCCGACGGTCTAGCCATAGGTGCCGCCTTCAGCTCAGGATGGAGGACTGGTTTGGCAACGTCTATTGCAATCTTCTGCCATGAAGTGCCTCAGGAGCTTGGTAAATACAATCTTCAAAGCGTAAAAGGCCCTGCCGCAAGCCGCGCAGCGGAAAGGACGCCGCTGCGGGGCTCGTGGTGGAACTATGACGTGGAGATGGGTTAGCTTAAATGTTTGTTTATAAATTTGAAACCACATCTGGTGTACGCGCGTGGCAAATGGACACTGCACGCACGGATGCCAATTCGGGATAACGTTGGTGTCACGAGATTGAGTTGTGCGTGTTTTGCAGTTGGGCTCAGCAAACTTAGCCCAACATCCAGCTCACAAAACGACGGACATCTGGACATCCACTGTATCCCAAATTGTCAACGCAGTCTCGATTTTTTACTAATATGATAAAATAAAATATTATGAAAAAGATCATGTTTTAAACAGAATTAAATTACGGCTGATCAGTACAACTGAGAGTACTTGCCAAACTCTGCATGAGAACGCATGTTTACGGAGATCGTCGGAGCATGAACGTCATCATCCTATAGGCTTATGTTTTGTAACTGTGTGAGCAATGTGCAAATCAGTAAATAGTTCAGTTCACTCTGTCATCAATTTGTGCAGTTTCCCTATAAATATGAATGTTAATATGAACAGCAGTTCGTACTCTGCATATCGTTATGCAGCAATTGAGCCGCGCAGTGTGATATTTTGAAGGTGTGACGGTGGAAGGGGGGTGGGGGTGGGTTGGTACATTGTATATGTCCCACTACTTTAGAGTATACTCTTTAAACAAATTGGTATTGAATGGGGTATCAAAACAAAGACACTTGGTACAAACGGGGTATAGAAAAAAATCACTGACAAGCACAGGCAGGGTATCCGTCTGAACCTGGCGCCGACTGAGGGGTGTTTTTACATATTGCAGCCCTGTAATTAGTCCAGGATTTGCTCAGTGCGTGCCACCATCTACTCAGTGACAGTTAAAAAAAATGCTGCTGTCTCGACGGTACTAGTACATTATACAATGCAGATATATAGATCTACTCGGTAGAGCAAAAACATAATGGGCAGGGTCATCTTTCATTCACATTTGGTATTGCATGGGTTAGTTTAATAATTATGGTATGCAGACAGGGTATGGGTGAAGCAAGCCTAGCTGAACATACCCGTCACTATGTTTAGGTAGTGCCTCCACTCCCACTTCCACCCCCACCTCGGAGTCGGAGTGTCCTACCTGCTGGCACACTGCGATTGTGTAAATCTAGGCCTACTTGTCGCCTGCATTACCAATACCATGGCTAGTGCGCACTACAGTCAAATTTAAATGAGCTGGGCACAGAGCCTATATCCCGATGCCAAGCACCATTCACTGTAAGGTTGGGAAATTGTGAGAAAAGAACCCTATGTCATAATTTGTTTCTGTTACCATTTAAAATTTGAAAGGATCAGTGTGACAGTTACAAGATACGCAGTCAACCTAATTTCCACAACCAATAAAGAAAAGAAGAAGGCACCGCTAAAATCTTCACTGATTTGCTACTTTATCACGAATAAGACGCTGACCTGTTTGATGTGATCTGAACTGGAAAAGAGAATTAATACATAGGCCTACCAGATTTGAGAAATATGTGACACTTAATGAGATTTTTGTTCAAGGCATCTCGGATTTTAGCTTCAAAATTCAAAGGTTGTTTGTAGGTGGGTTTTCTTAAAAGCACTTTAAATAGTCCTAGATCTATATTAGGCCTGTCGTGTGGAAATTGAAATGAAAAGGCACGTTTATTTGTACAATAATGCCAACTGCTTTACATGACCATATTTAGACCTGACTGGACCAAGGGCAAGGAAAATGAAATGTTTTACCAGCATTTAAGTCCTTCATATCTCTATTCTAGATCTACTGTTGCGGATTTTTAACATAAAAACGTGGTATATGCACATAGATAATATTTTGTGGGGTTTTTTTTTTTTTTTTTTTTTTTTTTTGTTTTTGTTTTTTTTTTTTTTTTTTTTTTGTTTTGTTTTTTTTTGTTTTTTTTTTTTGTTTGGTTTTTTTTTTTTTTTGTTTTTTTTTTTGTTTTGTTTTTTTTGGTTTTTTGGGGGGTTTTTTGTGGTTTTTTTTTGTTTGGTTTTTTTTTTTTTTTTGGTTTTTTTTTTTTTTTTTTTTTGGTTTTTTACCCCGTCATCGTTAAATCCTAAACACATACTTCCTGACTTTATTAAATGTGTGAGCTAGCAATAAAGAAATTTAAATAAACCCATATAGGTTTTTAAAAGTTTCGCCTTTTTCGGAGTTGATGGAACTATGAATGACTTTCAACCAAAAACGTGCTTTCTTCCGCCTTGACGCAGCTATTAGCACTTCCAGTTTCTATCACATTCTTAAACGTCACGAAGTGCAAGTAAACAAACGACCGTGTAATTTGTAAAGTTCTCCGCAAGTAACATGCTTAAGCTTGGACGTCCCCAAAAAAGGGTGGATATTACAATCTTAATGTTCTAATGTTGGATCTCGTTGGCTCTCTGACGTTATGAATAATGCAGACCAGCCACGACGAACGTGTCACCAGACAGCTTCACAACTGACCAGTCAGCATAGCTCAGTTAAAATAAGTTCTGGATGTGGGAGAATCAGAGCAATTAGCATGGCTTGGGACCATGTTGGGACACGAGTTGGGTCATTTTTCGGTTTTTGCGAGGTTACACAGGGTATTTTTTTCATTACCTATTTTTACATAACAAGTGCCTGCCACTGTGCCAACTGACGTTAAAAGAGATAATGTGTAAAAGGGGATTTTCCGCATGTTTCAACAAATGTCCAAGTTACGCAAGGTCTAACAAAAATATACGTGTGGTTCCGGTAACCTGACAGACCTTACTAAAAAGGCCCCACCATAAAATGAATTGAACGGAAAAAAAAGGGCAGGGGGATACAATGAAGCCACCCTTCCCTAATGAATATTGATCGACCCAGGCCAGTGCTAGAAACAGACCAAAGTGGCCCAAAATAGTATTAATTCGGGGAAAATTAATACATAAATTATCTTGCAATTAGTGAGTAGTGTATTTTCTCTACGAAAGGAAGAGGACAAAATACATTAAGATAACCAATAGGTCTGAATGTACTCAACTTTTATTACTGAATGTTGATTGATAATATTTTACGTACATATATGGAAGGATGCTGCAATATAATTGCTGAAAGTACACCAAACTATGATGCATTAAATGGGAGCACCAAATGGTTAGGGAATCTTGCCTTGGCTTATTTCCCTGATGGACCACATGAAAATAGCGTAAATGCGAGTATGAAATCAGAAAAATATTAAGTTGCGTTGCACAGGTTTGTAGCTGAAATATTTTAACTATTTATGAATTAAAAGATAGATCTGGCTGTTCAATAAATAGATAAGTAAACATAAGCACCAACGATGTATTTTTTATAACGCTATGATACTGAAATTTTAAATATACAAAGCAGTCCCTCTCCAGTACCCCCATCTCATGGCAGTCATGCATCAAGAATGATTTCACCTATTTTTTGAAAATGTTCTTACATTCACTCACTTTGATGTATCCTGGCAGGTTGTGTATGGTATAATCATGGTACAGTGGTACCTGCAATTACCGACCTCAGTCCCCCCCGTCAAAACGACCAGATATCATTGGCACGAGCGCTTATACAATGTTAAATGACCTGACGCGCAAGACTATGGTGCCATCCAACTTGAAATCTCTGTAGCAGCAAATTTACATTCCCAGGAGCATTTTCTCATTAACTTTTTCACATGAGAAACACTTATTCTGGATAAATTCTGAAGCAGTTTTCAAGAACTGGGATGCAAAATTTTGTTGCAATGCTCCAGTTGGACAGCCCTGGTCCTAGACCAGCTGCAACACGCGCCCAACCACCAGCAAAGTTACCCAACAAATGGCCACCCGTAAAAAATGGTCATTCTAATCGTTACCAAGTTGTAAGTTAGCAGAGAAGCTGGCTAACGTGTGCCGTTATTTTGCAGTAGAGTCAAGTGAAACACAGTATTTTATTTCAACTTGTCAGGATGGTCAACTTCAGCCGGGGAAAAGCAAAACTGCTGCATGTAGCCATGGTGATGCAGTTTCGGTATCTGGTATCGCTAGGTTCCAGGTGTTAGTTCTCAGAGTTAACAGGGCAAAGATCGTTAATGTTTTTTTCTTTAAACATGACTAGCTATCTTTACTTTAATCTGCCCGCTCGGTTGTGTCTGAAGCAGTTATCATCGTTAATTAATA
Organism: Hermodice carunculata; assembly: GCA_964020975.1. Lineage (NCBI taxonomy): Eukaryota > Metazoa > Annelida > Polychaeta > Eunicida > Amphinomidae > Hermodice > Hermodice carunculata. The sequence goes on along the minus strand of CAXHWN010001621.1, from coordinate 825,250 downwards.
ATAATAATAGTAATAATAATATATAATAATAATAATAATAATAGTATTAATAATAATAATAATAATAATAATAATAATAATAATAATAATAATAATAATAATAATAATTATAATAATAATAACAATAATATTGCTGTGGCTCTCCGCTTCTGTGCCGCGGTCCTGTGGGACACAGGTGGCCTAGGAAAAGGAAAAGAAAGGAAAGCAAAATATATGAGGTGGAATAAATTTGGTTTTCCTAATCATCTGGTGCTGTTACGTGACTGCTACAGTTTTACTACAAAAAGTAGTCCCTTGCAAAGATGATTGGCCACCTCCTATACACAAGCTATTTGTTAAAGCTGTTTCATGTTAAGAGGGAAATGTTTTATTGGCTGTGCAAAAATACAAAAGGGTGTGAGACTGAAATCGGTATCATATGGGCAAAATGATTTAGGCATGTAAGAAAAAAATATTTTTCACTTCATTTTGGTGTCATATTGGGCATCAAGATGAAAATTAATAAACTTAAACTAACCAAAATGAGAATGCAAAATAGAGATATCAACCATCACCAATCATGATAACATAGAATGCACGACATTGGTTTCCTGTGTATCAGAGGCGCCAACTACTGATAATGTGTGGAATTTTAGTTAGTCTGCAAACTATATGAATCAGGGCTATGGCAGTTACATTAAGGTTCGGGTTAGCTACAGCACCAGACATTGATTGTCACTTGACATACAAATGGGATGAAAGCCTTTCAGACGCACAGTTTTAAACACCTCATCATCTCATGGATATCCGAACATGCAACACAAAACGTCATGTCGCACAATATGAACATTTTATGTTTTACATTGTGCTTGCTGCCTTGCATTTAAATTGTCTTTATTAGTTCATCTTCTCTGAGTTCGTTGTACTTCAATCCTCCCGTTTCTATGATCGGTTTAATAGTATAACGATGTCACAGGTTTTCGCTAAATGGGGACTTCTCGATGTGTAAAATTACTGAACTTAGAAATGACGAAAGAAATGCAGTATTGAGAAATGGACTGGGTATCGAAGTGTTTTGCGCTCCAAGACCCAAGACGCTTATTTCTAGCCCAATGCTCCTTGTAGAGAAGTGAAACCGCCCCTGCCATCATCAGGAAATGATAGATTCAATGATGGAGGTAACGTTGAAAGGAATGTCGGTAATTCAATTACTTACGCAGCAAAATTTGAAAAGATTGATAACCTTGAGGTAGGAAGATAATCGTTTTCGGATAATTGTCGAGAGAGTCAAGATAGACTGATGGTAGAATTTATCCTAAATGGAATTGGTATGAAATCATAGGGTAATGTGTGTGTCCCTTTACTTTATCAAAGAGATGCAGAGGCAAACATCTTCGGTTGAGTATCCGGCCAGGCATGCTTTCAATGTAGAAAAATTAAATAGAACGTATTATCAATTATAGAATAAAAGTGATAGAAATATTAATATGTGTAAAAAGTACTTTGTTGCATTATCGTAATTGAAGATTTATATTTTCAGGCGACATTGCAGCCATGTTGGGGATTGGTTGGTCTTATAAAAAAGCCCTTTGCCTCAACCTTTTATCTGCGTTAGCTGCCTTTGTGGGTTTATACATAGGAATCCCACTGTCTCAAAATGAGGTGGCAAGACAGTGGATATTTGCAGTCGCCGCCGGGACATTCTTCTATATATCGTTGGCGAATATAGTAAGTTGCTGAGATTTGTGCCAGTTTTCATAAGTTTTCAAACATATAACATATAGTCAAGATAGTGTTTTGTCATGTTTTTTACTTTTTTTCACCTGTAATATATTCTCTTTTACCTGTGGATAAGAATTTGATCAAGTAATGCATTTACAAACGCCAAGTTAGTATCTCAGCCAGTGAGTTTACATCCACAGTTTAATTGCTATTTTGCGGATTAATTTGAATGGCAGAGACCGATAGATTGACATGTCGTCTGCTCTTCTCCATTCTTTTTATTTGGCACTTTCATGAAAGCTTTGGAATGAAAGTATGATAAAAACTTACAATTTTCATAAGCATTTTTGGTGAGCACTTTTGATTATCTCGCACCTTATTTTACACAGACAGGAGAATTTATGTTCATTATTTCAGCAAGCAATTTTGAAAAAATCCCTGCACACCTCAAATAGCAATACGTTATTGTCGGATCCTGCTGTGACTAACATTCGGCGTTACCCAATCTTAGCTTGGTGTTAAATTATGAGCTGATTCATAAGATGCATTATTCGAGAATGTGTTTGTACGTAACATACATACATGGATATACATATACATGTATATATATATATATATGTATATATATATATATATATATATATATATATATATATGTGTGTGTGTGTGTGTGTGTGTGTGTGTGTGTGTGTGTGTGTGTGTGTGTGTGTCTGTGTGTGTGTGTGTGTTTAAACAAAGTTTATTAAACAATCGGGGGAAGAGGGTTCCCCCTATATGAACCCCTCTTGTACGTTTGTTTATGCATATGCATTTATATAGACACATTGACAAGACATTTTTTATATATATTTTAGGTTCCGGAAATAATATCGTATTTCAAGCAACATTCTCCATGGAAGATGTTTATTGCTGCCAACAGTGGAATACTGACTGGTATTCTCATCATGCTGTTGATTTCTTTGTTTGAACATAGAATAAAAGTATGAGACATGACATCAGGGCCGCCAGCGCTGCAGGTGTTTGACTCGTCTAACCTTGGTATCTCACCTTGGAATCCCAAAGACTAATGCCAGTTTATTGTCTAAATGTACGTGTATTTGTGCATATACAAAAAAGTCGGATCGCAATTTGTGTGATGTACAGTGCGAGAATAGTACTTAGCATTTAATTAGCTGTCAAGAAGTTTGTTGGGGGTAGGGTCTTGTGGTTTTGTTTTTTTACTTTGTTTTTTCTTTTTGTTATCTTTGTGTTTTTAATTTGCTTTTTGAAATGTTGGTATTTTGTGATGTGAAATAGGGCCTCAGACAAAAAGGAGCCCTCATCTGCTAATTATACCCCAGCTTGAAGAGGAACGAACGTTTGGCAGAGGTTTAAACAGAAAATAGGGTCACAATCATATTGAAATACTGCAACAATATTACGAATTATTAAATGATTACCACTATTATCATCATTATTCTTATCATTATTACTGTCCAAGATTGGGTAACATAAATGCAGGGTGGTCAATAATAATTTTGTATCAAAGTTGACACAAATGTAAATACTTGCGTTGGTACGAGTGGACAGTCAGGCAGACCGCCCATCATTGACTTTGGTATCTATTGATGACATATGGCCGTTACATGACAATACTCATATCGGTAAAGCCTTCGATGGACGCAATGTAAGCAAAATCCGGCCAATATGATATTCAAATAGATACAGCCGTCAAAACCTACGAACCGAAGAGGTGTCAGGGATGTTCAAATCGCATACGGGATCTTAACATCGTTGCCACGGCTTGACTACGGAGGTTCGAGAAACCTGCGTATCTGACTTAACGCGGTTTATTTGAAGTTCCAATGTGTATCTACATATAACAAACGGCAATCATAGAAAAACATAAATGCTGTATTTTCTTGGACGTTTACTCAGAATTATTTTCTTTGAAACCTTAGAGATATGGAACTTTTATATGTCTAATTTTTTCAACCCATTTTGACTCATAATTTCCCTTAAAATTATAGGTGGCGGAACTGGTATCGTATGCAAACTAGATTTCGACTTCCCCATAATCCCATTAAATTTCATGAATATCTTTTTAAAAAAAGGATACTAGAGTGATGATAATTTTTTTTCACATTTTGACCCATATATTACATAATGCCGTAGGTGTCGCCACCAATGTCAAACTGAACCTAGATTTTCATGCACCCGATATGCCCTGACAGTGAAAGTTGTTTGTGGCTGACTTGAATACTGTGGACTGTATCGAGTTCACAAGCAAAAGTTTATAGATGAAAGCTCAGAATAACAGACAGCAGTAAACATATAAGTTCTGCGACCTTAGGTTAGCACAGCTAAAAAAGACGGCGCGAGTTGTAGTTGTCTGCCATGCACTGCGTACGCGGCAAAATATTAGACCCGTTGTACCTGGTCATGGCCACTGCCTGATGGGAACCACAAGAAAGGTCTGTGTGTGTTGCAGATGTACACAAAATTGCACCAAAACCTTGTTGGTATTTTCCAAGTTGATGGAGTAGGGGTCATTTCATCCCATCAGAAGCAAGATCTGAAGGAAATAACATTTATGAGGATCGAAACAAGTACATAGCAGCCAACAGGGTGTTATTGGTTTCGGTGCACATGGAACTCAGAACTCAGAATTTTTCTATTCGACAGTATCAGAAAAATTGACCACATCATATGTAACTGATTTTTGTTGAATTGTAATCTACAAAAGCTTATAAGAAGTATGTCAGGATGACCGCCTCTAAAGATTAAGATCTGTTATCGCTGGGACCACCTACAAGCAGTTTCTTGTCAGCAGCATCTTGCTCGGTATTATTTAAAGTAAAGATGCCATCAATAATAGGAATTAAAACTACGGATACTGATATAAAACTAATGTTGAAGATTCTATTGGCTGTTACATACATAACAATGCGGCAAGGTACATATTTCTTGATAATCGTTCATATAGAACTTTTTTATGTAACTTGAAAAACCATAGTATAAATGGAAGTAAATTTTGTCAATTATACAAGAAGGTATAATCAGAAGGAAACATGGGAAGCAATATCTCATTCAATTTTTTTTATCTTGTTTTATATGGTGATGGGAAAGGATCGAGAGTCAGTTCTGGTACGAAAGGTATAGGCATTAGTGTGTTCGTGGACTTAATATGATGAGGAAGTTTATCACGTGAATATTTATACTAGAGTTTAAGTGCTTTCAACTTAATTAAAACCTTTATTTTCAGCAGATTTAATTCCCTGAAAAGTGGGGCGGTATGAGCATTAAATACAGCATTACGAATTATCAAATTATGTAGCCTTGTTTCCAAGCATAGAAATACGTTCACATGAAAAACGCCAAACAATAATACAGTAGTTTAGATGTGATAAAAACAGCAAATTATATATATATATATATATATATATATATATATATATATATATATATATATATATATATATATATATATATATATATATATATATATATATATAAAACAGACCACTTGTTGGTAAAACATTGTTAACCTTCTTTAAAATTCCGGTCGCTCTAGCAAATCTATTTCCAGTTTTCCTTATATGAGCGTCCCAGTTTCAGTTCTCTTCAATATACGTCAACCCAGAAAATTGAATTCACCTGTCCTAGAAAATGGAGTGTTATCAATCTTTAGCGTTAATTCAAAATCCAGCTTTCTTTGGGGAAAAGAAAAATTATGAACTTTGTTTTATTTATATTTAAAGGTAATTTATTTGCAGCTAACCAGTCATACACTTTACTTCGTTCCGTATTGATATTGTCAGAAGTATTCTGCCCTGCATTTCACATCCACACGAGAAAGTGACAGAACATAAAGAGTTGAATAATGTGGTGTCATCCGCATACAAAATCGAATCAAAATTAGTTGAAGCCAAGTGCATGTCGTTGGTATATGTTATGAATAGAAGTGGGCCCAGTACTGACCCTTGTGGGACACCTTTAGTTATTTGGAGATGCTGAAGACAGACATTATCAAACTGAACAAACGGAGTCCTATAAGTAAGATAACTACTAAAACAATTTAAGGTCGTGCCGGTAATGCCATGGTATGCAATTTTTTTCAATGAGAATCTAATTGTCTAAAGTGTCAAATTCCTTTGATAAATCAATAAATGTAATTATTGGTAGTTTACTAGTGTCAAGAAATTTAACGATATACGATCAACAAATTCTAATGCGGCAGTTTAGTGTGGAGTTTTTTAAAGCCATGCTGACCAATATAAAACAGATATTTATCTCTGAAACGATTATTCAGTTGCGTGTACACAACTTTTTCAAATGTCTGAAATGACAAGTAAGATATAAACTTAGGCGGGTTTGTCATTATCAAGCAATGTGTTATCGTCTTTTTTCAATATGTATAAGTTTAGCGAATTTTAGTTTTTGGGGAAAAATACCTCTCGTTAGTGATTGATTTACAATAAAGGCCGATGGTTCATAAATTGGGGGTTTGCCTTTCAGAAGCTTCATGGATGGATGATCGTAGACTGTGCTGGATTTTTGCTTTGAAATTTGTTATAATATTTTTAATGTCATCAGGGCTGATATGTGCAAAAGAGAAACTGTCGTTCGTCTTTTCATTCAGCTAAAAAGGAAAGATCTGGTTCATTTAACACGTTTGTTTTCGCTGTTCATTTTGGTCCAATATTCGTGAATAAAGTATTAAACCTATTTGCAATAATTTCCTTGTTTGTTATTTTGGTGCCGTTTATCATGAAAAATGGTCAAAAATTTGTTTTCATTTTTATTAATGCCCAAAGCTGATCGAATAGTATCCCAGGTCTTTTTTGTATCCTTCCTGAAGGTTTTGAACTGAGAATAATAATAGTCCTTTTTACGTTGATTAAAACTATTTCTTAAAATATTCTTATAAACTTCAAGGTTTTGCTTTAATATGTAATATAAACGTTCATTCTGAGGGGTAAATCTTAAATTTTAGTAAAAACTGTCTCGGTATTTGTCAGATTTTAGGATTCCATTCGTTGCCCATTTTTCATGTTTATATTTGTTTAAGTTGGCCACTTTAGTCGCTATAATTGCTAACTTTAGCCACTTTAGTCGGGAGATGTTTTTCTTCAGCTCAGCTTATAATTTCCTATTGTTTTTCATAGTTCTGATTTGGGTTGCAATTAGGATGAGGATTCAACTTTCCACAGTATTTGAGTCATTTAAATCAGCATAGAAGTTTTGTGTGGATATAAAGTCATTTGTGTGTGAGTTTCTTTTTCTTTGTTTGTTTGTTGTTGTTCTTTAATAAAACTTTGTGTGCTTTGAATATTACTGTGTTAATACATGTAAACGATGGAAGATGATCAGAAATATCTGAAAGTACGATACCAAATGTACACGATTTGCTGCAGCTCGACAAACGACAGAAAATATTGTCAATCAACGTTGCTGACTTTTTTGTTAAGCTTGCTGGTAAGGTTATTTTAGTATACAAACTATCACACAACATAACATCTAAGTACTCAGCATGTTTGTTTCTTGTGTTTAACTCAGGTAAATTCATACTGAAGTCCCCGTCAATAATCAAATGAGATTCTTTCACGTGTGAGAATTTCAATTATAGGAGTAATATCTTTCAAGAAAATGTCAATGCTATTGTTTTGATCTCCTCGAAGTCTATATATGTTACGCAGATAATTTTGTGTTTAATACCGATACCAAATATCTCAAGGAATTGATCTCCTCAAATATGGTTTGGGCTGTATAAATCTTACAATATATTAGAAGTTTTTATGTGAATAAATGACAATGCCACCATGAGAAGTACATATCGCGGAAAGTGGAATTAATATATAATTGTCAAGATTCAATATTGAAGATGTTTCTATATTTTCGTTCAGGAAAGCTTTCTGCAAGCATATAGTGCTTAATTCAAAGCATTTTGAGCCAAATCATCAATTAAGATTTTAATACTATCAAACTTTGCATTTATGGATGAAACATTTAAATCGGGAGGTGAAGACGTATCTTTCAATGGCTTGAGGTAATCAACAATATTTTGATTTAGATATATGGAGTTACGGACACAGTCGATATGGAATTTTCCATCTCTTTAACACTTTCAAACAGATAATTCAAAGAGTTCGTTGAAATACCTTCAAAATTTATAAGAATATCCTGTTTTAAAGTATATAGCAACCATGAAATAACAGATTCAGTTATAAGAGCAACTTTGTATCCGATGTACCCCTCATACAACAAAGGTACAAATAAGTTAAAGCAAAAACACTCTGGGCTATAGATATCTGATGAGATAAGTATAAAGACAAGTCGATGAACCAAAAATTGGCAAAGCAAGTAGAAAAATAGCAAAAGAATTGAATAAATTTACCTCATCACGAAGTCATTCAGCACAGATGTAGTGCATGCGTTCCCCGAATACATACATGTAAGAGTAAACACTCTCTGAATAGTACATCTGAAAAGGTAAGTAGGTAAGTATGAACAGAACTTAGTAAACCAAAAAGGAAAAAAAAAGTAGGAAAAAAAGGGGCCGATAAAAAATGACAACATTGCAATATCCTTCAGCTCAAGTATTGTGCATACGTCCCCCAGAGGGGAAAGGAAGTGCCATTTTTTCGTGTAGGTTGGTCAGAGTATAATATATATATATATATATATATATATATATATATATATATATATATATATATATATATATATATATATATGTATGTATACATATGTGTGTGTGTGTGTGTGTGTGTGTGTGTGTGAAAAGAGATTAAAAAACAAACAGAAACATACATAAGTAGAAATGGACGGGGGGTTCTTTTTTGGGGTTTTTTTTTGGCAATCAGTATGAAAAGGATAGATGATTTTTCTAATGTATCAGTACTCAATGTATCATCATATAATGGGTCACACATGCATAAAGACAGTCAATAGATAACTTGATTATCTCAGAGTGAGGTCAATTTCCAAATCAAGTTTAAAAATCTTCGAGCGATATTTGCCTGACCAGTTTTCGGGTAATATGGATCTTGTTCCCTTATGTCCAATTGCACGCAAGGCCAGGTCTTTTTATACTTTTGTCTGGTACTCTTTCTCAAATCTGCTGAGATGTTTCGTCTATAGTCCATTATTTCGTTTTTAAGTTGACGGGTGATCGGTGGTATGTCTGGCGATGTGGATATTTTATCAGGGTGTGCACTACAAAACATAAAATGATGCCAGCATCGTTTTGCTGGGTGCGGCGGTGACAACCTGATATTACGGTTGATTTGGCACCAAGGGCATGCAGATAATTTTTGGCGACCTCAATATATTTTTTCCTGGTTTCCTTTTGATTTCCACAACCTGGATCTTTTAAACCATTGATGATGAGCGACTGTTTCCTTTCATGCATTTCATTGTCCAGTACAACCACTGCCATTGCAATGGAAAGTTCTTTTATTATTTTTTTTTCACGTCCTAGGTAACAAGTTGTTGATCACCTAGTCTACGTGATCTCTGCAATCTTGTAGGCTGGTGTCCAATGTATTTACATGCTCGTTACAATTTTTCAAGTTAGTCTCAAGATCCTTTTGTTATTCCTCAAGTTTATTAATTAGTTCATTGAGGGACGCTAATTGAGACACTGCATTGCCTATTTTTGTTGTAAGATCTCTGATTTCTTCCTTGACAACTGTGCTTATTGCATCCAAGGTCAGTGTATACGGGGTTTTTTTCTGGCTGTAGTGTCAGTCTCATGAGCCATGTCTGATTTTCAAAGAGTGGGTTGACAAATGTATATAAACAAGAATGACAACTCCTAGGTACGAAGTTCACTTACAAAATCATCAGTTCCATTGTTGAGCACATAATAGTCACTTTGAGTGCTTATGTCTGTGTTACGTGTCACTGCGCACAGGTACACAAAGGGCAATCAAAGAGGCCAAGAACCTGAACAGGATCAATCCATGGGACAGATAGGTGTTGGCCTGCGAGGCTCTTCGCACCTAGAAGATTGCTTTGTAAACACGACATGAAAATTGATTCAGTGCAATATATATATATATATATATATATATATATATATATATATATATATATATATATATATATATATATATACATACATACATACATACATACATACATACATACATACATACATACATACATATGTATAATATGAAAGGACAGTACTTTATTTACTGTGATCACATGGCACAATCTGTCAACAATAAAAAAATTGCAGATTATGCACAATGTACCAAACAAAGAACAAAAGGAAGTCACTAAGTACAACTCAGCCGTGCCTTCACACCCTTTTTATGGGATTTCTCTCATCGCGCAGCAGTTTCTTTGTATTTTTCGACATGGTTGGTTAATTTAGAATCCAGGAACCCGATTTAATGGTTGTCTAGGATGGTATTGTTTCACATCCACATTTTTTCCTTGAATTTCGTTCAAAACAATATTTCGAGGCACTCTACATTGAATGATTATTATTGATAGTATTTTCAAGCACATGAACCACATCAGTGATACACTTGAAGAGGAACAAAGTCCGTTGTTGCGGGAGGCTAACGGTACCTTGGAAGGTCAATGAGCTATGTTTATGATAGCTCCTCTTTGCAACCAGGGGCGTCATTCACTTCATCTGATTGATCGTATCTCATGAATATATATTTAATATATGAAAATTTATTGGCTGTTTAAAAAAATACATTTGACGTTTTGCCATAAAAACGTACAAACACATCTGAAACTCTTTCTGCGCTTTTGTGCAATGAAACAAAAAATAGCTGGTTGTTGTGCCACATCAGTCTTTCAATTTCATAGATAAATGTGAACTTTTCAATGTCCGAAAAATAAGAACACATAGACAAAATTTCGATTATTCTCTCAAATGTTGTTTACCATATGCCGAAAATTTCTTGTAAATTAGTATGACCTTGTACGATTAAGTAAAATAAGTGCCTGATAGTGAGTGATTCCTTCATGTGTATCAATTCTGTTGTGTTTGGAGTACATCGGCTGATAAGCTTATCCAGGCCAGAAATAAACTGCCTATCAAAGTCAATATGGTCTCACGCGGTGTAGAAAATTATAAACAAACAAAGAACATAAAAAGAATGAAAAGTTTGTCAATTTATCAAAAGTGCTGTATCAAACGTTATTCTATGGACATAAAATTGATTTTCAAGAATCGTTTGAGGTATTTCCGTTCGACCTTATGAAAAGCTCGTCTGAATCTCATTAGAAATGCATAAATGATACGGGGCCTCGGTATTTAACAAGTAAATTCCATTTCCGTAGTAATATCCATGATAATGGCACAAGAAGTTGCACCAATGATAATCTTAAATTGTGCCGATAAACTTAAGCAATGCCTCCTGTTAAACTGCAGTAGGACATGGAACACTTTAAAAGCACAATATAAGAAAAAATATTTCCCAACAGACTGAACTCTTGACGAGGGTTGTATCTTTATCACTTTGGTTTGATATATATATATATATATATATATATATATATATATATATATATATATATATATATATATATATATATATGTATATATATGTATATGTATATATGTATATATATATATATATATATATATATATATATATATATATATATATATATATATATATAAATATATATATATTGTACTTTCACGGTCGACCTTATGTAGGCCCATTCCCTGATTTCGGGTTCATCTTGTTATTGTTCACCTGCGTGCTATTTCCTTCCGCACTATGTGACCGGGTCTTTTGGAAGAATCGCCTGTGGTTGATACTGTCCATTCATTAAAAAATATATATGAATTAAAAAACACACTTATCTGGCTTTCGAACGATAATACATGTAGGCCTACGCAAACGCTTTGACCCCACATCGGGCATGTGTACCAAAGGAGGTAGGTCGCCCATATTGTTGGCTACTTCCTGATAATGGAGCTAAGATTTAGAGCTCCTCATCACATTGTCTGCTTTATTTTCACGATGAAATTGTGTGTTAACCCTTTGCTTTACGGTACCATTGGTAGCACACATTGAGCAACGTTTAACAGGGTAGTTGATGCGCTAAAGTGGATCTGACAACTGGAATTGCATTTTGTATCAAAGGGAACAGAACAGTTTGTTCAAACTAAACGGTTTATGGTGTAAACAGTTATAATGTGAACGTATGAACACACTATCATCATCATCATCATTCTTACTGAATTCTCTTCATTACTTGGTAGGGGAGACTGGGGAGAACTGGGACAGGGGTAAACTGGGACACTCCTCATATCTTTAATTTATAAAAACCAATCAAGTGCCTGCTTACATCAGATTCTATTGTCGTACCCCTTGAATTGACCTCATTCTGGTACCAGGAGACAAGCATCTGGAGGCCTACATGTCTTGCGTGACTGTTATATTAAGAAAGCATTTATTTTGGTTGTGGCAAATGTGTCACCTCAACAATCTACCGCAATAGCAATTATCAGGAAGTTTGAAGTAAATTAGGAGTTATCCACCACATTTTAAAAAATGACCCATAGGGAAAAGTGGGACAGTCTGCTCCAGTTCTCCTCAAGCACTATCCACATCTTGACGCGTCATCTGGGTGGTCTGTCTGGTAAAACTAGCAATTGGCGTACATTTTATAGAAAATATTCACTTTCCTGTAACCTACCATCTTTGTCAACGTCCTTTTTCACGGAAATTCTTTAAAAAAAATGGAATTTTTTTTGCAGTTGCTGTACTGTGACATGGTGTCTTGTTTTTCTAAGAGATCACTTAATTGCTTAGGGCAAGCCAAAACGGCCTATTAAAAAAAAAACGTAACTCATATGCTAAACACATATAGAATTTTCATACATGTGGGAAACTTATGTAGAATTTTTATACAAAATTACTGCTAATTTTGTTCCCCCCTTCCCCTTTGTCCCACTTTGCCCCATGGGTGTCCCATTTCTCCCAGAGAATTGTCGTCTTTGTTTCATGCTCCGCCATTATATATATATATATATATATATATATATATATATATATATATATATATATATATATATATATATATATATATATATATATATATATATATATATATATATATATATATATATATATATACATATTTATATGTATGTATGTGGAAGGTTGTATGAACGTAGTCAACTTTGAAGCAAAGTGCCGTAAATTTCTATTGACTGTGTAACCACCAGATAAAGTTGACCTGTTTAATAGTAAGAAAAAAATCTTCACACTCCTTTCATAGTGTCCCACTAGTTCTCAGTCGCCGCTATCTGCTTTACTTCATTGTAGATGGTGGCAGTTTTGTCAAGACATACTGTAGTTCTAGAAATTTTCGCGCGTGTTTAATTTCGCGCAAAATCATTTTTTCTGAAATTACAGAATTTTCGCGCATTTTAGTTTCGCGCAATCCAATGCCAAACAATGTTGTGAAATACAATGCAACTTATTTTCGCGCATTTTAATTTCGCGCTTCAGGTGGTAGCGCGAAAAGCGCGAAATTAAACCGAGAGCGAAAATTTCTAGAACTACAGTATACTCTCTATGTTTACAAACAGATTTACACAAGCTTGTCTATCTTGTTCACTGAGTCAACTTCATGGAAATAAAATACCGTAAATTCCAATTAGAATTGGTATTTTCATCTTATAGTGTACATCACGTATGCATTAACTGGTGCTGCTGTGTGCTGTACTTATTCCGCTGTAGGTAAAAACTATGGGTTTTTGCAACAACCATGGGAATGCCGTTTTTCACCATCACGTGAAGTTAAACTATTTGCACATACCTACTTTTGTATGGCGAGAACAATTGTAATATCATTTGTAAAATATTTTCCATCCGCTGCCATTTTTATAAAGGAAAATACAGGAATTTTTGTCTGTACTTTATACAATGGTTTCAAAACCTTTTCCAACTTGACACACAGCAAAATTTAATTTTGTGTCTGGAAATACCTACACCATTGTTGATACACTTTGCATGCTTGGTATACTTTATCATAATGTGTTCAATTTGTATTTATACACATAACGGAAAGTAAAAATAGTGCAGAAGTAGGCCTATACGGCGGTTTAACGGTTCGACAAGTAAATTGTCTTTTACAATTTCATATATTTACTGAAAACAGTATGGATAGTTTTGCCACTGTACGTTATTCACTACTGTCATTGTCTAGGAATGTGCATCCAAACCCAGGCCCCACTAAAGGTCTGTTCCCCGATGTGAGCATGTACGGAGTCTTTCACAAGACAAACTCTTGTGGCTTCCACCATATAATGCGACGCGACCGCATAAGTGGTGGAGTCGCGCAATATGGAACCCATGCTCTTGTGGTGAAAAGACGCATGGACCTGGGGAGTCCAGCTCTTGAAATAAATTATGTGGGTGGAGGTTCGCCTAAAATCTGCTCAACTGGATGCAGGTCGAATTGTAACAGGAGCACTTGCCCACATAAACATGAAAAACATTTATTCTGAAACAAGTTGGGAGGCTTTAGCTGAACGCAGATGGAAATACAAATTAGTACTCATGTTATAACTAGTGAAAGGACTCCCTCCTGCATACCTTACCAATTTGTTATCTGGTACAGTTTCATCACGTTACAATCAACTACGTACGTTTCAAGTTGAGAGAGATACTTTTTACAAATCGTTTTTTTTTTCATCAACTTTCCGTGAATGGAATCTGTTACCCCGATCTTTTAGGAACCTCGAACACTTAGATGACTTCAAAAGAGAACTTAATAGAACTAGACCCAAACGAAATCAATTGTATTATACTGGTGAAAGGAAAATTGCTGTCATTCATACTAGGATGAAAATGGGAGGCCACCAGTTGAACGATGATCTCTTCAAAATTGGTGTTATCGAATCGCCAGCTTGCTCGTGTGGAGCCAGCACTGAAAATAGCTACCGTTTCTTTCTTCAATGTAGCAAATACACTGTGTTAAGAAACGAACTACTTTCGAAAATAATGCTTTTGGGGGATTTCAATCTTCGAACTCTATTATTTGGTAGTGAAAGAAATACAAAGTTTTAAACATAGAAAATTTTAAAGCAGTTCATAATTATATTAAAGACACTGGAAGATTTAAATTGTGAATGGTATGTATAACACGGCTAGTAAACCACTGAATTAGGCATTGTGGTGTTCCTGTAGGAATCTCACATACCAACTCCTTTTACCTTTATTCATCACTTGTGCTCCTGTACGTCCAATCTGTGTAATGCTGTTCCGAAACTCCGTCGTTTGTATTGTAACATATGTACAAGAGGCCCTAAAAAAGGCTTATGAGCCTGTCGACCAATTGTTTTTCATGGAATAAAATATGTTTTACCAATATACTAACTAATTATTTCCCTTGCTTAACGAATAAACTTTAACTCATGTACAGGCAAAGTAATGGTGGAGCATTCATGCGAACATAATTTAAGTTAAAATAGCAATGTTTTCCTATACCGATTTGCAAAACAGGTTTCCAAGGTCACCATTCAGTATCACAAACGGCTTGTGGGCACGTGATAATCATAATGTGCTTTTGTCATAACTAAGCTCAGGATGACACCTACAGTCGTATCCTAACAGCCTTTATAGACCGGGAATTGTGCAAACGTGTGAACATTTTTTGTTGATCATTTCTAGTTTACGACATGCACGCCCTGACACTTTTTTTTATATGTGACATGATTGTGTGGCAAAATGGATTATCTTAAGATGATATTGGGATCAATAGGCCCTTCACTGGGTTGTCCAACTGGAGCAAGCGCATCAGAATTGCTACAGATTTCCCCCCAAAATAAATATATCTCATATAAAAATGTGGAAAAAAAATGCTTCAAGTAAATGTAATTTTCTGCTGGACAGCACTACAGTACAGCAACCTAATTACGTCAACAAGAGCATCCGGGCCGGACGCTTTGGCAATTTCATTCATTACCATTGAAACACTTCCAAGCAACATAATGGTACCCAGTTCCATATGAAATTCACCTGTATGGGCGTAGTGAATTTTTAAGTGTCAATACTAACCTAGACGCTAAGTTGTCTGGCACTGTTCAGGGTTAGGCCTATGTTTGTCTCTTGCCCCTTTGTGGAAATTCCGTGCAAACAGGTCACCACTACGTTCAAACTAACGTTTTTTTCCATTAGGCAAAGACTTAGTGTCTTGAGTGCGTGACCTAAATTCAAAATCATTTACAAAGTGTTGTATTCATGTCCTGTCCCCGCATCTGTTACTGTCCAGTGTCCAAATGATTTTAAAGCAAGAAGGCGCATGCTAATCCACTAGACTATGTCTACCTCTGCTAGACCAAATGAATCAATGAGTGAAGGTGTCATTGTAGTATCGTGTAAAGAATAAAATGGGATTAAGAATGCGTTGGAAACATGTGTAGCATGGCCCATACTATGGAAAAGTGTTTTTCCACTGCATTCAAAGGCACATACGGAACGTAATAATAAAGCAAATCTGGAAAAGGCAATTGTTCGTGTGCGAATAATATTCTTGCTGCTGATTACACGAAGCGGTAGCAATTAGCCTATGTCAACCAGACCTTAATTTGACACATAATACATATGTTCGCCCATGAACACTTTTTTCGTGTCAAACATGTTACCATTTATGCAGCATTGTTTACATCTAAGATTGTTGACAAAACTTTTGGGATGCCCAGTGGACATCTGTGCAAATGAAAAGGATTGCTCCAGTGTGTAAGAGATCACGACGATCCAAAGCAGTTTATAAAAGCATCCAGAATGCTTGGCACTCTTTTTTTCCCAAACGGTACTCTTTATGTCCCAAAATGAAAACCACATGTTGTCATTTTTGAAGAATTATTAGCAATGAAAGAGTGAATCGTATATTGTATTTTACCTGGCAGAGCTCATACAATTTAACAAATCGGGAGCCAAAAGGTCCACTCATAAAAAATGCATACATTTTTAAGGTAGCGTCGGTAAACCTCCGCGTGTATACCGCTGCGGTCTTTAACCCGCTCTTCTGTCAAGGATAATATTTTTACACCCATGAAACTATATATATTCATTTTCGCCACGATCTCTAGATTTCATATGTGCTATAAAAATTCGGAAAAAGCGCACCCGTGAGACAAGAGCCGGGCTATAGCATGAGGGTCTGTTTTCAAGATTTTTCGAGGCGCAAATGAATAAAAATTTCCGTACAACCTTGAAATTTTGTGAAATGAAACTTTATATAGGTGCCCAGGTTCGGCATTTTTGTTTTTTCTCTAAAAGGAATAGTTATCATTTTATCAGCTGTAGAAAGGGTATCTTCTCAAATTAACCACTTCTCTGAGTTTAGAATTCCGAAAACCGCACAAAAAATCAAAATATATCCAAACGCAGGATGCCGCACCTAAGTTGTATTGTTATCTTTTCGTGCCTTTTTATTTCGTGAAGATCGGTCCACCCGTTTTCGAGAAAATTAAATTCAAAATTAGGAAAGTCGTCGCCAAAACGAAACCGCAAAAAATGGCCCCAAAAGGAAATCTAGCCGTGTTTGGTGGCATTTTCGGCTGTTACTTGAGCTGTATTCACTCCATCGTTACGACTCTTCTTGTGTGAAAAGAAACCATGTGCTACTATACGTTCTATGCATTGTCATTAAAAAATGAACATTAAAAGCCGTCAATTAATCACAATCTTTGAAGTCATTCCACTAAAACTTCAACTATTCTGTGGTTTCCACACAAACACGCCAAATGTCTGGAACCCTCTATCATACCACTGGATCGTGCGATATAACTCCCTGTATCCCAATTTCTCCATATCAGAAATCTGAGGTGGGGATCTGGATTAGTGTACACGCTTTGAACTTAAATCTTGAAATCAATACCACTTTATCGATTCCGCTATAACAAATTAAAGACAGGTAAGACACCAAAAATAAATCCCACTTGAGTACATCCTAGCTCAAACTGTATTTGCGTTAGGATAACATATCTTATATGTGTGTAATCGTCATACTCCAAAGAATTTATATGGCCCGTATTTGGGTGTCTGTGATGTTAATTGTTGAATAAACAATTGAAAGTTGACCGCAAAGCATCCACCCCATAAATATCGATATAAGTCACTAATTATTTGTGATAAATTCATAATTACACTTGCATCTTAATCCTGACATATTGGCAACAAAAAACTATCCCACGATTTTTCATGTTTGGTTTCGTTTTTCTGTTATCCATCCTCAAAGTTTGACGTTTCAATTTTCCCTTTGATTTTCAGGATGTTCATTTTCTTCATTTCATAGAAAAAGAACGAAGCAAAATTTTGCAAATCGCTGAATCGTTTTTGCAGTTCAGACATTACAGAATCAAAAGCCGTTAACCGGATTAAATTTTGCTCAGCCATTTTCTTGCAATAACCATTCTTAGGTGGGGTTCTCGTCCTATTATCCTTTCTGAGAAAACAAGCTTCAAAGGCCTTTGATGTTGATCATTTGCCTCTGAAACAATACCATTTGCTTAAGTTGAGCTGATATTTGTACAAAACGTAGAAAACATCGTCCCTTAACATTTGGGGAGGTTGTCAATCAATTTTTGGCCAATCACATGAATAAAAGAGCTTTTGAAGTACAGAAAGCATCATTCAGCGATCTGTCAAACGGCGACATCGACAGTCTGGTTTCAAAGCGTGACGTCATGGAGGCGGCCCTGCGGGCCCCGTGACCTCAAGCATGGCAACGAAAGTTGTGTTGCCTTGCTTCGGTGGGGCGGCCTACAGCCGCTCGTGGTCTGTGCACGGATGACGGGTTAAGTCTTCCGCCCCCTACCTCTTCATCCCGTTTTTAGGGATAGTATTTTATTGTATTTACTCCTATCTGGATACTTTATGTAGTTAGCTTGTTAGACTTGTCTGTACACAAGACACTTAGTTAGCTTGTCATTATTTTGTGGTTATTTTGTCAATGAGTTCCAATTCTCTTTCCAACCTGAATTTTGTAACGTTATTTTGTATGTTTTCTCTGCTGTTCACGTTTATGGTTATTTCGATGTGTTTATTTGCACTTTTATATTCTCAGCCCTGGGTTTCGATAAAATATTATCATGTACGTGGGTATTGTCGATTAAAGTGTCGGTTTTTTCCCCGCCTGTCTTTAGTGTGCAGGACCACTGGGGTAATCCATCGCGGCACGGCCTTTGAAGGGACATCGTCAGACGATTGCCGCTCCTCTTGAACATTTAAAGTCTCCCTTTGTTAGAACACAAAACAAGCAAGGTAACTATAAAGTAAACCACTAAGGCTATGATATGTTAGCATGTTTGCATCTTTTCCCTGCCCACATACTTTCGGCATGTCGCCTTTTTTCGCATTGGCGCCCTGATACCACTCTCCTTTTGCCATGGACCGTTGCTACCTGCAGCCACGTGACATGCTGTTAAGTATGATTGACGGGTGGCATTGTTCCGTTTGGCGGTTGAAACCCAAAATAATGACACATGGACGTTCGGATGTCCATATGCTTGTGTGGTTTTGGGCGTTTTTCTCATATTTCTACAGTAGTTAAAAGCTTGAAATTTTGACAACTAATAGAAAGGACATTCATCTTGTAAAAACCGTTAAAATATCAAAATCGGCCATGCAAAGGTTTTTGGTGTCTTACCAGTCGTTTACTCTTTCAGTGCCACACTTTGGACTGGGTCAACAGCTTTACTCGGTGCGCTTTGGGCGCAGTGCACCCAAATCGCTCTGAGCAAACTGTTGGCCTGGACGATTACATTTTATATAACTAGAGTCATGCTGGTGTTATGCCTACATGTCAAGCTGGGTGGTCAGTACACAGATACGGACTACCGTATGAGGGTCTCAATAATTTTGCCTGTAAACAGTTTCTAACATGTTCAAATTAAAAATTCCTGGTACTTTACTGATGTTGACAGGCATACTAATCAAAAAGTTTTACAATTTATGTTAATGTTTCTATAATTGACCTCAAATCTACTTTAAAGATTAGTACTTTTAACATGCGTTACCCTATGCCCACAAGTGTTCACCCCCCGCAATGCCCTCTCCAGTCAGCTGGAGGTGAGAAAAGTCTATGCTTTGCTGGTTCTGTGAAAGGAGTCAATTGTCACTTGAGCAGCCGCTTGGCATAGATTTTGAGAAGATCCAGGACAGGCCATAACACTGATTAAGAGTTTCGAATTGACCACAAAGTAGAAATTTATGATTTGGTGTTTGTTCTGCGGTTAATCCTCAATTCGTTGAATAAGATTATTAATTATTTTTAATCATGACACTAGTGGTACTCGAATGAAGGGATTTTTATAAGGAACATGAACTTGCAAAAGCTATTAAGGTACCCTTACGTACAACTGTGCAATAGACAATACTCCAGTGTCGTATCTATCAAGATAAGTGAGATCAAAAGCAGTTTGTAAAGGCATCTAAAATACATGGTAAATGTTAAAAAGATTTTGATATTTGAATATTTTAGAAAATATGCGACATATTATTGGCATTTTTGTTATAATTGAGACAGAATAAAGAACGATGGCAACTAAATTCTCCTTTAAACTTTACCTCGCAAAGGTCATTCAATTTAGCAAATCTTTGTGGAGGAAAAACATAGAATGCTAAAAAGTCTACATTTCCTGCGGATAAACAAAAACATCACAGGTCTGATTTCTTATATTATACCCTGGATTGTGTTATTTAGTTCATGATATCACAATTTCTGTATATCAGAATGAAGGCTTGGCTACATATGCACACTTAATCTTTTTCAGGGAATCGATACCAATTTATCAATCACAATTGTCAGCCTTTCTTTATACTGGCGGTCTGTGTCGTAAATTTTATCTTTTCCGTCCGTATTTGCTTAGTAGTAACGGATGATTCACGACCAAAGAGCATTAAAACTACTTTACTCTTGGCACGTCTGCGCTGCAGTAACTGCATGCGTAGCTCGAGATCACCCAGGTGTACTTTACCCGTGGTTCCGTGGCTCCTGATCTGCTGAACGTCCAGGTAGGGAAATTTTGCCATAAATGATAGAAAAGCACATTAGTAGAGTCAAGGTGGGTAAATATTACGATAAATGGGCGAAAAGCACAATATAAGATGAGATGCATAATTTAGACATATCAATTGGATATTTTACCGACAAACACGATTGCACTTTACAAATTACAATAACTGTTTGCGATTTTTAAAAATAAATCAAGAAGTGAAGTTTAATGTTTAATCTGAGTGTGATCATATATGTGCATTAACGGTTGTCCTGCACTAGACACTGTATTGGAGACTCCCTGACGACCACAAAGCTGTCAGTCAAGATGTTATTTATTGGCAGGCCATCTAAAAAATATATACTTTTGCAGAAGAAAGTTACTCAGTGATATCCAGGCCTAGCGCAATTGACCAACCTGACTAAACAAAGATAAGGAGACATCCCGAGTATTGTGCGTCTTGTGGCAGAAGGAATAAACAACACGAAGTGCAGGGTGTTTTTTTTCAATCCGACACAAGAACCAACAGGCATTTTTTTTTGAGTGAGAAAACTCAAACGTCTGACCACAGAGACGGCAAATAGTTCCGAATGCAAATGAAAGTAAGCAGTGGTTAAAGGCCTGTGTACAAACCTCATATTCCCCCGAGGTGAAGGTCACTTGGACTGCCTGTGCGGACATTGATTGCACTCGTATCAAAATATCTGATTTGTCTTCCTATAAAAACACTAAATCATTCACCATGTTCCCAGTCACAGGCAAGCACATATACATGTATGCAGCAGGTATCTAACCCAATTGTTGCCCATACCCTGTATGGCCTGGGTGGTCCACCCACAACCAGTAGCCAAAAAAGGTGCGAACTCCCAAGTTTATTTAGCAACCACTAAGGATTAGCTTGATCGCAATCAATGTCCAAACAGCCAGGACAAGTGGGCCTTCACCCCGGGGAAATATGAGGTTTGTACACCGGCCTTTCAGTGGAAATCATTCAACAAAGCACCACTGATAAGAACGAAAGGAGCATGGTTTAAACATTCTATACCAAGTTTCCCACAGATGCTGGAGCAACGAGAATTCCCGGTATCAGCAAGCGCATGCATATTCATCCGTACAAGTTGTAATTCCAGTGTCAGCGTGTCCAATTTGGCGGTATTTTAATTTACTCTGTGGGGAGGCTCAAATGTCAAGCGATCATGGCGACAGGGCCTTGTCTGGTGTCGCATGTGGACTTACGGCCAATGTGCCCATGTCCCGTTGACTTAAAACCACTCCCGGGAAACCACAACACCAGGCATATTGATATGTTTTGTAGGAATCACAGCCGGTGTGGTTTCGAAAAATCATTCATCAGTTTCTAAAATAACCTGTATGCGATGCATTTTTCAACGTCTGATTAGTATCGGGTCTCACCAATCCCTTCCCCAGCCTCGGACCCTTCTTTGAGGGTGGGAAAGGGGGTTTCCCGTACTGGCGTACTGGGGCTTTTTATTTACTGTACTGCCGTACTGGAAGCCCTCTTATTTTACGTACTTCGTACTATCCAAAATTTTGAAAGATTTTATTTTCCGTACAGCGTACTGAACCCTCCCTTTACCCCCCCCCCCTTTTCTTTTGCACGTGTAAGTTTTAATAAGCCAATCGATAGACATGATATATGTATATATATATATATATATATATATATATATATATATATATATATATATATATATATATATATATATATATATATATATATATATATATATATGTACATATATATATATGTATATATATATATATATATGCATGTATGTATATAGGGTGCCAAATTGAGACGAAACTGACACATCGCGGTCATCAGGTGATTCGTGTTTGTCAATATCAAAACGATAGCCTTTGTTTTACCTCTTGGCATATTTATCCGCTAACTTGGTAATGGCAAGAATTCACATTGAGAGAAAAGTGCGCGTTTTGCACTTTGAACTGATGTATGAAAGGCCTGGTCATATCACATCTTCATGGATTGCCCACTGTGTTTCCAACCCCCACCTTCATTTGTCAGTCATTTTTTAAGTAACTGCATGATTGCGAAATGAAGGTGATACGCAAGCTAAGAACAAGTAATACCGTGTACAAATTTGAACAACGTGCCTTCGATGAGTATCGTGATCACGCCAAGAAGACAAGCGCAGTTTACGAAAGTCAATGTTTGATTGTAGGTCGTAAATTCATTAAATTTCGCTGAATTTTATCTGCGCTTATTTTGCTGGTGCAGGCACGCGGGCGCGAAAATTAAAACAAAATTAAAAAGCAGTTCAACACATAAACTATATGGCTGTTCAAAGCAGTGAAATGTAAGAAATGTGAAAACCGCGACTTTTTCGTACTCGTTAAATTGAATACATTTCCAGCATACTAGTATAACATTCGCGGTAAGTATATCTAATGCCACGTGTCAAAAAATATTAAGTTAAAGTTAAACGTGTAATATAAGAGATAAAGTTTAGTGGAGCAGCAAGTGAGTGACGGCAACAGTCGATCGTGTATTGAAATGTGACATCAATCTGCCACCTGACCTTGACTGAAATGCCAAAAGAATCTTTTGCAAGTGTCATTCCTGATCATAAATCACTAGTCATATGGTAACCCACATGTATCATTGTTTATTAATGAACTTGCTGTTTGTCAATTACGACCCCTCTGATATCAGATTAGAATGTGTCACCTGCTGTCGCTAAAACAGACATAACATGCGTTCTGAAGTAATCTTGCGTAATCAGCGAATTCACTAACAAATTACAACATATGGAAACTCATGTTTACCGACGAAGCAATTTCCATAATATACTTCGATACGTGATCTTTTGCTTATCATCACTTGCAGAGTTTTCGTGGTTGTTAGCGTCGAAGCGATCGATCTTAAGAAAACAAAATGATCTGGAGTCGCTGGCATGCAGGCCTACTGCTGTTTGAAAAAATGGATTGCTGAGAACGTTAACGATTCAGATTTCAACATATTACAAATTTACCTACATTTCGTTGTCATGAACCCAACGATTAGACTGAAATTAAGAGAAAAGAGGCGAAAACCTGCATCTTCCCCTCTGTCAATTTTTGAAGCTCAGTGTCTTGATATGCTTGATCTGGCGACCTCTGCGACGTTTGAGGGTACTAAGTGTAACAAATTTCAGTATTTCAAATGATGAAATGAACTTTGTTTCACTTCACCACGATAAAAATGAGGCATTTTGCCGAAACACAGACAAATTACATCAGAATACACACAATTAAATAATGCGCCAATTAGGAAGAAAAAAATACAAAAACTCATGTACGTGATTAAACAAACAAAGAGGGATGTGTGAACAGCCCATGCTCAGCTAACCTACAGACTCCTCGCACTTGTGGGTCTGTGAGCTTGGGATAGGATCAAGGTCACCCATGTACTGAATAAGTCTGACTTTTATGGAAGAACACAAATATGTGCAACATCAAGGTCCCAGTTCAAGTAGGTATCAAGTTATAGTGAAGAGTAAATTCATGTATGTTGCACTGTCATCCCAGAAATGAGGTCAAGGTCACTCATGTACTGTCTGAGCGAGACATTCGTAAAGAAACATTAACACGTGCAACAACTCAAAACAGATCTGATGTTATCAAGTGAACAGTACATTTTATGTCAGTTGTCCTGTGACCTTGGGAATGAGGTCCAGGTCCAAACTTTCGCTGGAGCATGACCACTTGCACAAATAGATAGATGCTTATAAAAAGTACACCCCTTCCAAGTTTGATACAAATCTGGCAAAATTATCTAAGTTATAACCATTACAAGAAATTCACATGTTAAACTTTCATATGGAAACTTTTTTTTAGAGATTTCATGAAAAAAATCATTAAAAATCTAAAATTCACTGGAGAGTGACCATTCGACCAATTTGATAGAGACCCACCCAAGGTACATTGCCACCAAGTTTTAAGTCAATCCAACTGACAGTTTCTTCAAAGAAAGTAAAAAAAAATGTGAATAAGCATTACAGTACCCATTGACTTCCATAGTAATCAATGGGAAAGGTGGATTTCCAGATAAGTACCGAAATGTGAAAAAAATGTTAAAAATCAGGAACTCACAGTAGTGCCACCTAGTAAACAATGTTTTGACCCTTCCACAAGGAACACATCCACCAAGTTTCTGCTTAATCTGAGTGACGGTTCCGGGAAAAGGAGTAAAAATAGCGAAAATACATCAAAAAATTATAAAAATTAGGGAACAAATTGCAGCGCCACCTGGGGAACAAATTAAGAACAAGGAGTTCCTCTGAGTGTTTCTATGTAAGATCAAAATAATTGGGTGTGCGGTTTCTTCGGAGACGATTTTTTAAGATATGCCCCCCAAAAGAACAATAAGAGTATTCCTGTGTTATATGAAAGGAATTGGGTAAGCGTTTCGGAGAAAAATACTTTTTAAGGTTTCCCACTAAAAAGAGCAAAAAAATCATAATAATCATAGATTTAAAAAAATCCCATGCATTCTGATGGGAAGTCAAGCTGTTTTTTCCATAAATAATGCTGATGATAATGCGCTATTTTACTATTCAAATAAATTCATGATACCGCAAAATACAAACCGCAGCATATACGGTACAAGCTGAGCCCAAAAATATCGGTTACAAGCAAGCTAATTATTCATTAATGATAATCTGGGTTATAAGGCATTAAAAATGTCTGTATTAGACCAGACGATTCTCCCTGGTATACTTCCAAACTACGGTGGCAAAAGTGTAAAGTTCAACGTATTCACGAGAGGGCCTAGGCTTCCAACGAAAATCCCCATATTTAGGGGTAAATTCGGGAGTTACGTAATGAATACATTAGTGATTTAGGAGCGGCAGAGGAGGAGTACCACAAGAAACAATGTGATATTGTCAACAGTGTTCAATTCAAAAACAAAAAAGGGTGGGAAATGGTTAAATATTTCTTGTCCGTTACTCCAGTACATCAATACCTTCAATTCTATCCAAAGATTTTGTTGTATCTGACAACAGATCAAAAGCTGAAGCATTGAATGATTTTTTCTCAATCAGTGTCATGTAGATGATACAGCCTTTTCTCTACCTAGCCAGGCGTCAGTCTCGCACAATGTGATAGAAAACTTTTTCTGGAATGAGAAAACTATATACGACATCCTGAAATATATTAATATTGATAAAGCCTGTGGGCAGGAGAGTATCTGTCCTTACCACTAAATGAGGCAGCTCCTTGTACTGCTTGTCCGCTCTTCAAACTCACGAACCTTTCCCTTTCGGAATTAAAGGCGTATCTCACTTCTTAGTTGCCTTGGAAAGCTCTTCGAACGTGCTGTTTTAAGCACGTCTTCAATTTTATCTACGATAACTGTGTGCTATCCAACAAACAGTCAGGGTATATTACGGGAGATGGAACTGGTAACCAGTTAGTCTACCTCTATTACGAATTTTCAAAAGCTGTTGACCATCAAAAAGAAGTGCGGGTGATATTTTGTGATATCACCAAAGCCTTCGATAAAGTATATCATCCATTCTAATTTACAAAACAAAGAATGTAGAAATTAGAGGGTCTTTACTCCAGTGGATGGAGGACTATCTTCATGCACGCACCCAAAGAGTGGTCATTCAGAACCAGGCATCGACTTGGGGTAAGATCAGAGCAGGCGTCCACAAGGCTCAGTTTTGGGGCCCTTGTTTTTCTTTTTGTACATGAATGATATGTTGAAATAATTAAATCAGAACTCCGTCTTTTTGCTGACGATACGACATTTTACATTACAGTTAACGACATTAACAATGCAGCTGAAACGCTTAACCAAGATCTCGAGTCAGTCACTCAATGGTGCAACCAGTGGCTGGTATCTTTCAATCCTAACAATACCAACGCACTGGCAGTTAGTACGAAAGCTAATACTGGACACCATCCAAACCTAATATTCAACCATAACATTCTTGAAAATGTGTATTGAATAACCACAAACATCTAGGTCTATGGCTCTCCTGAGATCTTTCCTGATTAACACACATTAATCATATCGAGGCAAAATCGCGAAAATTACTAGGTATTCTGAAACGTTTACAGTATAAGTTAAGCAGACCGGCTTTAGAATTCTTTTACTTTTCAGGTATACTTCTTTGTTTAGAGTATGGTCGTGTGGTCTGGGATGGATGCACTGACACAGACAAAAAGAAGTTAGAATCTGATCAGATGGCTGCAGCTCGAATTGTAACAGGAGCACTTGCTCACACTAACGTTAAAAACATTTATGCTTAAACAGCTGTGGAGACTTTAGCTGAACAGAGGAGGAAACAAAATTTAGTACTTATGTTTAAAACAGTGAAAGGACTCTATCCTGCATACCTAACCATTTGTTATATGGTACGATTTCATCACGTAACAATCAACTAGGTACCTTTCAAGTTGAGATACTTTTTACAAATCGTATTTTCCATCAACTGTCCGTGAATGGAATCTGTAACCCCGATATTTTAGGAACATCGAACACTAAGATAACTTTAAAAGAGAACTTAATCGAACAAGACCCAAATGTAATGAATTGGAAAAAAACTGGTGAAAGGAAAATTGCTGTCATTCATGCTAGGATGAGAATGGGATACAGCCAGCTGAACAGTGATCTCTTCTAATTGGTGTTATCAAATCGCCAGCTTGCTCGTGTGGAACCAGCATTGAAAATAACTATTATTTCCTCTTTTTCAATGTAGCAAATGTCGTGTGTTGAGAAACGAACTACATTCGATAATAATGCTTTTGGGGAATTTCAATCTTTGTAGTCGATTATTTGGTACTGAAAGAAATACAAAGATTCAAAACATAGAAATGTTTGAAGTAAAGCATAATCATATTAAGGATACTAGAAGATTTAAATTATGGGTGGTGTATGTAACACGGCTTGTGTACCACTGAATTAGGCATTATGGTGTTCGTATAGGAAGCTCACATACCAACTCCTTTTACCTTTATTCACCATTTGTGGTCCTGTGTGTCCAATCTATCTGTGTAATGGTGTTCTGACATTTCATCATTTGTATTGTAATATATATACAAGAGACCCTAATATAGGCTTGCAAACCTGTCTACCTATTGTTTTTCATGGGATAAAATATGTTTAAACTCAGGCATTGGAACTGATCCTATTGACCTTTCAGATTAAGGTTGACCAGAAAAGTGAAAACAAATACGTCCTTGTTGAACCTGATATAGTTGCAATGGTCTTCAAAATGTACTTGTGATAGATAATAACATGTCCTTCTCGGGGTAGAAAGAGTGGGATGTCCTCACATTGATGATGGTGATTTAGTGGTGTTGACTTTGTAAGGTAAAATCAACCCTCCTTTGCTCAAATTGTCCAAAAGCAGCGGAAGAAAAATGAAGCATGTTTTGATGTTTTCACATAAATTGCTCGACGATAAAAACATTTCTGATCCGAACTGTAGACGAGATCTATCAGGACAGTACACCAAGTATCGAAAGCTTTCGTTGCACCCTCTAACTTTGGCAAGGGAAGCTCTAAGCTTGTCTTATTATAACCGACCAGGTGGTACAACTTGTTGACACAAGTCCATAAAACATTAAAGCACCTTCATGGAATTTTAATTTTTTGCCGTAACTACTTTAACGACAAAAATTATGAAAACTAAATTTACTGAGAGATGGAAGAGTCATTAGTAGGTATTCACCCACAAATTGCTAAGAAAGTCTTTCAGATTATGGTTAATGCGGCTGTATACATTTGTACAGACCATCGGCTAATTTGTTTGTTTCAGCATGATATTTCTGTGGATTTCAATTGGTCTAGTTGGGTGTCTGGGAATGTCGCCAGGCTTAGCATATGGCTGGTGTCAAGGTTCTCTAGAAAACCCATTCGATGAAGTGCTGATGCAGTACAATATCTCGGGTGAAACATTATCATTAGCTGATTTAAGACGTCTGACATCCACTATTCTGCAGAGGGTAGGATGTAATACACCATCTCAGGGGACACATGTATCGTGTACAAACGTAAGTCAGCAAGGTGTACTATTGGGCATACCATGGCCACAGAATGTGGTACATAATCTAGGAGAGTTTTTGAACAGGACACTCTTTAATTAAAAAATGTTTATGAATTTTATTTGGAGAAACCATCTGTTAATTAATGTTACGCACCTTCTATTGGTTCAAGCGTGGCACGAGTAACGCATTTGTCTAACCATTTGGTAAATACTGAGCTGTATAAAAAGACTTTATGCTGATCGTATAAGAATGAATCTATAATACTGAGTGGAAGCTACTAAAACGTGAAGCAGACAAGAGATTTTATCCTACGTTCACTTCAACATTTGGCCGAAAAACGCGTTCCCAATCTTGATGAAATATATGCTTATATTGTGTGAACGTAATCATGTCTAAAAACTACAAAGATATATGCCAATAATACAAAGAATGGTACCTTTTTTTTTTTTTTTTTTTTTTTGTATTTTAGTGCTTGACTGCAGAAAAAATATTCCACATACTGAAAATACCAGTATCAAGAGGTTTAAGTCGGAATCAGTTTCAGCAAGCCAGTACAATTATTTTGGATATCATCGGTAATTTAACATTTAGATGCCAGGATTCAGGAGATATTTTTAAGAAGTGGACGTATGCTGACTTCGAAGCAAGGTTTTTATCAGGAAAAAGTCATTACAGTATTCAACAGTTAGAGAAATTTATGGAGCAATTGTCAAAGGTTTACTTTCCACCAGCGTCTGCCGAAGGGAGACCCTGTTGGCACCATGGAAACGAGGTAAAACTTCTTGTAAATGTTTCGGCAGGTCTTTTAAACGCTGCAGATATTCGAATAATGCGTAATAATTTTCGTTTAATCAGTCCAATGTGAACCTCATATCCTTATGCTTTGAGAAACAGAGCTGTCTGCAAAACTGACGCAGTTACAGTTCCAGGTTGCAAGACATGTAAGGCAATAAGGTTAGAAATCCTCTTAGTATAAACCCATATTTTATCACAGCCATTTATTTCTAATATCAAACGTTCCAAAGTGAACTTGATATGTACATGATTTAAGTGCACAGCATCGGCTTTATACATATATGTATGTATATATATATATATATATATATATATATATATATATATATATATATATATATATATACATACATATATATATGTATGTATGTATGTATACTACTGACGGCAGAGTACTGTTTCCAAGATGCCCATGGTTTTCTGAAATGAATTTATAACACGACCGTAAGGTTAAATGTCATCAGAACAGAAACTGTTGCTACTTTTGTATAATTCTGTAACCCTAACACTTTTGGTGAATACCAATATGGGGCCAATACATTAACTTTTTTGGCCTTACTCAATTTGACGCACTGATATGCGTTTTCTTTTTCAGATTGCATAATGAAATGGCAATTTGAACCAAGATGGGCACTAATGTTTTATTATAGCATTCTTGATCTGTCGTTTTCATGTCCTAAGCTACACACTTTGGGTATGTGTAGTCACAACTCGGAAGCTACCAGTTCCCTTTTTGTGATGCTGAACTCTAGGAACAATTCTGTAAATGAGGCTGCAGTAAATTGTGTATTAATACATAGTTCTCATTCTAAATTTGATTCAAATACAATTTTGACTTTCGACGACACATAAGCAGGTGCCTGGTCACTGAACTGATCAGTCAATTTCAAGAATATACAATCTGACTACCGCTTTGTCCGCAAAGAGTTTCGTGTATCATCAGTCTTCAGTGACGCTGTATTTTCATTTTCATTTTCATTTTTTTTACTTTACTTGAAAATATCCGTGCAACTGATATTTCATCTTTGCACAGCATTCGTTCACTGCAAAGGATATCTATGAACATGTATATGGGCTCTATACCGTAGCGTCCTCCGAAGAACTTGGAAAACTCCATTCACATTTACTGTTAAGACTATTAAAAGGTGAGTTGTTAGCAAATCAGGTAATAATTCCCTGCCCAGCCTGGCAACAACGCCTTGTATGCATTATATGTCTCGCGTATTGTGTGGTTAAAAGATTCTCATAAAAGTGCGCGCAAGTAGAGCCCCATAGGACACATTAAGGAAGCAACCATTTTAGAGCCACGTTTAACGAAAGGACTAAATACGCATTTTCGTCACTGGTAATCTAATTATAATCTTACATGTGTCCGCTTAGTAATACAGTAACAAGATGAAAAAGTTGCAAGAACCAAGCCAAAGTAAAAAAATAGATAAAATGCAATAAATGACCACGAAACAGCAGAAACTTATCAGCCGACTTATCATCCAACGTATTGGCAATACAGCTCAAGATTATAACTGTGGAGTGGACAAAAATATTTGATTGCAAAAATGAACCGTGCAAAATTATCTGCCAGTTCTCTTACTCTGTCGCATGAACTAGAATGCACAGAGATAATAATTTTATTTGTATATAAGTATTAAAAGACGGAGACATGAAACAAAATTTTAACAGATGTGAAAAATACGAGATCCTGTGAACCGTTGAGTGTCACTACACTTTTGTACAATTAGCCAAAAGAGTACCACAGTGATTTTTCAATGTGCTCGTTAACAAGTATAACATATAATTGCAGAATAAAACGAGATACCTGAAAACTGAAGCATACTGTTTGGAGTAATGGTATGCAAAAAGCAAATCTCCTTACTTAATTTAAAAATGAAACCAAATTAATTTCATAATTATAACACTTCATAAACATATGATTCATAAATAAATCCTTAACCAAATGAAGATTACACGAAGAGTGGAGCACAGGTTATGTCATCACACCAGATGTTCTTCCTTATCAGGAGAGTGTATCAGAAAGAACAATTTGGCTGCTGGTCTTCCATCCCCCAATGAATTCGACCGGGCGTTATTTCGTATGTATGGTGACAGTGCGACGTGTCGCATACCAAAACAAGGTACGTCTCGTATCAGTGGCGGTGGCTTCGCTTTTGTATGCAAAAATAAAACGGGACGCTATGCAGCCACCTGTCCAATTTTCTTGTGTAATTTTTTTTTCCTGAACGCTTTCATTGCTTACTGCAGCTTGAGTCGGAACTACTTAAAATGACCTGCGCTAAATTGTAATAAGAGTGCCACATTCACGTTCCTTGTAAAAGGACCTTTTATTTAAGTAGCAGCATGCCTGAAGTTACATGGAATGTAATAGTACAGGTCAACAGTTTTTCTTGGCGCCCTTTGAGCACAATGCGCCCAAAGTGAGCCCAGGAAAAGCCATCGACTCAGTCCAAAATGTGGTACCGAAATAGTCAAAGGAAGATACATTTCATTTCCAAGGTAAGCGTTCATTTTGTCAAAACAAAGGCGTGAAAATTTTTTTTAGGTAAAGTAACAAGCCCTAGTGAGAATGTCTATTCGTTAAGGACTTCTGGACTGCGTTTCTTCGTAATCCGCCTTGAATAGGTTTGATTTGGTTCAAGATTTTCAATATGTGGTAATGCACACACACAAGTAAAGTTGTTGTTTTTTAATATATTTTCTCTGATTATGAAAGCTTTCTGAGAAAAAAGGGCAAAAAACTAACTTAATCCATTAAGCTCGGTGAGTAAATTTGACTGATAGGTCGACCTACACTGAAGGAAAGCCATTTTATGCCTCTTATAGTGACGGTGCATTTCTGCTTCTTTCTAGGCTTTGAGCAGTTGATGAACATGCTGAAAATCGGTGGTGACTCAGACACGGAAATTCCTGGATCGGATGTTTCAAATAGAGTATGTGTGTAAGGTTTTAATGACGTAAAAATGGAACTATGCTGCCACGTAGATGGATTCCTTTAAACAATACAAAAACGAGAAATGGTTGGTAGTTGGTAATTTGTATTCATAAAGCAGTTTTCCGCATGCTTTTATGGCAGATATGCCCAGTCAGTGGAACGGGTTCTGTTGTCTAGTTCTCAAAAGTGTTAAAAAGTGTAACAGGCCAGCTAATTGTTAAAACCACCCAAAAGAAGAATGTCTGGAAAGTATGCATATCGTTGTGCCGTATATTGTATTGTGCTAAGGAAACTCAGACTTCGGCAAAGTATTGAGAAATAAATAAAAAAATAATAATTGAAAATAGACTCTCAAGTCGACCCAGAATAGATTTTCCTGATTGTCACGATTCAACTTGAAAAGCAACGAAACTCTAAAAGTCAAAGCGCTTTCAAACCTACTCCTTAGTAAAAAGAAAAGTCCACAGAGATACATTTGTTGCATGTGAGCTGCAGGCAAGCGATATTTTGCAATTTAAAGCCATTTGTGGTAGACATATTTTAGTCCAGGTCAAGGCGCCGGTAGAATGTTTAAGTTTGTCACGTAATGGTTATCATGGACAGCATGTTTCAACATGGCGGTTATGTATTCGATCAGTCAATGTTTCCGGGACCAAATGCAACCAGTAATCGAAGCGGTACTGGCCTTAGTGAATATCTATTGGTGTCATCAGGTGCATGTACTAATTATCTGATCTCATTCAAAGACAACCGCCATACAGTGTACTATGTAAGACCGAGCACAGCCGCAGGTCTCTTTTAGATAGCACTTAACAAATCTTTACTCAGAAACCTACAGCGGATGTATCGGCATACAGGTTTTTTTCCGGACAGGACGCGATTTGAGCGATAAATTTTCATTTGACACTAGTTTTTGTTGAAGTGACTAACATTTGACATCATATTCCGGTAGGTGATCATAAGCCAATCAAGTAGGCACTATTAATTTATCAACAATGTGGCTCCATCCATAACAGCTAAATATCAGGCGTGCGTTACAGGGAGCGCCATCCGCAAAAAACATCCTCTGTTCAACATTACCAAAAGCATCTGATGTCATAAATGTTCATTCTTTTTCCAATAAAAGTAGTCTGATGTCTTCAGAGGGTCAAATCAGTCATCAGCAGTTGAGGCTCCTGAAACTCCCGTCATTGAAATCTGTGAAACAGGACTCAGAAGCAGAGTGCTGCCACCTGGTAGCTCATCACCTTTGCTGTCCAGTATAAACAACCCATGCAGATGGACAATATACACGTTTTTCATGTGTAACGTTCATTTTTGACAGTGCTACAAACAAGGACACTTCTCTGATATATTCGGTCTGGACATGTCCAGGGGGCTTTCTCAAGAAGACTTCCATAAAGTATGTCCAGCTTTGTTGGAGCAAGCGGTTATTGGCAACTGTCCTGTAGCACAGGGAGCTGAATCATTTCAGCTGGATGACGTACCGGAAGACACTTTGTATGCGGATGTTGACCCGTTACCGTCAAAGTCAAAGAAAACAAAACTTACCATGGGTCAAAGTACGTATTAATTTGGACGGAACACCGCCCAATGGGTAAAGGTCGGTTTCCACCATTAAAAGGTTTGCTCGAATTAAATGAAAATGTTCATTACTATTACAGAATGCCTCAATGTTGTACAGGTTTTACATCACTCCGTATTTAAACTCCAACTAGAGTATACTATAGTAGATACATGTTATAGCTAATTGACAACACCTGTGCTCAACTCCTTTGTGTTCACTTACGCTAATGAGTCTAAGTAGGGTGGTTCCCTGTCAGAAGCCACTTAGTTTTCTCTGTATCACGAATCTTGTGAAGAGATAAATATGAATTTTTTCAGTCAGATTCTGGCCATTTTTTCTCAACAGTTTAACATTTTATCAATGGTATGGAGATCTCGCAGATAATAAAATATGGCATGCAAAATACTGAGTTGCTGCTGCTTGTGAAGGAATGCCATCAGCATCTTCAAGTTTTTACCATTTTGTGTTTGAACATTGTGGTATATCCTGATACACCTTTTCCGACCTAGACGATAACAATAGACGTTATGGAAAACCAGCTCCTATCACATATGAAGAAATTTCAAATCACAGGGGTCTTCCGGCGGTGCACACTGTTGCAATGAAACCAAAGTTTGACTTTCACGTGATATTTCGGTATTTGTGCGAGCAAAAATTATACGTGCACCTCGATCTTTGAAAATGCGTTTCATATGGGCCAATGTAAAGATAGAACTGTCGATCACTTTCTGAAAGAGCCCAGCGCGAAACATGAGCCTGCTCAAAATGATATTTAAGCCGGTACATGTTGAATGTAAAGGTACCAATAGCACGTTGATTTCTTCTTGACTTATACTCTTCCTTGCTAAATTGATACACGTACATCATTTTTTCAGTTATTATTGTGTTCATTTTACATTATACTGTCCAGCAAAGTTTTGAGATGCAAAAATTATGGGGCCGTGGTTTTGCTTGAAATCTATTACAATGTATATTTTTTCCGCTCAAAATAAAAAGAGTTCTCGTTTATTTGTTTCCTTCCTGTCCAATGCTACCTCTTTGTGTTAATTGCGTGGGTGGCAAGAGACGTTTAACTAAATGTTGCAAAGATATTTACGATGCTAGATATTTAGAGGTTTTTTTTTTCAAATTGCAGTGACTTCCATGTGGTTGTATTACCTTTCTCTTAAAGGTTCAGCCCAATTCAGCATTCTGAATTTTCAGCTTACAGGATGATATTCTGCTGTTCCAAGACAGTGTCTTTAATATAGCCAGTAATGCCGTTCATGCACCTATGTGTTGCAGAGTTTGGTTGGGGGACGTTGTTCGTCGCTATCATAAGTTTATCGGCAGTTGTTGGAGCCCTTTTTCTCAAGTTTCAGGACAAGCCATACTATCATTTTATATTAGTCACAATGTTGGGGCTAGCCACTGGGTGTATGATTGGAGACGCTTTCCTCCATCTGATACCCGAGGTAAGAGATATGCCTGAGGACTAAATAGTGCATGAGTTTTTTCGACCGCCATGACAGCATAAGTTTTTAAATGGGTCGAAAGGGATTTCAGTTCAGCCATAGATATTGCGTGACATATCCTTCATAGACATAATATATAATGACGGAAAATATCATGAGAATCTATTTACATTTGGTACGTAAAAATAATATGAGCGTGGTCAAAGGGGGAACCATATTACTTAATAATAACTGCAGATGTGGCACCAAAAATTTAGAAATCACAAGTTCTTGATGTGCGATAATATGTGCAATTGATTCTTTACCGCGAACCCTGGGGTTAGTTCTGATTTGCTGTCTTTTGCAGCCACTGAGGACCGGAGGACCCCAGTATCATGTTGCCCCATGTTCATTGTGTTCTTCTCTAATCCCGATTTCAATTCTACGATTAAAATGAGGTTCCTTGACCTAAACTTACTTATTTTCATGTCTCATAGCATGTTCACAAAACCACAATTAACAGATTTGTGTTTAGATGCCGTTTCGATGAATTTATGGACTGCATTTTTAAAAAGCATTTATTCGTCCTATTTGTGGTCCACCATGTAGTCATAAAATTGAATTAAGTCATTCGAAAATTAGTAGAGTGTTAGTATCAAATGTCAAGTGAAAGGCAACACTGATCAGTGACACCATATGCACGTATCTTGATGTACGTATGTACTCTTATCGATCGTTTCGCAATTTCAAACATTGAAGAGAAAACATAATAACAGCTCTGCCTAACGCATATATGCATTAGAACTAGGGAAAAGTACCTTCCCACCAAGTTGGAAGATAACCCAGCCAGTTTGTCTCGAAAAGTTCATAATTACAAACATTGACAAATGAAAAAAGCTGAGCTTGTAAGATTATTATAATCTGCAAGAGGCAAAACAATATGTCGAAAACAACATGAACCTCAATAGGTTCTGAAATTATCATCATAGCACTTAAGGTTGTATTCAGCAGTCATTTGAGTTATTTTCCATCTTTCGGCGCACCTGTAAATGGCCACATGAAAAAATATACAACTAATTACTGGCACCGTCTATGTGCCGTAGGATATTCTTTACTCGCCACAAACAAGTGGTATTCTGTAGAATCCATATGCATATGTGTTAGCATCCAAGCTTGTTGCCTTGGCATTGCAATCCTTATTTCCTATCCAAAAAGCCACACAGCACAGCATTAATTTTGTATTTGAATGACTTGGCAAGGAACGGTGAATTTTGTTTTGTTTATAAAAGCTAGGTAAATAATCCATATATATATATTTATATATATATACACACACACGCACACGCACACACACACATATATATATATATATATATATATATATATATGTGTGTGTGTGTGTGTGTGTGTGTGTGTGTGTGTGTGTGAGTGTGTGTGTGTGTGTGTGTGCGTGCATAAAAACATTTTAATTGCCCCTCATATGGTAACATATGACAACATACTTCATTGGACAGGTCTTCCTGACTCTAAATGACATAATCTGCCAATCAAACATATGCTCTGTATCCAACTTTACATCAGTAAATAGTGGCTCTGTGACTTTGAAGTTGAGGTTATGGTCATTCATTTCTTCGCTACCGTAATATGTATAACCACTCCCAATTTCAGAATCACTCTGATTGTCTAACAATTTATTAACCAAAAATGCACGGATCAAATTTGTCGGCCTGAAAAAATGGGAACAAGTATACCATATGTTGCACAAAAATAAATAAATAAATAGAGATACAACAAAATTAAACGTAATTATGTACATCCTTTTCTCATAAAGATCTAACATTACTGCATGCACCCGTAAATGAGAGGAACTATCATTCTCATCCAAGAACCCCTTGCCAACATTTTCGGCCAGGCTCTGCCGTCTTGGAACAAGGCCACCTTTCCATCCTCAACCTACTGTGTAATCATGAGAACTTATTTCAAATTTGATTTCTGAGAAGCTGTCATAAATGCCAGTCAGTGTGCAATCGAAGAAGTGGTTGAATTTACGTTTCAAAAGTAGACGAAAACATATATTTGCAGCAGCACACATTGATCCAAATTTTGTAGGGCACCTATAAAGGTTTGACCCGATAATGTCTTATTCTAATATAATACTGTTACTTTCCTCGGAATGCACCGACTGAATTGTGACTTTCTGGTAATCGGGACGTGATAAACAAACTGAGTTAAAGCTGTCTTAATTATCCATTTAATAAAAAGGACGGGGGGGGGATGAGCCCAGGACTATAGGATATCAAAATGATTAACATCAATGTTGCTCATGAAAGATTCTTAAATTTAAATAGAAGCACAGTTAGTTAATAACCAGTGGCTCTCTCGTCCTTATCGCCAGACGCACCACAAGCTAATCACATGCAGGAAGTGGCTCATAAATCCTTTGAGATGACCTTTGGCCATTGATTGCATAAAGTATAAATTATCCTCATTATTAGCTTTCAATTTTTAGTACAATTGTGGATTGTTTTCATGAAAATGGTCCTACAGAATCTTCAACACACTGACAAAAATTCCATAAGACTTTTGTCAGGACAATTTTTTAAAAATATACACGCCTGTTGGTGATTTTTTGTGCGGCCAATATCATTTTCTATGGTATGTCATTAACATTTACTCTCAATGACCGTTGACGTAAATGCTTGTCAAACTGTGATTGAGCATGTTCAACTGAGTTGGTTATTTAGCCCGTTCTAGTGTTTCGGAACGCGGCCGCCCTTTCATTATCTAGTCACAGTATGACCACAATATCATCCTGTTCTTGTCGGTGGTGAAGAAGCTGTACCATGTCATATATTTGAAACAACGTACATGCATCAATTCTGTTTCACAAAACGATAGTGGAAGCAGGGACAGCCACAAGTTTTGGCTACAAGAAACGATGGTCAAGCTTGGTCATATACTGGACTATAACACTGTACATTCACATGCATACATATAATAAGCGCCACATACTACACTATAACAGCATAATTTTATACACTAAGGGCCATAGTACACTGCAACACTCCACATTTATATATTAAATGTCATACTACACCGAGGCATTCTGTATTTTCATATATTAGGTGCAATATACTGTGCTGTAAAATTCCATATTTATACTTTCAGCTAGTAGGGGTCAAACTATACTATTCTATTCTACATTAGCACTTCATGCCCCAAATACTTAACCACTGCACTTAACCTTTGTGAATTAGGGACACTGTGCTCTACTTTAACGTTCTGCACTTATATAGTAAATGCTACATACTATACTTGAACATTGTATATTTATATATTGAGCACTGTATACTAGACAATATTACGCTATATGCAAAGTGCCACATACCGTATAAAACACCACTTTCATATATTCAGCCCCAAATACTAAACTACCGCTTTCTACATCCATATATTAGGTGTCATATATTATGGTATAACATTCAACATTAAACAGTGCCATATGCAATGAAACTCTACATTTATGGTGTTAAGTGTCATTTACAGTGGCAATGTACATTCACATATTAAGTACTATGCTGTAACACTATTCATTTACATACTGAAAGCCATCTACCATACTATGACCAGCTTCATTCAAATATAGAGTGTCATGTAACGTAATCTAACACTATGCGCTCATATATTCATGGCCATATACCATACCATAACACTTCACATTCACATATAAATGCTATTGTGCTCCACATTTTGGACTAAGTTAGAAACGTGATTTTCGTTTCACGACTTTATAGTGATGATTGTTAACTTCATTATCGAGAGATTTGTTTAAACATATTTATCTCAACTGGATAACACTGGATAACCATATAGAACATCTAGATTGTAATTACATGAGATCTCCAGACTTATCATTCCTCGTACTTCTATAAAATTCTTGCAAAAGTTGTGCTCCTTATTTCTGTAAATTGTTGCATCCTATTAAGTGTAGAATTTGATACATGTTAACAACAAATTATAGAGTGTGACGAACTGACGGATGATCTGTTGACTGAAACAGCATATTTTTTCTTGCACTGTTCAAATTTTGAAGCACACAATCATCAAATAATATTTTTAGATTCCGGAATATATGGCTTGGGGCACTTTTACCTGAAAAGCCCCGCAAAATTTCAAGTAATCTAATATGTATACTTAACCCTACAAATGACGGCTGGGGTGGAATCACGCATCGTCAGCTCATTGTTTTTTTAAACTCCCAGAACAAGCCCTTGATTTTCCTCATGCTTTTTCACCTCATTTCAGGCACTTGGAGCACATAGTCACAGCCACGACGACCATGAGCATGATACAAACAAGACAAACAGTACAGATGACGACCATGACCACGAGGAAGAAGAAGCGAAACACATGCTGGTGGTGTTCAGAATGTTTGCCACATGTATGAGCCTCTACCTCTTTTTTCTTGTACAACTGATCATGGAATACTTCATCACAATCAAACCAAAACAGGAAGAGGAAGCAGTAAGTAGACTATACCGCCAGCGTTACAAAGTGCTGAAAACCTCGTTTTGAAGTAATCCACATCTTCATCCATGTCCGAACGAACTCTCCGAAGCGGCCCAGGTTGCATATATCATGAGATGTCACAACTGTTAATTGACTTTGGAATGGAGGCATACTTTGCTGTCAAATACCTAAAATCGTTTATCTTTGCATTGGTTGCCGAATCAAAGGGAATTTATTAAATATCCGGTGAAGTTATTTATATATTATTATTTTCGGATAATGCTGCAGCGAACATTGTAACATCTTTAATCTTCAAAGTTATACCTGATCAAAGAAGCCGTGGTTGGCAAAAGGACTATCAATGCTAATCCCTGGTTTCAATTGTCAGATAACCGCAGTCACTTTCACCAGCATAAGCGAGAAAGATGGTCGTCAGAATCCAGCATTCGAAATGGGGGAACCTCACCAGGAGAAGGTGGTTATTGGCAATGCTCAAATGCAGGCAATGCCAGGGGCCGGCCCTGCACATGGCGGTGCTGGCCACAGCCACAGTCACGGGCACGGGCATGCCGTCCTGGCACAACAGGGTCACGTGGGTAATTATATCTCACTGGGATGCAGCAAAGAATTGACAAATGCATAAAGTATGATGAGCACATTTCAAAACGATGCAAGTATGATATTACTGTAGGCCTACATAACCTTTCCCTGTATGTATATTGTCAACATCATGCGATCATATGTGACAAAAGAATTGGCTGTGGTGCTTCTTAAACTAACAATATTCTACAGTTTGACGCGTAACAAAACTACGTGCCTGCAAAGCAGACCAAGGTCTGTGTTACTACACTTGGTCTGCCCTTCTTTGACAGGATTTTATTTATAGTAAGGGAAACAAAGCTATACTGTGACCCTCCCCCCAGACTGAGACACCAGTCAGGAAGTTCATCATTATCACCTAGACCAGTAGCAGCCTCTGGTCCCTATAGTGTTCTGAAACCTGTTACCATAGTAACCATACTCAGCCAATTAGAAGCTGAGTCACTATTCCAACGCTAAAACAGTGACCTTGTCAAAGAAGGTCAGACCCCAGCGGAGTAGACAAAATACGCAGCTTGGGTCTGCTTAGGAGGAAACAAAATAACAGTCGACCAGGGCTTTTCTGTCACGGCACTGACGCCAATCCGAGAATACAGTATGACCCCCCCCCCCTCCCTCCAGTTTGGAAGACCACATGGGTCAAAAGACTACCTTATAGCATAATTTGTCAAAACTCTAAATTGTATTATAATTTGCTCAGTACATGTCAGGTTACTTACACCTGTGGAGGACTGATTAGTCATCCAAATGAGTGTCTTTTCTAGGTCAGGCTTTACATGAAAGTAAAATGATGTGGTCTGTTCCTGACTTCGAAAAAAAGGTATTGTTCGTAATAAGTGTTATATTGCTGGCAAGTCGGTGGACTCAAGTCGTCCTCCATGGAATCCTAGAGTGTATATTTCAAGAATACTGAAACACTTTCGTGTTTCCCAGAAATTTCCATTTTGTAAATTTAACTCTTTGACCAATTCTATGCCACCACTGGCATGTGAAATGTACAAATAAAATATCTCACGGGCACATAAACATACCGCTAGCTTTAATTTGTCTTCCTCTGACTGTAGTCGGGCTTCTTCTATATACTGATCTTAAACTGTTATCGGCCAGGCGATTGTTTTGCCTCATATGGGAGCAACTGAACTTGTATCCTAAAAAGATACAAACTTGTAGATTTAGGTTTCCATACACCTTGGTAAAAGTAAGCAAAAATGCCACAGAAGTTCAATATCCGGGTTCCTTTTTTTTATCTTTTTACAGCTCCAGTGGCCTTGGCCTGGATGGTAACCATAGGAGATGCTATGCACAATTTTGCTGATGGTTTAGCAATTGGAGCTGCTCTCAATACTGGCCTGGCCAGCGGCATATCAACTTCAATTGCCATATTCTGTCACGAGGTTCCACAGGAATTGGGTGAGAGATGATAATAAAAGATAAATACCAAATAGTTCAAAATGACTAATAAACAGAGGTATACATAGTTCCAGGAGATTAGACTGGTTTGGCACTTTTTCAAAATTGTTTGGATTATTTTTTGTCACTCTTCTTTGCAAGTTTTTATCTACGTAGACAGTTTTCCTTCACCTCATTTTGGGTTTGTTTTCTTTGAGGTTGATAAAAATGTAGATCGCAGTATAACACTACACGTAGTAAAGTACCGTGACATGAATCAACATAACCATTTTTTTTTTTTTTTTTTACCCGATTCATTTTCAGGATTGACCAAATTTTAAAATCACAATGTTTTGCTAGAAACGTTTCTTCTCCTAAGCTGTTAATGTTCCAAAATATCGCATTGACATTTCACAAGGTGGTTAACGTTGACAGAACACGCAGGGGTACAGCCAGAATGCTTATGATAGTGATAAAAAAGACGTACTTTCGCGATCAGCCTCGCAGTTTTAAGCGAGCACTGTCTCCAATTGTACTCCTTGGCATTATTATTTTCATGTTCCAAATTTTGCTTTATTTTATTGTATTAATATTATTATTATTATTATTATTATTATTATTATTATTTTTTTTTTTTTTTTTTTTTTTTTTGGGGGGGGGGGGGGAGGTTAGCCCTTTCTAGTGTAGGCAAGTCTGGGTAAACATGATACATTAGCGCAACGCCCGAGCTGGGCCAAGAAAGCTGTTAACCTGGGCGGGTTATCGTGAAGTGTCTTTATTTTATATTTAAAATGCTTCATGTTTACGAGCAATGTAGGTAAAATCTTTCTACATCGCGCATTTTAGAGTTGGTTTTAACTGGAAAAAAAGGAGAAAGCAAAGAGGTTTTTTTCCGCAACAATGGATTGAGTTTCGCTTATCAACAAATAAAAGGTATCACGCATAAATTCACTTTAAGCTTTGCGCACTCACTGCCATCTACAACTCGCAATTCTTGCAGTAAATAATCCAATACTGAGCTTGTAAAGACCGTGGAAAATGGTTCTTGTATTCATCACATTCCATGCTGGTTCTCCCTTTATTGCAGTTGTACAAGTGTATTTTGTGAGTAACAGTTTGTCTTGCCTGCTCCCCGTCTCGCTTCGTTCGTTTCTTTTCTGTAAGCAAACGCAGTGCCGCGTAGCGAGGGACAGGCGGCAAGGCTGCCGAGCTGTGCGTTTCCAGTAAAAATACAATCCATCGACCTTCGCTGCATATGTTGCTACGTTGATGAAAGATGTCTGTATGACGAATTTGAATAGGAAGTACATAATATAACTAACGTATTATAGCATAGCATACCATAATAAAACATAAATCTAGTACGTCAATGTAAAATTGTCTGTTTCTTACCATCATTGCAGGAGACATTGCCGCCATGATTTCGGCAGGATGGTCGGTGAAAAGGGCGTTATTCTTCAATTTCCTGTCGGCCCTGACGTGTTTTATTGGGTTATATATTGGCATACCAGCTGGAGAAAATAAAGATACCAGGATGTGGCTATTTGCTGTCGCCGCAGGAACATTTGTGTACATATCATTGGCCGATATCGTGAGTCTCATTTGGTTTATGTATTAAGAGAAACTGTCAAACATTCAACACCACTGCAACCATCGGGGTAACAATTAAAATGAAGTCTCCCTGTAAACAAGATGACATCTACAAACCAAAATGATACTGGAGTAATAGGGTTTACATTGTGACATAGTGTACAAACGATTTTGCATTGCTTATGGTCATCATTCCTCATTCTCAACAACCATGTTTATGGTCAATGTACTTATTGGTACCATTTTAATATTTTTAATATCATGACAAAAGTCTTTTGATAGCATGCATGTTTGATTTGAGGATGTCCTGCATCTTTATGTTAAAGGCACAACAGGGTTAACAAAGTAACCTGGACTTGCGGTGTGGTCGGATTTGACATAATATAGCTAGAAACTGGTTAACGAACTGTTCAAATATCCAATTTGTCAATACATGCCATTAGCACCTTGCCAATCTCTGTGCCAGATTACAGACAATAAGGAAACAGTGGCGGCCTCTGCCGAGCATTCAAGAACATACATCCAAGAAACAGTTATCACATGTCGTCATAAAATCGGCGAAAACTAGAATATCAGCAAATGTTTTCCTCCCTATTTTATTTATGTATCTAAGTCTGTAAAATGGGACATTCATTTCAACTGTGACCTTGCTCTGCCTTCCTGTGTTGCTCCGCGATAGAGCCATACCTCCACTATGATGAAGGATAACTGATGGGGCATGATACTTAAGCATAAAAAAGAATACAATTTCTACCAAACAAGTGTGATTTTCTAACTAGATTATGCTTCTCCTACATTTACAAAAAATATCGGAATAACAACTCTTAAACTCGTTCCCTTTCCATGTTGTTACTTTTGCAAGAGAAACCCCTATTCTGCCCTCCTTCCTGTCGGTTTGCTGCCGCCAGATACAGTACAGAGCAGGGCAGCAGTGAACATGGATGTTTCCTGTACAAATACTCTACCCATTTCAGCAGAGGCTTTAGTAAATGTTTTGTGCGTTGTCTGCCAAGTTAGGCTACACTAGCCATTCCAAATGGAGAATGTTTTGCCAGAAAACTCA
The DNA here is from genome assembly GCA_964020975.1 of Hermodice carunculata. Classification (NCBI taxonomy): domain Eukaryota; kingdom Metazoa; phylum Annelida; class Polychaeta; order Eunicida; family Amphinomidae; genus Hermodice; species Hermodice carunculata. The sequence continues at coordinate 780,658 of CAXHWN010001621.1, read as the reverse complement.
AATAACTTAGCTTTAGTCCCAATATGTAAGCCGTCTGATTTAAAAGCTTGAATGATAGATCTCAGCTTCAAAACTCGGTGCACCCGCGAATCGATAAATACGGCAGGGTCTGTAAAGCCCCAAAAGCTTGTGACGAAAACACCTGCCTTGCTGTATAGTCTCAGCGACAGGTATTTTGATGCAAAGCCCTGTCGAAGGATCAATCACCATGTTGGCGTAACCAAAGGAGGCCCGTGAATCCAGCATATTTTCAGAGCTACGCTGCAAAGTGTACAGCTAGGATTCCATATGTCCGGATAAGGATACGGATACGGGTACGGATACGGCAAAAATCGCGTAACTTGAAATTACATACAATGATTCCATATGTGCCGACACTGGTACGGTTTCGCATACGGATACGGGTACGATTGTTCTTACCGCACCATGTAGGGATTGAAATCATATTCGTACAGAAAACGGACAGGAATTCCCTCGAAATGACGTGAAATGTTACATAATTTGGTAGTGTATCCCTGGTATTTTAGGATTGAAGCCACGTGGATTTGTTTTAGAGCAGGTGGGAGCCATCATGTACCATTGGGTGTATCCGCCGCAAAAAGTAGTTGAGGGAACGCGCACCGCTTATATGGAATCAAACCATTTGCATAATCGTAAGCCGTACCCGTATCCGTACCCGTATATAGAGAATCCGAGCTTTATACCATTCCGCTCACACTCGCTCGTTTTAGCAGACCTGAACTTGTGTGATGGTTGTGGCATTTTTTTAAAGCACTATTTAATAAGCATGATTTCAAGGGGATTTGGGGCAACCGAACATCACCTTTCAACTTTGTCTATACGGTTGAATTTCGTTATTGCATGAAATTGTAACAAGGGAAGGAGAGAAGTGGCTTTCATCAGTCCTTGATTGGATAAACCTTTCAACTCAGTTATGTTTCATTCATTGTTATTTCTAGGTACCCGAAATTCTGGAGTATTACCGTGAATACCACCCCTGGAAGGTGTTTGGCTTGGTAAATGCAGGAATGATGTTTGGATTCCTTCTCATGCTGGTTATCGGATTGTTTGAGAGTAAAATCAGAGTTTCGCTATAAAATAAACCCTGGATATACCAGTAGTAACTAACTATGTTGACATTGTGTATCATTTAAAATATATGAAAATCGCACCTTAAATATATATCTACATATTCGGGAGGCTGGATCGTACATCAGGAAGCGTAAGACACATACAACAATTGATTAAAGTAACACAATCAAACTGATCAAAAAAGGCCCCACGGTAAATGAATGGCCGAACGAAGACAACTGTAAATGAGGTCCTGTGCTGATCTCATGAATGTGAACAAATATACATTTCACGCGTAACCCTTGTAGACGATAAAAATATTCTATGCGATGACCGTCGTTACAATCTATCAGCATGCAGCTTGATGATCCGATTGTTTGATATCTTATGATGTTAAGGATATAAAATGGACAGGGGAAGAAATGAAACTGCTTCTAACGTCAAAAACAGTCTGTGTGACTTTCACTTGCTGTGCAAAAATATCAAGTCGTCCCTATTTCAATATAATGGGAGGGGGTGGATTACTTTCTTGTGCGTTATCATTGTGACTGAACAGCGCCCTCTGATGACCGAGAAATGACCATGTGAACTGGACTACATTTACAGTCGGAAGGACAATTGTGCACTGCGCGCAATCTGCAAAAGTTGATTAAAACACCAAATAGACACACAACAGCATTGTAGCGTGTACTTAGTCAACGTGATAAATATGCTTGTGCATCGTAAAAAATAAAATGGTGTTCATACGCAAATGGGAGGCTCGACCTTAGATACCAGTTTCCCTCCACATGCATAATGTACATTTTACAATTCTTTTTATTCGGCGAGCATCTGGATGAAACAGTGTGTCTTATCAGCGATACTATTATACAAATAACGATGTTTGCTTCCACAGCATAGTACTGTGTTATCTGTGCTACACTTTGTCTGACCTTTGACAATATTTTCTTTATCGTAAGGGAAATAAAACTATACTGTGACCCTCACCATAGACTCAGACACCAATCAGGAAGTTGATCATTATCACCTTGGCCAGTAGCACACTGTGGACCCCAATGTACTGCAGGCTGTTACCATGGTGATGATACTTAGCCCATCAGAGACTCTGACGGGAGTCTCGTCTCAGTCGCGTCCCCAAGGCTAAAACGCTAAAACGGTGACCTTGTCAAAAAAAAAAAAAAAAAGCAGATCCATCGGAGTAGACCTGTCACGCGGAGCTTGTGTCTGTATGGAGGTAATCTAGACATTTGCATGCAAAACTCCATGTGTTGTGACCTCTGCATTCAAACTCAACGCGCTGTGATATTTGCTCAAGGGCTATGGATTGGTACAAGGAACTTGTTCGTCCATCCGGTGTGTTCTGTGAAACTGCAGACTTTGGGCATAACCAACATAACATATGATATTTATCTATGCATAATACTTCACGAGGGATTTCCGTGCTTTTTAATCCTTTTTAACTCATGACCTCTCATCAATTATTTGTATGTTATGTTAGTTTATTACCTATAATCATATGTGTTATTTCTAACAGGACATAACGCAAGCATGTCTTGTAGCAATTAAAACAAGAACAAAAGTTAGAATGAATATTTCGCTTACTCGTTCTTTCAGTGGGAAATATTTCGAGGCAACTGTAACAATTGTAGGATCTGATATAATGATAAGGTTATGGGAACGATAGTTTACTATAATTGTCTTGTTGCAAGCAAAGAGGGTGATATTCTGAGCACCTCTCTCTCTCTCTCTCTCTCTCTCTCTCTCTCTCTCTCTCTCTCTCTCTCTCTCTCTCTCTCTCTCTCTCTCTCTCTCTCTCTCTCTCTCTCTCTCTCTCTCGTTTGCAGCAAGCGAAAGTTCATAACTCATGGGACTGTTATATACAGCAGGTTGAGCGACGCGTACTCTTCATGAATTACTTCATAACATCAGTTCAAACTTGGTATTTTTACATATGTTGCTGTACAATGCAACCATATGCAACACGTGGCACCTAATGCCTTATTTTAGACGGCTAAAGATAAGATTTAAAAAAATCAAACCTTTCCCTTGTTAAAAAATGCTTCAAGTGCATTGACTTAATACTTAGGCGACATTCTTTGACAAGACCGGCACCTGTGGCGCAATATCGACGTCACGTAAGATAGCATGTAATATAATTTTGGGCGTTTCAAATCCGTATTTTTTAATCATTCATATCTACATAACATGATTATTGATTAACAAACTCCATAATGATTGTAACCTGGACGTATTGCAATTCGTCATATTTGTCACTGGTTCAGAAATGAACAAATGTGCCAAAGAGATAAATTGGTTTAAACATATTTTATTCCATGAATTAAAACAAAAAACAAAAAAAACCCGAACAATTGGCCGACAGGCTCACAATCCTATATTAGGGCCTTTTGTGAGAGGGATAAGTTATTCGGAACTCGCCTTTCCATGGGCCTTGTTGGCTTCGTGGTCATGCAACCGGTCACAAGACGCCTTCAGGAGTGCCTTGTCGATCGCTCGTCTGTGTTCTAGCAAAGAATAAAAAGTATCTTGTGCAGAGAATCCATCTGGTCTTTCTCCAGTAGCGCTTGCCGATAAGCGAGCCACTGGTCCTTCTTTAGGTACCGTTAGGGTAACCACCTTGCTTCCGGGGGATAGAGAGTCACTTGCACTGCAATGAATATCATGAAAATGGACAGTTGAATCCTGATCACGCTGGTCTATGAATGAAGCACAAGGTTCAGTGGAATCCCATTCAGGTAAATCGTCAAAGAAAGTCAGACTTATTTTTGGAGTACTGGGAAGAGGAATGAAGAAATTCAGCTCGCTTTCTCCGCATTCTTTTTTACGACGTGGAATCTGTTGGAGCAGCAATGGATATTTCATGTCATAGAAAGACTCTTCATCATTGAGTGTTGTAAAACTAACTGATCGCAGACTATCCAGCCACGCATCCCTATCTGCTGGACCCCTGACACACCTGCTTCTTATCTTGCTCACCAGAGGTCGTCTCAGCAGATTTTGATGTCCTTTAATATTCTGATGTGGACTGGACCCTAAATGTGGTCTATTGTTGAAATGAGCTGCATGCGATTTACTTGAGTGTTGTCCGTCTGTTATAACCTGCTGAGCAATTTTACCAATATTGCTCCTGACATCTTCTAACTTAGGCTGTTTGGGTTGATCGTCTTGCTGCAGGCTTACAGTTTGCTCGCCAGTATCTTGTGAACAGACATGCGTAGAATCCATCTTCCACCGTGGAGACATTTTCGTGCCTGCAGCTCTCTTGCTGTTTGGTCGTATTGGCATGTAGTACTTAAGAGCATCAACCACATCTTTCTCTGAAACCGAAGAGAAAAAAAAATCATGCCAGGAAAGATCTCTGATTATAAACACCATTTCCACCATCAAAAAAGCGTCCGATGTTAAATGTATCTGTTTAAAAGCAACGTTTTAGTTCTATTTCTTACTTGCAACGTTTAATTGAGACTTTTTTTCAATAGTTGAAACTTGTAGAACTAGGAAAACGTTTTACAGCTGAATCGAATTAACGCATGTGCCACAAACTTGCTCCTCTGCCAGTATTACTTCCCAATGGGATGCTTTTCTATCAGAAGCTGTCGTGCATTCAGGGTGCTTTCAAAATGCCCCAGCGATATATATTCTCCAATAAATGGGACGACAGTTCTTTAGGCATTTGGCAAAGTATCATACTGGAAGTCAGTAATGCATTTCCTGAAAGTAACTATGCCAGCTCTGAAAGCGACTGCCAAAGGACCACAGGAGACGCAACAAGAGTGCTGCACCAGGACGTTGGGAGTGTGTGTGTGTGTTGAGGGGGGGGGGGATGCGTGAGAGGGGCTCGTACACTCGTACTGGAGAAAGTACCTCTGTACAGAGTGCATAAAGTAAATTACATCTGGTACACAGTACAGACAGTAAGATACATATTTTAGCATTAAGAATTTAAAAAATTGATGGCGTTTCACCGTAGGACTTATGAAAAGATACACATTGTCATATTTATCAAATATATGAAGTGTTCATATAATTCCAGATAACGGGTAAGGTAAAAGATATTACCTATGTTTGTGTACGTTAAGGAAGATAAATTTTGCCATGCTTGGGATTTGCTCTCAGTGTGCTTCAGAAAGAATTTATTTTTTATCTCTCTCTACACCGTACGAAAAATAAATGACACAATACTAATGCCCAGTACCGACAGCCCGTCACCCGCTCCGTTTCTGGGATGAACTGTAAAAAAGGACAATAAAAGACAGAGACAAGTGAAAGCACTTAAACATTTACCAAGAATCTTTAAAAAGGACGCGTGTTATAACAATATACCTCTCGTAGCGACATCCAGGAGAAAGAAAAATTACAAATCTGACAGATTTCGTACATAAGATGACTTAATTTTGAAACACAATGATTGGCTCTATTTCCATGTACACTGATGCTCTGAACTAAAAAGCCAGCTTCGTGCATGAACTTGAAGTGGCAAAATGTGAAGTGAGTTTTTGTGTTGTCTTTGCAATTGGGATGCATGCTACCGCGTCGAGAAAAGTTCGTGTTAAATCACCTCATGAACGTTCTGAGGGACATACGGAATTATGCTTGGCTAAAATGCAGAAAATTTCATGGAACTTTCTCGCACCAAGCAGAATTGGGATAAAAAATCACTCTGAAAGATGCGTAACGCATCCGAAAGCTGACACTCCTACATGTTGGGGTTGATTGATTGATTGATTGATTGATTGATTGATTGATTGTAGCACCGAAGACAAAGTTAACCAAAATTATACACAAATACAGTAAAGATTGTTCACTTTACATGACAAGTGCGAGAGGAGCCCACAAAGTCTGTTGACCTACTTCCAGTGGGGTCCTTTTATACATAAAATCAGAAAACATAGTACTACCAAAATAAATATGACTTCTAAGTCTACCCATGAATAAAAATCAACCTCCAAATATAAAATATAATATAACCAATATTACTCTATAAAATTAAATTTTCATATGAAAAGACCAAAGTTAAATCACCATGCCTATACACGTGAGACGGGATCAACGAGGTGAGTGTTGTTTTGAAAACCAAACTGTCAAACTCACGATATTGCATGAACAGTGACACTTACACCAAGTGTCCACCCCACAGATGATAAGTAAAAATATGCATGTACAGTGCTTTCACCTATGTGGTGTAATAACACTACTCTTAAATAAAACATTCTCCTCACATTGTATTAAGATTTAGTCTTAGGACTTTTCCTCACAGATGAGACAAAGTTGGCCCATTAGACAATTGTAAATAGTCAACTATTTCTGCCATGATGATCCCGGAGGCAGACACCGCCACACCCGCCTCACAGACCACGGTAGACACCTCTATCATGATACAACTTCATGGCTCTTAAGGCAGATTCCATCACTCCACAACAGCCCTCCCCCCCCCCCCCCCGCGCCTCACTGAACAGGCATGCACCCGACAAACCTGACCCGTACGATGCATGTATCATGCTGCCATATGCATGATCTGTGAGACTGACGCCGACTGGCCCCCTCATAGACCATAAATATAAATGTATGTTCTCTGTGCCTGCATCCTGTAGCATACAGGATGAAAACACCAAAATAATGTCACACAAATAATAATACAAAATACATATTAATCTTAGGACTTCACCTTTCTGATGGGCCATAATTGGTCCAACAGGACAACCATAACCCATCAGGCAATTGTAAATAACAAGATACATATCAACGAGGGCTCACTTTGTGTATATGGTTTGCATCCATCTAACTTTGGTTCTAAGGCCCTGATTGACGTTTATGGAGTACCTCAACTCCGAGTGCGTCAAAACACAGGTAAGCCTAACACACAGAGATTCCAGCGGCAGAAGGGCCAGGTGAAATACCACAAGGCAAAAGATACCAACAACATGGAAAGATGCAATATCAACAACACAATAGCAAGCGGAATACAGGTGGCAAATCAGACGGGTCTCATGGAATTAATAGACAGCCTAAATGCTACTTCTGTGGCGAGGCACATGCATCAAACGTCTGCCGTCATGGAGGTAGGATTAGTTGCCACTCCTGCGGGAAACTAGGCCATAGACAATCCAAGTGCAGGGTAAAACTGAATTCGCCTTTGAGGTCTGGCCAGGAGGAGAGTGCCGGCAGAACCCGGAAGCCAAGGCGACATAGGAGAGGCGGCAAACAAGTAAATGGTTATGAAGCAAGATCTGGTTCAGCATCTCTAATTTTTTGTAATGTCCAAAATTTAGGACTGGCCAAACAATGCGAGCTATCCCAGCGTTTGAAAAGTGTACATTTTATGGCATTTGGTATGGCGGAAACTCTCCACAAAGTTGAAAACGACACAGCTTCGAATTCTCTGCATCAAGATTACAACTGGATCGGTAAAGCCAGATCCAGCCACTTTAATAAGAGTGGAGGGGGTCTAGGAATTTTACCCAGAAAAGCTGTAGTGATGGTAGACATTAATGTATTTGATAGTTTGTATGACGACCAGGAAAGAATGTGGATTAAGGTTAAGTTGGGAACAGAAATACTAGTCATTGGTTTGGTATACTTTCCTAATAACAACATAGGTAAGGATAAAAGGACTATTCTACGCAATGAATTGGTTGAAATCATATCCGACTTAAAATCTAGAGGGCAAAATTTCATACTTAATAATGATAAACTTTTACAATACAGGAAGGAGGACAGAGCAAGCTATGATGGGGATATTCTTGGTAGCCTGATTGCGACAACAGCTGTGAGAGCTCTTAACGACTCCCCCTTGTGTTCTGGTGTGCGTACGTAGCAGAGGAGAAATCTTAAATCGACTACACATTCTGCAATCATTTTGTTAATAAAATGGTATCTGCTGTGTATAGTGATGAATTGGGTTTATATGACATCGGTAGTGACCATAATGCTATGTATGTTCTCCTTGACACAAACGTTTATAGGAGGATTGAACATAGTTAGAGTGACATATCAAATAAATTCTTAGGATGGAATATATTAACAGACAATACAAACTGGCAGCTGTTTTAAAATGAACAAGACATTAATCTGGCACAATGGGATTGTAATGAAATCAACTCAGTTGATAATATATGGGAGACTTGAAAGCAAATCTTGCTTAAGGCAGCCGAAAGTAATTGGTACGAAAAACACAAGATGGCGCTCTAACTATCAACCTTACCCAGATTAAGATATCAAGCGCCTCATTGAAAGCAGAAGCTCTGCAAATAGGCTTTATAGGTACTGGGCTAAACGCAAATATGTTGGCAGCGAGGTGTTACAACGCATTTGAAATGGATATTTAAATCGTAAACACATTGTACAGGATCAGATGAGAAGAAGGAAGGTTAAGACTAAACTAGACATTATAATTCGAAATTTTTGCAAATGTTCAAAAAATACTCAATCTTACTGGAGAACATTAAACGACTAAATAACAACAATGGCTATCCCTTCAGAATTGTTCATCCCGAAGATGCTAACAAAGTTGTAGATGACCCAAAGGAAATTAGCAAACTTTGGGGAATTATTGGCAAAATTTAGGTGGCAACGCACAGCCCGTCGATAATGAAAAACTAAAGAATGAAATTGAAGATTTGGAATTATGTACTGGCGATGTGTGTGGGCTATCAAATGTAAGTGTCAACATATACGAAGTCGAGAAAGCAGTGCGTAATCTAAAAATCCCTAATGAATTTCTTAAACACAGCGGAACCTCTCATAAAATAATTTGATTGTCAAAATGTTCAATGTTTTTAAATTACTTGAAAATTTTGCAAGTGTATGGCACAAAGGAATCATAAAACCTCTTCATAAAGAAAGTAATAAAGAGACCCTAAGTAATTTCCGGGGTATTTATTTCAAATTTGTAAAAGCTTTTTGCTGCCCTACTTGAGGAAACAAATGATGTCTACTTGGAAAGTGTGAGCTTTTGCGGTTAATTTCAAGGCGCTTAAAGACAGGGCAGACGCCTTGAAGATCTTTACTTTACGCTAAAAGTACTATGTAACTTAGGGAAAAATAGTAAGAAAAAGACATGGTTGGCATTTCTGGATATAAGTTAAGCTTTTGACATGGTAAACAAATCGCATGTTTGGTATACTGTGGAAAAATGGCATACAGGAAAAGCCTGGTTTTTGATACTTAAGTTACATGAAAATATTAAAAATATTAAAAACAAGCTAATATTTGGTCAATTCGAAGGTGATTGGTCTGAGGCACATAATGGCTTGAAACAAGGTTGCATAATGTCCCCGACGCTCTGCTCTGTTGTAATGACAGATTTAGTAAAGATGCTCCATAGCCAAAAGTTAAGTAAAACTTTTGCAGGTGAACTCATACCTTCTCTTCTGTATGTAGATGACATTGTTTTGATTGCTGAATGTGAGAAACAGCTTGAATGTATGCCAGGTGTAGCCCACTCTATTGCTTTTAAATGGAGTATGAAATTAAATAGCTATAAGTCCAGAATCATGACAATTGGTAAACGCACTGATAAAAATAAACGACGGTTACTCGGTAATCTCGAACTGACAGAATATGATACATATAAGTATTTGGCCATACTTTTTAATAAATCACTTGTTGACAGTGTTCATGTGAAACAGCTCGTCAAACAAAGCTTCCCGTCTGAATGGATACACGTGTAGTGCTGTGGCAGCTCCTGGAAATGTCAATAGCATCTCGTTTGGCGATAGTTTTAGGAAGAATGTTATAATGCCCGCTCATACAAAGTGTATACACACTTGTATAATGCACTTGTGGTTCCAATAATTACTTACGGTGCTGCCATCTGGGGCCAGCGAGACCATTCATGCATAAACTCGGTCCATAATAGAGCGTGTCGCTTCTTCTTGGGAGTTGGTAAGAGAACTCCGAACGCGGCTGTTCAAGGCGATATGGGCTGGCCATTACCATGGTCCCTCCAGTGGCGTTGCACGATTAAGCTTTGGTGTAGGCTCACGTGTATGGAGCACACCAGAGTTCACCATAAAATATTCAAATGGGCTTGTGAAAACAAAAATAAGAAAAATTGGATATTTCGGACCATTTCTTTTTTTGACCAGCAACACCTTCAGCACCTGGCGGACCCGTCTTCACCCCTGCCGTGGAGGCTAGTTAAAGGCGAAGTAGAGAGGTCAATCCAAGCCAAGTGTACATACCAGTGGGAACAAGCTCTCAAACGTGAACGTGCAGTACGTGGTGAAGGTGGGAATAAACTTCGCGTGTATAGGATATTTAAAAGTGAATTTGAAACAGAGCAATACGTAAAAATGCCTTTGCCACGAAAGCATAGACGGGCATTAGCAGTTTTTAGATGTGGTGTGGCCCCAATCAGAGTGGAAACGGGACGTTATGGTGCTAACCGAATCCCAGTTCACCAACGTATATGCCCTTTCTGTGACGCAAGTGTAGAGGATGAGTACCATTTTATTTTCGATTGTGACATGTACAATGATGAAAGGAAAAGTTTAATGGATTATTTGAGAACTGTAGAGCCGAATTTCACGCGTCTTAATAGAAATGAGCAGTTGAAGTTAGTGTTTGGTAACCAGCACAGTGAAGGAATAAGGACTCTGGCCAAAACCCTTAGTATCTGTTTGGACAAACGTCAAACTTTTCTATTAAATATAATGTAAATACACGTATCCTCAATTAACCATGGACATATAGTCTCTCATAACTCTAAACCATATAGAGTGGCTGCTGTTTTTACTTTTAACTGTGTTCTATATTTTAGCTATTTTCCACTGTAAAACTGCAGGTGAGACTTTAATAAAAGATTATACCTATACCATGGATCAGGAGTTTGGTTATGTAATTCCAAAGAAAGTAGCACGCGTGCGACTATTAATTCAATTCAGTATTCAGCCGCCCGTGCCATTATAAGAATAAAGGGCACCCCAGCTATAATAGCCATCTGGGGAGACTTGGGCTGGCTACCCCTGAGCTTGATAATGAACAAAGCTAGAGTAAATTATTTCCATAGACTTAAATAAATTCTGCAAGAATCAAGACTGTGCAAAAAGGCTTTTATTGAAATGGAGAAAATTCACGCAAATGGTGTCAAAACTACTTGGCCTTACTTGAGCGAGATTCATAACATATTAAAGAATGGTGGTTTAGACGATAAAATATTTGGTAATGATGGTACATGGATCAGAACTTTTCACAAGTTTAGTATAGATAATTACGTCCTTCATCTTTTTCAACGAAATAGACAACAGGACTTCATTGCATTTGTATAGTCTAATCAAGAGAACCTCGTTTCTGGAAGATTGTGTGTTTAGGATGGAGGGTTTTGAACATGCTCATTTAAAATTCATGGCGCGCTCGGGATGCTTAAGTTTGCAAGAAAATCTACATAAATGGAACTTATTACATTCGAATATTTGTACTTATTGTTGAAATGGATGTGAAATAATGAGCCAATTTTTACTTTTACGTGCAAGGTTTAATGAAATCCTTTTAAACCTCTGGAATATATTAGAATACCAATTAAGCAAAAATTGTCCATTGCATTTATGGGAGAAGTTTACAAGCGCCTCCACCACTAGCAAACTGTGTTTTCTTCTCGGCAATGTCACGGATGACCATGGCCAGCTCGCTGGATACCTCTTTGATGATGTATGTGAACGTTTCCTGAATGCAGCTTGGGGCATGCGAAAAGCCTTGGCCGAGGAGATATAAGACCTCTAATCCACTTTAGTGTGTGTTTTTTTGGTATTATCTGTGCCATGTATGAAGTGTTCGATATATTAGCCTTATATATTTAATGTATTTTACATCCATTGGTTTTCATCTCAGTTCATGAACAGGTGTAAACACGATGTTGGACGCATCGCTGGCTGAGCCGCAGCTGGTGATGCCCCTGTGGCAAAGGGGTAGTATTCCAATAATAATAATAATAATAATAATAATAATAATAATAATAATAATAATAATAATGATGATGATGATGATGATGATGATAATGATAATAATAATAATAATAATAATAATAATAATAATAATAATAATAATAATAATAATAATAATAATAATAATAATAATATCATTATTTCGACCTGTATGTGGTTTACTTCAACTATTACTACCTTTTTCTTTATTTTCCATCATATAATTCATACTAAAATCAAATGAAATAACCGAGTGGTCTGGTGGTCTACTACGTTCACCAACAAGATGAAGAAGTCCAAATTTTTCGAGCAATGCAGTGACTGTATCTACCTTAAATTTTTTACAATATTCAAAACAATCATGAGGAGTTAGTACATAGTCAACCACCGACTTCCCTTGACTCGATACACTAGTATAGCCATCCATTTCTGGGTCGAACCTCCCATTCAATATACACAATTTAATATCCCTCAAAAATTCCACAAAGGCGTTACCATACATGTTTGGTTTAGCACAGTCAATAACTTTCCTGTGGGGCAATTCATCAACTCCTTCAATAATGTCTGTCAAATCACCCACTCGTGCGTTGTAATCGCCGCAAAGGAACACAAGATCAGCATAACCACTCATATATAATTGTGAAATTAAATGTGCAAAGAACTCTGTTGCATTCCCCCATGTAGAATTTTCTGGTGGTAGGTAGCATGTATACACAACAAAAATAAAATCTAATGATTCATCTTCTTCTTATTCCGATCTGCTACGGCGATCAAGTAAACCCTCTCTCCTTTTACGTTGACTAAGAAAGTTATCCATTGAAGTCTACAGAATCACGACACAAAGCAGCCATTGCCTTTTTTCATGACTTATATCAGAAAAAAAGTAGTCCCGTACATTCCAAGGGGCAATCTGCAACTTAGACAGCCTACTTATCATACAATTACGTTTGAAAAACACTCTTTACGATGCGAAGGAGCCAAGCTGTGGAATACTCTAACGCTTTCCATGAACACTCTCAATTCAAGACTTGTATATACATGGCTTGGCCCCACATATTCGTGTTCCATGTGTGTCTTATGTCAGAGCAGGAGTTAGATCATTTCTGTTTACCTTAAAATGGCCAGATGATAATTGTGCCTCGGCGCTAATGTGTCCCGGTTTTTTCTTTCTTTTTTTTTTTTTCTTTTTTTTTTTCTTTTTTTTTTTGTAAACTCGACTTGAAATAGAGTTGTTTATTATTATGAATGAGACAGACACCGAATGCCCGCACCCCAGATAACAAGTAAAATTATGCATAAAGAGTGTTTCCACCAGCCTTGTAAAATTATCTTGGATGAAATAATGTCTGTCATATGATATTAAAAATTCGCTCTCTGGAGTCCATCTAACTAATTGGTAAAAGTTATCCCAGCAGGCAATTTTAAACAACTATATTCATCTGCCATGATCTGCGAGACAGACACTATCACGTCTGTCCGACAGATCACGACAGACAAGTTCATCTGTTTCAGGCATCAAGGGAAAATGCACTTAGAACATAGTTGTCAATGTAATCAAATACTGGCATCAGGCCATTGTTACCGCACAATGGGTTTGTTTAAACCATGCCACACCTTATCATGGATGGTACTTAAGACGCGTAGGATGTAACTAAATATAGTTTAGCGCATGCGCCTCAAGTTTACTCATTCAGTTGGCGTCAGCGCGGGCTGCGGTCACACTCCTGTCCAGAGTCAGAGTCAGAGTCAGAGCAGTTTTATTTGACCAAAAGAAAAAAGTAGCATAGTACAATGCAGCAATGCAATAACGAGGTCAGGATGACCCCAGCTAAGGATGCATAGATCCGCTAACGCTGGGGCCACCTGTGGTGTGTTTAAACAAAATTTCAACATTGCAACTCCAGATAACTTCAAATAACCAAAAGACAATCGTTTACTGAAACAAGAATATAACAAAGTAAAATGAGAGTTAGTAAGGTATTATGTAACAAATAAACATGAGGGTAAGAAAACATGAATTACATACCATGTATACAATCATTTGTGAATGAAAGCAGTCAAACATATACAATGGTAGAAAATAATAAAATAATCTGATCATTGATTGCAGACATGGCAATCAGTAATGGTGCAAATGTCGGAATATTGAGAGATTAAATATGATTTAAGATACAGAGAAAAACCAGAGTATGAATGAGTGTTTATCTTGTCTTTTACAAAATTAGGTGTGTTATCAAGTACTGTGGGGATAAAGACTCGGATGCGTTTTTTAGTAAGATTGTGGGATGGGACTGGGTAGCGGGGAATATTACGATTGCGGGTAGGATAAGGGTGAGATACAGGTAGAGGTGAGAACATTTGGTTGAAATATCCAGGTAATTCATTTTTACGATATCGGTAAAAGAATTTAAGTGCCCTGGAATGCATCAAATCACCTAATTTGAGAATATTCAATTTTTTAAATAGGGGCTCAGTATGGGCATTGAAACTAGCGAAGCATATTGTACGTATGGCTTGTTTTTGAAGTTTGTTTATCCTATCACATCTATAACCCCAGGCGAGAATTGAGTAGTTGAGATGCGGGAGAAATAGAGAATTGTAGATCGTAAGGAGTGCTTTCAAGGGCAGAAAATTGCGAACTTTACTTAAGAGGCCGACAATTCTGGAGAGTTTAGTTGCGATTTTATTGTTATGATTCTTCCAACTTAAAGTTTCATCAATGAGTACTCCAAGGAAGTCAAAATGGCAAACTTTTTCAATGACTGTGTTGGCAATACGGAAAGTAAAATTTTGGACAATTTTGCGCTGCGGGAATCGGAATATCATGTATTTTGTTTTAGAAATATTCAACGACAACCTGTTAGCAGACAACCATTTATACACTTTATCTAATTCCAAATTAACATTGGCACATATACGCTCTTCATTTGGAGATGTTGTTTGGTCAAAATAGCATAATGAACTTACTAAAGTAGTATCATCAGCGTAATAAATAGAATCAAATTTAGAAGATGCTTTATGCATGTCATTTACATAAATGAGAAAGAGAAGGGGTCCGAGAATGGACCCCTGTGGAACTCCACAATTCGTTGGTAATAACGGTGAACGCGCGTCATTCAAACAAACATATTGAAATCTATTCTGCAGATAATTTTCAAACCAGTGCAAAGAAAGACCAGTAACACCATAGTAGTTTAATTTCCGAAGAAGGATGTTATGATCGAGAGTATCGAACGCCTTTGACAGGTCTAAGAAAATAGCAACGGGTAATTCCCCAGAGTCTAGGACTTTATGAATTCTATCAACGAATTCAAGAGCAGCCGTTTCTGTTGAGTGTAATTTCCGAAAGCCATGCTGGCTTAAGTGGAGTAAAGAATGTGTAATAAAGTATGAATAAAGTTGGTTGTAAGCAACTTTCTCAAAGATTTTAGAGAAAGCTGGTAAAAGAGATATAGGCCTATAGTTATCAAGAGTTTGTTCATCATCCTTTTTATATACAGGCATCACTTTCGCAATTTTCAGTTTATCTGGAAAAATTCCAGTGTTGAATGATTGATTAATAATGCGAGTTAGAGGAAAAGCTAAAGGACCACTAACGTATTTTAAGAGTTTTACAGAAATATCATCATGTCCCGTACTAGTTTTAGGTTTTAATTTGTTAATAGTTTTCTCAATATCGCTTGCAGTTACCGGGGAGAAAGAAAACCTATGCTCAATTTGGTCAGTCAGATAAATGGAAAAGTCGGTAATATTTCGTGTACTGGCTTTGGTTGCAAGCTTTGAACCAATGCTTGCAAAGAAGGAATTAAAACGTTCAGCAATTTCACATTTGCTTGTTACCTTTAAGTTGTTTATGATGAAGAAAGAAGGGAAATCTTTTTTATTTTTATTCATATGAAGAACGGATCTTATTACGTCCCAAGTCTTTTTGGTATCATTTTTAAAGTTTTCAAATTGACGACAATAATATTCTTTCTTTAAGGAACGGATATTACGGTCAAGTATTTGATTATACACTCTTAAGTTATGTTTACGGGTATAATACAAAGGTGTATCAATCATAGTACATTTGAGTGATTTATATAAATTATCTCGAAATTTAAGAGATCTTAGTATACCGTTTGTTATCCAGGGGGATCGCTTATGTTTGTATTTGTTAAACTTGACAGTTTTGACCGGAAGGTGTTTATTTTTAGCATGTATGACAACATTTTGTAGTTTATTGTAATTTATGTTAGGATCAGCATGTGTTTCGGAATCTAAGACCATTGTGAAGTTAATACTACTGAGCTCCTGTACAAAATTTTGTATAGACTGACTATCTTTGGTTTCGACTTGAATGTATTTTGGTGGATGTTGCAGATTTAGCTTTTGATCCAAACAGATAAAATAAGGTAAATGGTCTGACAGGTTCGATACAATAACACCAGATAAACTAGCCTTTTTCGAATGGGAAAGGTTGCAGAAAATATTGTCAATTAAAGTTGCCCGTCTCATTGAAAACCGGGTTGGTAATGTAATATGTGGCCAAAAGGCATTATTCAGCATACAGTCCAGAAATTCAGAATATTTCTCTCTTAGGTTAATTCTTAACAAATCAATGTTTAAATCTCCAAGAAAAAGCTTATCAGATCGTTCTTCTGCAAGTGAGGATAAGATTGGCGCCATGTTATTAACAAAGTTCAAAATGTCCTCATTTTTGTCACGAGGTGGCCGGTAAATGTTACACAATGTAACTTTTTGCTGCTTTACTGTCAGGAAGTTTTCTTCCCGCCCATTTTTCCCTATTCACACTATTTTACGATTGAAGCCGTGGTGCATTAATTACTACCTATTTATTCGATACCACATGCACGTACGATTTCCTTTTAGTATAACTTCCCAGTTGTCAGTTTCACGTGGTTTGCTTGTTGGGGCACAAAGAGTGTGCGTGGGGCACAAAGAGTGGGGGGGGGGGGGGAGAGCGGCGAGACACATTTCAAAGAATGAAGATGATGATAACAATAATAAATGATGCATACATGATCGTTAAACTTCAACAAATCTACAGCAGTATTTTTTTTACGAAATCATAACTTTATTAAAAAAGTTAAATCATACGCTCTGAAAGGATTAGATATAAATTTGATTTTTTTTTTGGGGGGGGGGGGACTTCGCTAGGAGCAGAAAAGAGGTTTAAGAAGCATGCCGACAAACTGACACATAACAGGACAGAAAGTATGGCAATATTGGCAGTCCAGGAAGACATATCTACGAATGAATGGATTTATTTAAATCGAGTATAGTAGAGCTGAGATTAAGTTACCTAATTAAAGTTGGATCCTTGATTTTTGTCAATGTAATTTTGGACGGGCCAAACCATTCTCTTGCTCGGGCCAAATCTGCATTGGTTTGCCTCATATAAAACAGTTTGAAGTGTGAGGAGGCAAGCTAGTACTGCGTTTTATGGATATATGACAGGCGATATTGACACGCCACTATGATGTAGGTGAACATTCAGTTGGTTTCAGCCCATAAGTATACTTATGTGCAGTATGAAAGATAAAGCCTGCACGCTTACATACATAATAGATTATATTATTTGAATTCTTTAAAATTTAACGGCTGATGTACCGTTTTCTCCTCGCATACCCTACCATTTGGGTTACGGTCGTTATGGCAGTTTTGCCGCCAAACCTAGCCTTGTTTATCATATATATATATATATATATATATATATATATATATATATATTATCCTAATGTGGCACGGATAAAATTTCTAATAACGGTTGGTTGTCGACACGGATCTAAGTCAAATATATTTTCGAAGAATTGTTTTTGGTTAGGATTACCACCATTCATTAAAAGGATGCTTACAAGCAAGAAATGTTTGTAAGTCCACTATATGGGTGTTAATCATCAAATAAGAAACTGTCTGTTGATAGGAAATAATTATTAACATCTTTCGAACATCCCTGCTCATTCAATTTAAAGTAATTTTGGTCATGCAGCTTTGAAATCGTGGAATGATCTTCTGTGCGTTTAACGGTATTGTTTTTAAATATATTCTCTTTCAAGTTCTGACTGACCCTTCATTTTGCCTCCGACCACAACGCAAAAGAACAGTTTATTTCTACCGACCCATGTTTTTTCACACGCACGCATACACATAAATACGAAACAATATCGGTTTGTACACATTATCCAATGGTATGTCAAAGTGCACTTGATCACGCATGCTATGTATAATAGCATATATTTGGAAAACAAATGCACTTTGTGAAAATAATTTTCCAGGAGCAATTTTCTTTTCTGTTTTTATTTTTATTTTTTCGACCGACCAACACCTATATGTCTCATCCGGCACTGGTTAACAGAGAATAAAATGTCAATCAGGATGTCTTAATTTTCTTCTGTGATTTTTGTTCAAAATTTGAATGAGAAATAAAAAAGCTAAAACGTTTCCTCGGGCGCAACATGCACAAATTATGGGTAGAACAAATTTCCAGTCTACGCCTACCTTTCACTATTCGTCCAGGGTTAAAGAAGCTGTTCTCGTGCATCATTCTCCATTTTTGCAATTCCTTTATTGTGGAAGTTTCACAAACTCGCATCCCAACAGGGATTATATCAGACGGCATCATGCGACCACAGGCATTTCGTGTTATGCCACAATCCACATTTAGAGCCTTCGCAAGAATGCTTCCAGTGTGTGACGTCACAATACCTGTGGATTTTTTTGCGACCAAGATATGACGTCATAGTGGAGCTGGTCTATCATGGACCACACAGATGTACAACATCTCGAATGCATAGAAGCGTTTTAGCGGCCATACTTTTGTCCGGACACAGACTGGTAGCCCAGCTGCTCTCTGATTGGTTACACAGACTTTCAGCCAATCAGAGAGTAGCTGGGCTGCCAGTCTGTGTCTGGTCAAAAGTATGGCAGCAACACAACTTGGATGAATAGGAGAGGCACTGACGGAATCAAATTTGGTCGGGTTTCACGATCATTGTGGAAATGAACACAGGGATAAGTACGCGAGTGGATCAAAGATTGGTCATTGAGAACAGTTGTCATACGGCTAATGCCACGGAACGAACTCGATTCAGGATGGGATACCCGTTTGAATTTGGCGCTGGAATGTCGGACTTTTTGCCCGAAATGGATTTTTAGGGAAATTTTCGACAATCGCCTCTCAACCAGTGCTCCCTCCTACGAGTACATCCTTCAGTCGAACACAGTTCCAATTTATAAAATTCGTGACGTAAAAAATTAGGGAACAAACAAAACAACAAACCAAAACCAAAACAAAAGGCGGATAAAAAAATATTACCGATGACCTGACAAAAGGTATATGGAAAAGCATGAAACATATTGCACATAGATCTTACCCACCTAATCCCCAGTCTCGGACCCCTCTTTTGCACGTGCATGCTACGTTCTGATAGGCCTATCTTGAAATGCTGACATAGGATTCTTTTAATATTGGTACAATTCTACCATATGTGGTAAATTTTAACTCTAACTTTAACATGAAATTGCAAAAAGTGAGTTTCAGAAATATTTAGTATTCTTTTAGTTTTTATATGAGCGGAAAACAGAGAAGGGTGTTTCTCCTGCTGTGAGAGAGAGAGAGAGAGAGAGAGAGAGAGAGAGAGAGAGAGAGAGAGAGAGAGAGAGAGAGAGAGAGAGAGAGAGAGAGAGAGAGAGAGAGAGAGAGAGAGAGAGAGAGAGAGAGAGAGAGAGAGAGAGAGAGAGAGAGAGAGAGAGAGAGATTCAACATCGGCATCTGAGCCACAGGTACTCGTATTACTATCCATAACTGCGAATAAGTCGGCTACCCTCTCGAATCTAACCCCCGCCAGAAAGGTTCCGTTCTTCCGAAAATGGACGACAAGACTAATTATTTTTCTCTAATTTTGTGCAAAAATAAAATATAATAACTAGCCAATCAGAGGCCCCTCTGCATCGAGTGCGGAACTCGTACAAGCAATGGTGCCTTGTGTTTCAAAATATTGCATTTTGCGAAATAAATCGATGTCAAACGGATTATATATTGACTGGAAGTGTGGAAAACTTGATGGGGAATCAGTGAACATAGCGTGGATTAATCGGCAAAAAGGTATATGTAGGTTCATTCATTTGATGAGCGAAAAACTGCAAGTAACCGGGTGCGCAACAGTCAATCTGAACCCAGAAGTGTCCCCAGCGGATTTTCGTTGTTGATTGGCGAGCAGCGTTTACGCCAAAGAGAGGCAGCAAGCAACAAGACCACACTTCGAGGACTGGATTTTATGTTATAGAATGACAAAATAATATGTTTGCTTCGCAGTGATACCTTTATTTTCGTCATATGTCCAATAGTTTTCTAACAGGACACGATTTTCGAAGATAAGTCTTGTCGTCCATTTTCGGAAGAATGGAACCTTTCTGGCGGGGGGTTAATTTCGAGAGAGTAGCCGACTTACTCGCAGTTATGGATAGTAATACGAGTACCTATGATCTGAGCTGCTGATGAATACAGGTAGTCTACCCAGAGTTCAATTTTGAATTTGCGTTTTAAATACATATTCATACAATACAAAAGTTTCGAAATCTCATCAACGTAGCATCTTTCGGTAATGTGGAACAGTTTTAATTACCACTGAGTGTTTCCACAGCCCTGGATACCACACGTGTCCTATTATGCTGCTACATACTAAGGTCCCTCAATACAGATGGTCCTGAAGGCTCAAGGGAGGTGGATACAAGTTATATCAATTCACTGTGCTCAATTTGCGTTTAAAGTACACATTCGTAAAATATGAAAGTTCCGAAATCTCATCAACGTAGCATCTTTTGGTAATGTGGAACAGTTTTAATTACCCCTGAGTGCTTCGACAGCCCTGTGCTTAATTTCTGTATAGCCAATTGAATGTTTTATAAAAATCAATCTCAAACTTTTCAGCAATCATAACCATGCTTCTGCCCCCTCCCCCCCCCCCCCCCCATCCCTCAAAATGGCCGTTGACAGTGAAGGCTGCATCTATTGGACTAGGTGACAGAATTGGAACTATGAGTGTCGTTTCTGTGTGAGTGGTAATAAAGATTATCACATGGTCGGGTCTGTATTAGGCCTGCACATGCTCCCTCGCCCGGTATCGTCATTCGACCGAAACAGATTGGGGCTGGGCAGGGAGGTCACCTCCCTGGGCTGAGTGGCTGGTACAGATCCAACAGTGTGATAACCTATAGGCCTAAGTACCACAAGTTATTTTTCTCCAACAGTGAAACGTATACTGGACACGTACTCCCTTGGGTTGTCAGGACAAACGGAGGAAGGCAAAATGATTAATTAGTTTAAATGGGGCCTTTTTATCCTCTCATCTCCCTCCGAATAATACAAAATTTCACCACCACATACGGTGAGACACAGGGCAAGCTTGCACAAAGAATAATAAATATCAGGAGGTGCAAACCACAATGGATTCTACAGCGAATTTGTACTTTACTCTACCTTCCTTAAGTCGTCAGATTGTATTATCTATCTTGACACAGCTCCTGTGATCTGATTGGCCACTGCATCCCTATCATGATAGAATTGCAATTTTAAAACATGGTGCCCCTTACTAAACTAATCACGCCACAAGGGGACATGTAGGGGGGGTGGGGGTGTCAAGATTTTAAAACAAGTCGATCTCAAATCAAAAAGAAAACAAGCAAAATAACAAAATAAAAAAAAACAAAAAAAAAAAAACAACCCCCCCCCCGTCGAAGTCAAAACAATTGCAAAACACAACATGGACATTTAATAATCAAGTGAATACAGACAGATTTAAAACATCGTCTGCAAAAGCAGTTTTGCAAATGCATTTTGAACTCCCCCTATTTTAAGCATTCACACACCAACTACATGTTTTCATCTTAACATGAACCATCATCTCTTCACGTCGCATCTCCCTTACACGCAAACGACAAATGCATGGCTGGGTCAGCAGTCAAAAAGGGCAATGGGCATTTCAGAGAGCATTAAGAAAGCCACAAGCTTGTCACCCAATTCCTTTTGTTTTCAGTGAACTTCTTGCACTTGTAAAAATAATGTAACACGACCTCTCCTCCAGGACCACAATGCATTTTTAAACTTGGACATTCTCAGCATGCCTGTAAATATCCTTATCATAGCTTCAAAGTACAGTACAAATTTCGGGCGTCTGGTTAAACCGATCTCCATGAACAAACTTTGAACAGTGGAGTCACAGGCAAACTGGAAATTGAATACATAGCTTTTAGTGTTTCACACACATAAAACAAAATTGTGCCATGCTGAGGAGTGTCATCACGAACCACATAAAAAGACAAGCCCCTAGATGTAAAAAAAAAAAAATCCCTAATTGCCTACCAGAATTTTACCTGTCAAGAGACTGGTCTTTCGTTATGACCGAGACGGAATTTTCAGCAGGAATCCTGTGGCCTTTAAAAAAAAAAAAAAGAAAAGAAAAAGAAAGAAAAAAAGAAAACTGCCCCCTAATCAAAACATAACATTTCGAAAGACACAAAAATCATAAACTTTACTTCAATGTTGAAAAGAGAAGTTTGTACCTGTACATTTCATACTTTTAAGAGGCTGCTTCAATTGTGCAAACTTCAATGCTTTATTTCTCGTGAGACAGTACATCGGTGCTTTCATAAACTTATTTCTCTCACTCTCCATCAAACACAACCATTGTATCTTTTCAGCCAACCACAACTGAGAAAACAAATTAGTTTCAACAGAGGAATGACTCTGAAGATGAAGACATTCTCTGCGCTCTGATGTCTGCCAGTAATACTCCATTTTGGTGCGGTGGACGAATACTAAGTTGTCTGTTTGGGTACTGGAAGTTAGAGTCAACTTTGGCAGATCTAAGGGCCGCATCTGAGGGACCATTCATCGAAATGGCTGTCATTGGCTGCGGAGGCAGCACGGGCGGCGGTGGCACGGATGGTCTTATAGGTGGAGGCGGCGGCACAAAATTTGGCGGCGGCCCGGGAGAAGGGAAAGGTGAATTTGGGTAGAAAAACGAAGATTCAGGACGTGCTGGATTGCCTTTTCCCGTCGGGGATTGGTGCTGCGTGGAAAAAGACTCGCCGGAATGACCAGTGGGAGTCTGCAAGAAGTTTGCTCCCGGTGTACTTGGATATAATGAATACGGGGAATGATGTACCGCCAACGCATCCCTGCTGCTGGAAGCTGAGGGTCTTTCCAGGTGGTTGTTAGGCGGTAATGGTTGAGAAAACTGTGACGTCAACAAATTTTGTAGTGGTGGTCGTGGTGGTGGTGGCGGTGGTGGTGGTGGTGATGAGGGTGTTGGTGGCGGCGGCATGTTAAAGTTAGCCCGGTTGCCGGTGGTGAAAGATGTGTCAGACGTTTTATCATTCATATGGGGCGTTCTATGCAATAAACCTGACGAGTTGTTCTTACTATATTTAGCAGATGTTGACCCATAGGGCGAATTCCTTTCAAAATGGCGTCGATGGGCACTGGACCTCCGTGGATGAGCAAATACTGCTCCTTCAGATTCTCTACCGTTCAGGGCGTTATCATGTGAAGACCCGCCAGGTGGACTACCAAGGACTTTCGTTTGCTTGCTTTGGTCATTGTATTGTGTTGCACTTCTCTCAATATTTTCATTTAAGTTTGGAGCCACACCTTGGAATCTTCCGTACTTGTCGAGACTTGCCGAAAAGTGACCAGTATTTCCTGATCCATTCCTATCAATGTCACTCTGCAAACGATCACCAGCCGGCGCATAAGTGTGTTGCATAACATCTTGGAAAGAGTGTGTCGATCTTTTGTACTTGTCCTCAGGCCCAGGGTATTCGCTGTTATGTCGTGATTCGTTCCCGGCGTAACTATGTACGGAATAGCAAAATGGCGCATCAGCGAGTCTCCGCCCGTAGGCTTGACCACTGCTGTTTTTAAATTCAATATTTTCATAGATGTTTGATAGAGGGCTTTGAGATGAAGCGCCATGTCTTCTGTACTTGTCCTGGGAACCAGAATGGTGACTATGATTCTGGGATCCAGGAAAGTCTTCAATGACGTCATAGTGCCCACTCCCATTAATACTGCTTTGTCTGTACGCATGTTCCTGTCCAAATGTACTCGTCCCAGTACCTTGATTGTAGGCAGCCGCCGATAGTCCATAATCTCTGCTACCATGCTCTTTGATGTTTGTGTATCTACTTGAACTTCTACTGCGATGATTACTAGTACTCCCAACATTCTGATAAAGCCGCTCCGATCCATTGCGTCTGCCCCTTCCTACATTATAATACTTTCTCCCCGATGCATTTCCCTTCGGATTCCGACCACTTACATTCTCGTAAATTGGTATACTTCCTGACCCTTGCTGTCCTAAATTGCGTAGACTTTTAACACGCTCATAGTTATTGGAAGAGAGGGTATTACACACAGATTTGTCCTCGAAAAGGCAAAACTGGTTTGTTTTTGCATCCCAGAAACCATCATTTGTCCTGTAGCATCCCATTTGGTCATCGTACCAGCGTTTTGCAGCCATTTCATCAACTGTAGCATAATCGTGGTCAGATGATTGGTTGCTTTGCTGGGAGTTGTTCTGAAAGCACAAAGGAAGGAAATGACGACTAGACCTTTAGATGTCTTGATGGCTTGAAATGCAGACATTTCAATAAGTTTCAAGGACCCAACATTCAGAGCGTAACCTCAGTAAACAAGCTGCTTTTGCCTGTATTGGATGCTCGGTACATTTTCACAAAGTCTGAAATGTTGCCCAGTTTATTTTTGTGTTCTAAGAATGTTTCAAAACATATTTCAAAAGTAGCAGTAGTAGTAGTAGTAGTAGTAGTAGTAGTAGTAGTAGTAGTAGCAGCAGTAGTAGTAGTAGTGGTAACAGTATTGGTAATAGTAGCAGTATTAGTAGTAGTAGTAGTAGTAATAATAATAATAATAATAATAATAATAATAATAATAATAATAATAATAATAATAATAATAATAATAATAATAATAATGTCACCTGTATGAAAAAGGGCCTTGAATGTCACAGAATATTTTAGTGGAGAAAAAGAAACGTTTACTTTGATATTATTGTTAGAGCTAATCTTTTCATTGTCGTTGTAGAATGCCAAACGAATTGCCCAAATTACACTTTGCAGAGCGGCAATATAAAACAGTTAAGAGTAACATTGTATAGTTGCTCGCCGCGCATTGTTTTCTGCATTTGACAAATACAAATCAGCAGGCTCTTTATCAGCTTCCTGTCACCGACAACTATTAAATGTGAAAAATGCTGTGGTTAATTGTAAAGATACAAGTGAAAGTGCTGTGTATTATTGTAAAAATAAGTGCTAAAATGCTGTAAGACAGGTAAGACACCAAAAATAAATCCCACTTTGGTCAATCCTAGCTCAAAATGTATTTGCGTTAGATAACATATCATGTATGTGTGTACTCGTCATACTCCAAAAAATTTATATGGTCCGTATTTGGGTGTCTGTGATGTTAATTGTTGAATAAACAATTAAAAGTTGACCGCAAAGTATCCACCCCATAAATGTCGATATAAGTCACTAATTATTTGTGATAAATCATAATTACACTTGGATCTTAATCCTGACATATTGGCAACAAAAAACGATCCTGCGATTTTTTATGTTTGGTTTCGTTTTTCTGTTATCCGTCCTCAAAGTTTGACGTTTCAATTTTCCCTTTGATTTTCAGGATGTTCATTTTCTTCATTTCATAGAAAAAGAACGAAGCAAAATTTAGAAAATCGCTGAATCGTTTTTGCAGTTCAGACATTAAAGAATCAAAAGCCGTTAACAGGAATAAATTTCGCCCAGCCGTTTTCTTAGGATAACCATTCTTAGGTGGGGCTCTCGTCCTATTATCTTTTCTGAGAAAACATGCTTCAAAGGCCTTTGATGTTGATCATTTGCCTCTGAAACAATACCATTTGCTCAAGTTGAGTTGATATTTGTACAAAACGTAGCAAACATCGTCCCTGAACGTTTGGGGAGGTTGTCAATCAATTCTTGGCCAATCACATGAATAAAAGAGCCTTTGAAGTACGGAAAACATTATTCAGCGATCTGTCAAACGGCGATAGCGACAGTCTGGTTTCAAAGTGTGACGTCATGGAGGCGGCTCTTCCGGCCCCGTGACCTCAAGCCTGGCAACGAAAGTTGTGTTGCCTTGCTTCGGTGGGGCGGCCTGCGGCCACTCGTGGTCAGTGCACGGATGGCGGGTTTGGTCTTCCGCCCCCTACCCCCGGCCCCTACCTCTTTACCCCGTTTTTAGGGATAGTGTTTTATTGTATTTACTCGTCTCCTATCTGTATACTTTATGTAGTTAGCTTGTTAGACTTGTCTTTACACTTTACTTAGTTAGCTTGTCATTATTTTGTAGTTGTTTTCTCAATGGGTTTCATTTCTCTTCCAACGTGAGCTTTGTAACGCTAGTTTGTGTCTTTTGTCTTGTATTCACGTTTATGCTTATTTCAGTGCGTTTATTTGTACTTTTATTTCCTCATCCCCGGGTTCCGATAAAGTATTATTATGTACGTGGGTATCGTTGATTAGGGTGTCAGTTTTTTTCACCCGCCTGTCTTTGGTGTGAAGGACAACTGGGGTAATCCATCGTGGTACGGCCTTTGAAGTTTGAAGGGACATCGTCTGACGATTCCCGCGCCTCTTGAACATATAAAGTCTTTCTTCATTAGAACGCAAAACAAGCAAGATAACTATAAAGTAAACCACTAAGGCTATTATATGTTACCATGTTTGCATCTTTTCCCTGCCCACAAGCATACTTTCGGCATGCTGCCTTATTTCGCATTGCCACCCTGATACCACTCTCTTTGTGCCATGGGCCGTTCCTACCTGCAGCCACGTGACAGGCTGTTAAGTATGATTGACGGGTGGCATTGTTCCGTTTGACGGCTAAAAAACGAAAACAATGACACATGGACGTCGGATGTCCACATGCCTGTGTGGTTTTTGCCGTTTTTCTCATATTTCTACTTTAGTTAAAAGCTCGAAATTTTGACAACTAATAGAAAGGACATTCATCTTGTAAAAACCGTTAAAATTTCAAAATCGGCCATGCAAAGGTTTTTGGTGTCTTAAGTGTCCTTGATTGCAAAGATATGTGTTAAAATACTGTGGTTAATTGTAAAGATGACTTAAAAAATGCATTCTTTTGACACAGTGGGTCGAGATTGGTGCTTTCATGTGTTACATTAAAATAGGCATTATATATGTTGTTGGTCCCGCACCTGCATATGTAAATAATTGACGCTATATGTTAAATCTAGATGTTATTTTCTCTTACGTGTGATCATACTGTTAAAATTGAGCACGGAAAACATGGCTGCATGGCAGACTCCTACTTTAATCTTGACTTTGTGTACGTCCATTGTTACATCTGATTGGGAAATGGTATATTTAACTTCTGTGTACAAGGGTTCTGGTCAATAGAATAACCTACTCCCAATTTTGTACTTTATTGAAGTCAAAGGTGTCGGTCTGATTACGGAATTTGATTGGCGGTCTTGAGAAGTACGTCGTCATTTCCATACATCCTAAGACATGCCCAAGGATATGCATGGCCTAGACCCAGAGTTGGCCTATTTGTGTGACCATGCATCACTTTTGTTTGATGCAGCTTACCAAAGTAGCAGAAATACTTGTTCTCTGCATATAGATATGTTCCGAAGGTGAAGAGACTCCTTTCGTAAATTGTTAAAATATCATGCATGGTGCTATTACATGGAACAGAATACGTTATCATTTTCCCGATCGCATGAAATGTCAACTTTTATTGAAAGATAATACGAAATTTCACTTTGGATAGTGACAACTTATTCAATGTGTTACTTTCCAACCAGCCCCACTCGGATCTACACCTGCGCACCATGGCAGTTAAGACCCTGTCTTGTATTTTTAACAATTAACGGTATTTTAACATGAAAAGGCATGAACTTCCTTCCTTTTTCAACATTTAACGGAGGGGGGGGGATATTTATAGGTGTTGTGTCACCTCTTTTAAACACTTCTCGGAAATTTTAACACTTCGCAATATTATAATTGACGTTACCTGTTCTAACATTATGGGTTGTACAACACCCATCCTCCCTTTTCAAATGGATTCAAATAAAAATGGATAGTCAATATGGAAAACTAGGCTTTTTTTTTCATATCTCAGTCAACACCAATTAAGAATTTTTCTGCAGAACGATTCCAACATTAAAATCCCCCCAAAAACAACTGCTTATCAGTTTTAAGTGTTTCAGTGTCAGGTTTCAGAACATTGGGCATTGCATCCAAACCTTGCTCAGCGAAGTTGTTGACATGGGCAATTCTGACCTCATCTGGAACTGGAGATATCCCTGTGTGCTAATTAATTTATTTTTTTAGATAAATTTTAATCTTGGATCATAATGATAATTCAGAAAATCACGAGTTTTTGTTGGCATTAGCGCTGAATGAGTTAACTGCTACATGTACCTTATCAGCAGGTAGTTCTGTCTGTTCGTCTTTCTTTTCTTCGTCCGTCTCTTCTTTCTTCTCGCCGTACGTCTTCTTCATCTTTCGGCAACAGCTAAACGACAACAACGAAGAGCTTTAAGTACTGGGCTTATAAGCTCAAATTTAATGATGAATTGATTAAACGCGAGAATACGAGGGCTGCAGTTGAATTACAGAAAAGTGCATTGCCACTGATATACGTCTGCACGTCATAGACTAAAAATATGATTTGTATACCAGAGGGAAGCCATTCGACCCACGGCCTGTGTTTTGCCTTCCTGAAACCATTGACCCTGATGACGTCCCTTTAACCCTTTCAGTGTCGAGTTTTGGACTCAGTCAACCCTTTTTGTGTGGAACTTAATATATTCTTGTACTTGAATGAAAAGTCCCTTTACAAAGAATATAAATCTAGTACTCCTATGATAATTCAGACAAGTTCTATTGAGGTAGTT
This sequence comes from Hermodice carunculata, assembly GCA_964020975.1. Taxonomy (NCBI): domain Eukaryota; kingdom Metazoa; phylum Annelida; class Polychaeta; order Eunicida; family Amphinomidae; genus Hermodice; species Hermodice carunculata. The sequence continues at coordinate 751,683 of CAXHWN010001621.1, read as the reverse complement.
CGACTTTCGTCATTGTTGCGCTGAAAGAGTTAAAACTCGCAACATGAACTCAATTTAATTTTTTGCGGGGTCTTCATGAGATAAGTAAACAGTGACACTGACGCATGATGTGCATAACCTTACTAAACAATTCATCACATGTGTCACAGCTGCCAAGTGACCGCAAACGGGGAAAGTGTCTTTACTTGTCAGATTAATCTCCATAACTAAACAAAAGGGAACAGCAAAAAGATGTAACTTGAACCCTAAATGGCCTTTGATGCGCTCGGGTAAGACTTTTACTATCTTTAAGCATGATGCAACCATCAAAATCAAAATCGCATTAAATCCCTTTTTCTTTTTAACTGAAAACAAAGCTGATTCATTTCCCCCATGGCATTAACCTTTCTAGCAGTATTTGGATTTCAAGTTTTTTCAGGAATTTTCATATTTTTCCTTGGAGTTTTGTTGGAGTAAATATTAGCCCTTTCACTGTCAGAATAAAACGGATGCAACATCCGCGTCAAGGAGGGACATTTACCTGGAGCGTGTAATCATCCGGCTTACAGTCAATTCTCAGCTAAAACAATCTCTTTTACGAAAAAAATGTTACGACACTTAACATTTGGGTGATTTGGGGTCATTTGAGCCAGAAACTATTCAATCTTCAACATATGTCTGAATGGGGTTGGGGGGGGGGGGGCAAAAATTGGCACTTGCACTCAACATTTTTATGTATATATTAGAATGTTAAATTATTTTGAGTTTCACAACAGCTGGGGCAAAGATACCATTTGCTCACGTTTAAGAAATTCTCATTATCGTCATCATCATTGTTATCATCAATGTTAATATGATTTGAAATCGAAACGACTGGGAATTGAATAGCGACGCGCACCCTGGCGGCAGAGACCACTTGTTGGTGTTTGGGCCATACTCACAAGGCAATGACAACTGATAGAAGTATGACGACCACGAGGACCCCACCAATGACGCCACCTCCTATCTCAGCTTCTTCTTCCGTCACACTGATGGTTAACAAGTGTTTGTTGTCTGCGTCAACATAAAATTGTGTGTTTCAGTACACTAAATTCACCCCATCTTGACATTCTGTTTCTTTTTTGACGGTCGAAATTGATCAAATGCTATGATATTGATATAAAATGTCCTGAAATTTCGATATATCTTCATTAGAATTAAATAAATTAATGTCTTAAGTGTGATATATAAATAACTTTATCCTACTTTAAAAAAAAATGTGCTTTTTGCGCAGTGTCTTCGTTGCATTTATGTGAATATCGTTGCTACAATAAAGTTCGGCTGTTCTTAAAACGCGAAGTCCACATGAACTATGGCGTATTGCTTTAGATTACTGTATTGCTTCCATATAAAATTGCGTCATTCAGTTACCTCCATCAGACACCTCTTCCTCGGACCTACATCTGTGTATTGACCCTTTCCTGCTCCGAATTTGAATGAGCTAACAGCTTTCCTTAGCACGTGTTGGTCCACGCGAGGAAAAAAAACTTGACCCGAGGCCTACCATCATTATATGTCTAATCTGAAATTCTCAGCAATTTTTTTTCTATTCACATTAAATTTAAGTCAAAATTTTAAAGCAGACGCAATACACATCAGTCACTTTTGGGCGATTTGAGCGAGAAAGGGCCCAACATACCTTTCACACAATCGGATGCGTCTCTAGCCCCTTTCTCCATCACTGTCCCATTTTTAGGACACTTATTGCATTGGACCTGGCCGTATTTGTCCTGATAACTACCTGCAGCACATTCGTGGCACATATTTGTTCCCCCTGTACCATGACTGCCGGGTGGACATGCAACTGGAAGAATAAGTATGGTATTCTGATGCAGAATCGGGTGAAATTTGCTTTTTCTGAAATCCGCTGGAGTCAGGTAGACATGCTTAATCATACTGCTCTCAAAGATTAAATATCTCAATTTATTTATACATTTTTTCCTGAAGTTTCTTTGTGTGTACTCAGGTCATATAACAGGCACATATGTCTTTGAGTGAGCGCTTTGGAAAAAAATAGTTTTTCTTTCTACTTGTTGCAACAATGGTATCTGAATGTAATTTACCACAAAACATTAGGGATTCCTCAGTTTCTGGCTGGTAACCTGCGGGACAATCGTGTTGTAAGTCTTTCTTCTTGGCCTGTTCTTCAAATAGACAGTTTGGATCTTTTGCCTTTGCCTCATTCGCAGTCAACGTCTCCACCACTGCAGATTCCTGTTACGAGCAAAATGACAAGGGAGCAGGATTATTGGAAATCGTCATAGTTATGTTGACTTTGTTTGACTTCATTTCATTTCATTTCATTTTATCTCATCGTATCTCACCTCACCAAGTCTCAACTCATCTCGTCTCATCTCACCTCTGCTTCGTTTTCTTAAACTTGTTTTCTTTTTGCAGCAGCAATATATACAAAATGAATGTAGTGCTGATTTCATGCTTGTATTAAGAACCTTTTCTTCTTAACCTTCCTGAACGAAATAAGGTACTGCGGCACCTTATTTTTCTGTCATAACCTCGTAACAAAGATTAATTAATACAATTTTCAAGCAAAAGAGTCAATAGTGCACCATTAACGAGCACACACAAGAGAAGACAATAGTTGGCCATTGCAGCGTTCACATATAGAACTACAGCAGCTATTGAGGCCACCAAGTTACCATGCCAACATTTGGTTTTTGAGAGTATAGCCTGAAATGGCCATTTTAATTTTCTTAATTGCATCATTTTGTAAACCAAGAGGATGACATACGCAAAGCTAAATTGTAAAAGCGAAACAAATATATGTATATCAGAACTTGTTGCGCAAGGATTAGTTACTAAGGCCACCTTTACTTTTGTTTTTAATCATCCAAATGAATAAAGAACTTACTTTCCCTTTCTTACTTTGTTGTGTGTGTGTGTTTTTTGTTTTTGTTTTTGCTTTCTTTTTTTATGCATTCCTTGTTTTTTGTGTGTATATTTCTGCATTTTGTCTTTATCTTAACATGTCTTTATTTTTCAAACTAGAGGGCTGTGTGAAAAGCCTGTGCTCAGCTGACCTGAGGGTGTTAACAAAATCAAAGTTGCAACTGAAAGGACCGGTTTTGATTTTTAGCTGAGTGCATAGGACATTTAGAAGTATTTCTAAGATTTGTCTGAAAAAAAACTTCATTAAAATATAAGTTTTGCCTTAGGGTGAGAAATTGAACAATTTTTTACGAGAACTTTAAGGGGAATATTGCTACTTGGTGGCAAAAAATGCATGATATTGACCATTAGAATGCCCATTAACTTACACTGTATAGGAAAGGTGCATTTACCTATAAGCACCAGAATTAAAGAAAAAAATATCGATAAAAATAAGGAATCCACAGCAGTGCCATATAGTGACCAAGCTTGTTTAACCCTTTCACAAGCAACATATCCACCAAGATTCAGCTCAATCTGAGTGATGGATCAGGAGTAGAAGTCGTCAATAGCAAAAACACACCAAAAATCACACAAAATAGAAAAAAATTGCAGCGCCATCTGGTCACCAAATTAAGAATTGCTAGTGTTCCTGTGTGATGTCAAATAAACAGGGTGGGCCGTTTTGGTGAAGATTTTTTTTTATGATTTACACCCCAAAGAACAAAAAAATTCATTAAAAAAATCCCTGAATAACCATCTGGACAAACTTGGTACAGACACCAAGTTTAAAGGGAATCCGAGCGACGCTTCTGGAGAAAAAGTAAAAATGTGAATAAGCATCATTGACTTGTAGAGTAATCTATGGGAAAGATTCATTTGCTGATTAGTTCCCAAATTGAAAGACAATCATTAAATTCAGGAATCCACAGCATGCCACCTGGTGAAAAAGTTTGTTTGCCCCTTTTAGAAGAAACATATCTCTCAGTTTCAGCTTAATCTAGGTGACGGTTCTGGAGAAGAAGTCGAAAATAGCAAAACACACAAAAAATCGTAAAAAATAAGAAAAAATTGTAGCGCTAACAGGCGAACAAATAAGAAATGAAAATCAACAGGAGTGTTGCTGTGTGATATCAAAGCAATCGGGTGAGCAGTTTTTGGAAAGGAAGATTATTTCAGAGTTGCCCCCAAAAAGAACCAGAAAAATCATTTTAAAAAATCTGAAAATCACTGGAACATAACAATGGGGACAAACTTGGTAGAGACCCACCAAGGTACACTGCCACCAAGTTTGAAGTGAATCTTGATGGCAGTTTCAGAGAAGAAGTCGCAAATGTGAATTAGCACTTGAATGCCCATTGCCTTACATAGTAATCAACAAGAAAGGCGCATTTACCGATAAGTACCCGAATTGAATAAAAAAAAATATGTCAAAACTATGAAATCTACAACAGTGCCACCCAGTGAATAGCTTTGTTTGACCTTTTCCAAAAAGGACATATCTACCAGGATTCAGTCTAATATGAGTGGCGGCTGTAGAACAGAAATAGAAAATAGCAAAAACATACAAATAATTGGAAAAAATTGCAGCGCCACATGGTAAACAAATTATGAAGGAGTCCCTAAGAGTCTGGCTCTGTGATATCAAAGGAATTGGGAGAGCGAATTTGCAGAACCATACTTTAAGATTTGCTCCCAAAAAGAACAAACTAATTCATTTAAGAAAAATCACTGGAGCACGAGCATTTGGACAAAATTGTTAGAAACTCACCCAAGGTTATACCCCCCCTCCCCTTCAAGTTTAAGGAGAGGATGCAGCTATCGGTTTTGGAGTAAAAGTCAAAACTGTGAATTGCAGACGGACGACGGACGACCGAGCCACCAAAAAATCAGCTGACTGACAAGTCAGCTGAGCTGAAAAGGGTTGGAAAACAGGCACCATGCTTCTCTGAACTCTTCTCGTTCTTTTCTTTTTAAGACAACCACAGACACATGCATTACAATATTCTCCTGTTGATCACCGTAGTGCAAGTCAAAATCAGTAGGTACAGCTAGAATTGTTGCTTTATAATTTCAAAGCACCTTGCAAAAAGGACAAAAAATGGGGGGGGGGGATTGATAAAAAAAAAATAAATATACATATATGCAGCATCGCCTGTTGAAACAGTCAACGTCTAAGAGTATGTTCCCTGAAGTGTCCCTCTGAATTTTTGGAGCAGTTAGCAAAGCAGTTGGGGTGGGGTGGGGGTGCGATTTGAAAAAAAAATGAATGAATACAAGACTCTAATTTTATTGAAAGTCCCTGAATAGCTGGAGCCTGACCTATTAGAGACCTACCTTAAGCAAATTCCGAACTAGTTTGAGTGGGTCTGAGCTAGAGTTTTGAAGAGACTACAAATATTTGCAGCAGCATCACTATACTGACAGCTAACATGTATTCTTAGCGATCATTACGTAACTTCGAAATTTGAGCGTGACGAGGGGCAAGCCAAGGGGTTTTGGGAAAAAGTAAAAAGTATGCAAATGTTGGCCGGCGACCAGGGACAGACATTTGCAAGATTAGTTGAGCTGACTGACAAGTCAGCTGGGGTAATAGGAACCGCATGGGCGTGTAATTTGTGTATCTGGGCCACATAGAACCGGGAGTCTTTTAATTATTGTATTGTTGCTATAGATATACAAAACCGGCTGTACTAAAAGGAGTTATGGCTTGCACACACGATACATGTACATTTGGTACCATCTTGCTAGTGGAAGTGCCTCTTCTTTTGTACTGCTCTAAAAACTAACATGAATTACACTACATATGCGTGATTTTACCTGTGCCAGATGTTGTACGATGTCGGCCTCAATGCAGGCCCGATCACAGTCTGGTGAGTTGTAGTCAGACCTTGGTACCTGCGACACTAACACCCACAGCTCATGTTTCATCACGGCAGGTTCTGCCTGCATGAATAACAAGGATGTAAATCAGCCGTGCCGCCTGGTGGTTCATTGGTTCATAAGGCATATGGTCTTATAGATACTCCTAAATTGATTTGCCCAGGTACTTCAACGGTCACAATTCATTCTAAAGAGAAACAATTGCTGTTTTTACTATTTGCTTTTATTATCTAAATCGCACAATTGGGTTAATATGAGATTAAGAAAGCCATGGTTTACGGACGAAATCCGCGATTCTGTATCCCATGGCCCTACTATATACGTGAATGAGGCATGTCGCTTGCTGACGGCACCGCAGATAATCTCCACCCACTATCCACTGTTGCAGGTAGAAAAACCTCCATCCATTGGTTGAAAATGCCATGTTACAGAACGCAGGTGCTGCCACCACACACAACAGTGTATCTTCCATGCATGCCCTCGGTGAAAACTTGACCAAGGTTTCTTTCCTGCTCCTCATACCTCTAGAAATCCACAGCTTCAAACACAATTTCTCCTCCTTAAAACATTATTAAGCAGAAACAAACGTTTTTGTCACTTCTTTTTCTTCATTGACAATATTATCGTTAATTATTATGGAAAGGTATTTATTTTTGGGATAACTTATGCAAATAATCATTCAATTATGTTTGTGGTCAAGCTATAATTCTTCCCGGCCGAACTAAGTCACTACACATCTGTGCCCAGAATGCAATATCTCTTCATGGCGGAAGCCATATGCACGGAATAGTAGATATTAATGTTTTCATCCACAAAAGAGTTCAGGTTGAGACTATAAACACTGTTCATGATGCTTTGTCTGATTACTTTACTTTGCGGCCTGAGTAGAACAAAATTAAATCAAACTGAAACTAAAACAACATAACAGTGTAACCCCCCCCCCCCCCCCCGCTTGGTATACATAGGCCCTGTGACCATTAAAATGAGGTCAAGGGTGTCAAAATGTAAGAAGGTCATGAAGAAATAGCGTCAATGCAAAATGGCGGTAAATTTTAGTTTGATATGGCCTGTGAATCGTGACACAGTTTGCTTGTATGTATTCTGCCACATGCACAGGGTCTCACAAGCTGAAAAACAATATACCCACAAACGTCGTTTGCGGGGGTGGGGGTGGGGTAGTTGCGTAAACAATTACCCCCAAACAAATGTTGTGCCAGGGTTACACGGAGAGGCCAATTTTCAAAAGGTATATCATAGTACGCAAACCCTTCTAGCTCTTAAAACAAAATCTACAACGTGGAAACAAGGAGATTATTATACCTTCCCTGGCAGAAATAAGTGGCCTCTATCCCAACATATTTTTTCTATGTGTTTTGTATTTCAACTGTGTTGCAGCATGGTTGCTTCTAGCGAGCATCTGAAACTTATTGTCTTGACCATATTTTGATCAGAATAAGACTGACTTAGTATCTTTCCTTGGCGTGGGCTGGGTTCAAAGAAATCCATGGACCTGGGAAATGTCAAAACGATAGGTTTTATTCGCAAATTTCAACAAATAATGTTCTGTTAACATGGAATTAAAGTTAAAAAGATTAAAGCAGACCAAAATTTACACCCATGAATTTGGGGGTGACTTGCTCGGGAAATGGGTAAGTAGTGGCATGACAAGTCTCAGATTCACCGAGAAAGTAAAAGGGATTATCATGTTACTATGTATGATAACGCACGTCATTGACATTTACTTACCATATTTATTCATCCCTTAAAAACATAAAACCAATAAAGTTCAATATACAAAAGTAGCTGATTTTCACAATGTTGTACTTCTCACCTCATTTTGAACTTTGTGACATTGGAAATCAACATCGAATACACACGGCTGCTTTGGGCATATAGTGTGTTTGATGGTGCTCGCTTTCTTCTCATTGACGTCACTTTTACAATCCGGTACCAAATACTTCAACGTGTACAGATTGGAGATGTGAGGCACCACATAAACTGCAGTGAAACAAAAACAAGCCAAAGAGGAATCATCTTTTGACACTTTTAAGTGTCAAATGATGATTCAATACAGATTTGTTTAATTGAGACATTATCTCGCATAAAAAGTACCTTTAACTCTTAACGCCGGAGTTAGTAACACCACCACAACTACTGCCAAAAGATTTTGTTGTGGAGCACACGGGTTTTGTATACTGGATGCCTAAGCGTTGGTGGGCTGATGCTCACAGAGCGTTGTTCCTGAAGATGGTGAGGTCACATAAGAAACAGTCCGAGCATACGTGCCTTCTATGATTACGACTATCGCTCATTCGTTTTGATCAAAATATGCTACACCTGGGAAACTTTTTTTAGAAGCCACTTGACTCCAATTATGCTGAGGGACCAAAGCTGTAATTGAGTTAGGTTGTTTTGAACAGATCATTTTGTAACTATGTTTATTAAGATTCAATTATAATGGACGCCGAAGTAGCTAGTGCAATGTATTTATGTTCTGTTATATCTACTTACTTTGTAATCTGTGTGAAAAATGTTGGTTCACTTCTTCTCCCTTGCTATTCAGCCCAGTTAAGACACACTTGTACCGCCCTGAATCCTTTAATCCTGCAGCTTCTATCTTTAGATTGCCGGTTGCCGTAGTCTCCATACGCCCGCCAATTACCATGTCGTTCCCTTCTTTGGTCCAGCGAAAGGTAGGGTCTATCAGTAGCTCTCCAGCTTTTTCCCTTCGACATGGGATTTCCACTATGTGTCCCTGGCGACCATGAAATATGCCTATATGGAAACAGTGTTAATTTATAAAATTAACATTACACAATACATACATACATACATACATACATACATACATACATACATACATACATACATACATACATACATACATACATACATACATGCAGTTTGGTGATTTTCAGTGATTCCAACTGTCTTCACTTTTTCATATACTAATTCTACATTATTTAAATACTATGTAAAATTTTCCAGGTTTGTTCCATTATCACGGCCGCCATGTTTTCTGAATAGTCTGTCCAGTGCTGCTCGACATCATTTGCTCCACAGGCGCTCGTAACGTTCAGTCAGAATGGCCCTATGTGGGTCATTGAACACATATTAGATGTTCCAACCTCCAGGTCCACCTTCTTTACCCACTTGCCCCCCCCCCCCCCCCCCCCCGCGTATATTAGCAGGGAAGCTTGACTGACTGAACGTTACGAGCGCCCGTGATCTGCTCTGCCTCTAGAGGTTGCATGCCTTCGGAGCGACATCCAAGTCAGTAACAATATCTGTTTACCAGGGCACAGGACTGCCTACAACGTTTACTTCAAGGCAGTACACTTACATGACTAGGTTAGGCTCGTACAAGAAAATTCACAACGATTTTGTACCGCATTTATAGATAAATAAACATCCATTAGTCAGGTATATATTTTGAATGCTAACTCTACAAAGTATCCAGTCGGTATCACTGTACGACTGTGAACTTGGCTCCCACCTTAACTGGTGCTAATTCCGCACCCAATGATTTGTGACTATGTGAACAAAAAGTACTTCTTCTCCTTTTCTTATTTTTTGAATGGGGGTAGGGTGTTTTTTTCTTTTCCTTTTTTTTTTTTTTTTTTCTTTTTTTTTTTTTTTGTTTTTTTTTTTTTTGTTTTTGTTTTTTTTTTTTTGTTGTTGTTGTTGTTGTTTTTTTTTTTTTGTTTTGCTTTGTTTTTGTTCTGCAAGCGTTAAAATGAGACCATGAAAACTATTTTCGAAAATATTCCAAAATATCAGAACAGGTATGATATATGCCATAGCGGTCTGCTGATTAGTATGTTTCTGGGAACTCCCACTAAGCGTCTGCTGTTAGGTTTAATAATGTTTATGTGCCAACACGGACGTTCTGTTTTTCCTGGAAAAACATCATTTTTTTGTCTTTTTTATTTACCACCAATTTGTCCAACACTTCATTTGGACATTATTATACCTAGAAACTCCAAACTTAGGATGATTAAACCTCCACACTTAGATTCTTGCCTTTTTATTAAAAGGAGTGAACATTTCGCAAATTATACAAATTAGGGCCATTTAAAAATTCAAATGCGTGAATACTCTCAAAAGCATTATATGTAGATGTGCCATTCCAATTCAAATTTACAGGTTTGTGCTGAGGGCATATCAAATATACCACAAACAAAAGTTTTGGAATTTCAATTTATGCTAATTATGGGCACGTGAAATGTTTAAAGTGTTCAATATCCCAACACTGTTATAGGTACAGATACCATTCTAAATTCAATTTGAGGGTTTGTGCCATGGGAACATTCAATGAACCACAAACGAAAGTTCGGAAATTTTAATTTATGCGCATTAGGGCCACTTGAGAATTTGATATTATGATAATCTTCAAAGAAATTATAGGTAGAAGTTATTGTGATTTATGTGGTTCACACAGGGAAAACATTTTCCATGTATTTTTCTCATGTTCTACTTATGCAGATATTCGGTCTGATCTATTTTATAAAATTGAAGCGCAGTTATTGGCGAATGGTCTTAGTTTCTTATGGGAAGAGTTTATGGCCTCTTCATCAATTAACAAAATGAAATTTTTAATTGGTGATGTTGCGAGGTCACACAGCAAATGTGCATTTCAGATATTTGACGACTGTAGCAGACAATTTCTCAATTTAGCCCTCAGTCGCCGTAGATCAACCTTACAAGTGGAAGGCCATGTGGGACCCACATCGTAGAAGCTCCTTTTTTCTATTTCATATGCCTGGTGCTTCTTTAGTATGTTCATAATTCTGTATACTTTCTTTTTTAGATTGTATGGCTGTACAGATGTAATGGATGCGCCACTGTTGATACCCCGACAGTGGCGCCCCCGATGTAAATGGGGTATATCTTGCACGAATAAATAATAATAATAATAATATTGTCCATTTTATTCATAGGTTTGCGCTAAAAGCTTTTATTCATAGGTTTGCGCTAAAAGCGTATCCAATAAACCACAAACAAAACTTGTCGCATATAAATTCATATAAGTTTTGGAGGTAGAATGTTTAGAAGCAAATCTTTTCTAATTACAGTTTGGCCGCTCTAACTGTCGAACGTGAAACCAAGGACAGGGTACAGACAACATTAGGCGGAATTCATACTCGTATATTCGACAAGGAATAAAAGCGGTCAGGAGAGCAGCGCTTATATTTCGTATAGACCTGAAGCCTCCCCTACAACAAAGTTGCGGAAAGTGTTTTCCTCAGAGGCCATCAGACGAATGATATCATTATTTATGTCAATGCAAAGACATCGACTTCTTAGGGCAGAGTGTCGAAGCTTTTGATCCTCTCAATCCTTTGAATGTCGATTGTGTTCATGTTACACTGCACATTTTTCATGAATAAATGAAAAAAAGGGGGGAAAAACAACAAAATCAAAGAAACAAACAAGTTGTAATCAACGTGTGAAAAATTTGTATTCGTTTCGCTTGGCATACTGCCGCACTTTTTGTATACTGTGGTGCAACCAATGAAGTTCATTCATTCATCCCGGCCTTTTGGGTAATTTGGGCGGGAAACGGTTAGGAATAAAAACTGTCACACTCACTCCAAACAGCAACGCAACAAGAGTAATGTAAATTCAAGTACAGATATGTCCTGTTTCTTAGCTCTGGCCGCACTTAATGATATTCAATTCGTACAAATCTATATTAAGGCTTCAAAGCAAATCTGTGTGTTTATAAAACTGCTAGAGCTAAACGATTTGGTGTGCTCCTGTACATGAGCACTGCGTTGGCAAATACACACGTTGAAAAACAGAGATGAATGCATTCACAGCAATATCACGGAATAGAGTTTACTTGTTCATACACTTTGTGTCTATTAATGGAAATTTGCAATTTTTCATAAACACTCCGTTGACAAGGAATCAATTAAATTTTGGAAAACGCCGTCACACTTTGCAGGATTCATACAGACTAGTTAATACAGACCCCAGAAACTATCAATTGGAGGCCACATCCTATCGTTGGTCCTCAAAGTAAGCCAAAACCACGGCCCTCTTACCCCATAAGACCCCACACCTCGGCTTTGAGTGCGATCTGAGCTAGTTTAAACATATTTGCGAAACTTTTTTTTAAAGTCTGTATTTCTTGTAGTGAACAATGCCTGTTTATTGACAGTTACACACAACACCTTTTACCTTTTTGTACCTATCTATTACTATTTTCCCCATCAAATGATGACTGACCTTTCCAACAGTTTAGTTCACAGGACTTCTGTTTCATCAGAGATTTTCAGTAATTTTTATTGCTAAAATGGATAAACCCACAGAGGTATCAAATTTGTTGGTTACATATCTATGCCTCTATGTTGTCTTCGCACCAGGTGCCTTTATGTTGTCTCTACACCAGGGAATTTTCAGAAAGCCGCTACAGCCTATATGTCGCACGTCGCCTTTACAATCCTGGATGTCAGGAAACCAAGGAAATATTATACATTAAACCGTGACAGGAGCACTTGCGAAACAAGTATTGTTAGGAGTCGTTTCACATGGGCGCCAAATTGCTCAATTTTTGGTCAGGAGGCAGCAGCAGCAGCTGGTCACAAATGCTCACACCTTCAACGTCTCCTACCTTGATCCACAGATGCAATGTGTAGAGATACTGGCGATCTTGTAACAGCCGCAACCAGGCCGACTTTGCTAAAACCAGTATATGTTTGGTTGGTCTTTCCGTTTTGGCTAGGTCTAGGAGTTTCATGTGAAGGGGCACGATTCGCTGTTTTCTTTCCATTATTTTCATCTGTGCAAAAATTGAATAAAAGCATAAACGGGCAAGTTGTTCAAGAAATTTATATTCGATACACCATACATGTACTCATACGGTTTGACTATCAAATACATAAAAATATACCTTCCCCTGCCAACTCTGTTCCTTTTTACCAGTGATAGAAATTATGTACCTTTAAGCCCAAATTATGTAACTTGTGCACGCTTTCGCACATATTGGTATTATATTTCACAGCCACTACGATATAATTTATTCATGAATTATCCCGGCCGTTTAATACATTCAGCGCATGGGTTCAATTAGACATCAATGGATACAAATTTTTCATCTTCTTCTATGCCAGGCCCAGCTCACTTTTTGCTTAAAATGCCCATGCTTGCAAATTGGTTATTGTGAAATATCCATTACTGTTAGTATTGGGTAATTGGTGAGCCTGGTGTGTTAGTCATTAGTCTGCTGGTGATTTTCAAAAGACTGTCTGGGGTATTGAGATTTCTAGCACGTATTTACGTTCATGTCAGTTCAAGATTTATCAGAATGGGTGAGCCTGGTGTGTTAATCAGTAGCCTGTTGGTGATTTTCAAAAGACTGTCAGGGGTATGGAGATGTCTAGCACGTTTCTACGTTCATGTCAGTTCAAGATTTATCAAAATTGCACAAAAAACTCGCGCTACGACGCAGAATGGTGCAAAAACTCACCTTTAGCGACGGAGTGTTTCCGCTTTGGGGAACCATGCTTGGGATTTACCTGCTTGTCGTCCGCTGACACAGAAGTGTATAAGGAAAATAGGATAAGTGAAACCAAGATGCTCCCTGCTGAAAAAACAAGACGGCAGCAGCATATTTGTTTTTACTTTGCACGAAAATGTCAGATTTTTGGGCTTTGTTTTCGTTTCTATTCATTTAAACGCTTTATTATTAGTTTATACTGAAGAAAAAAGATAAGCGATCAGAAAACAATTAAGCCTTACGCTAATACTCGTTTCCTCCCGGTGCAATTCACAAAAGGTTACCTGAATAACCATAATACATGTATAAAAGATGGCACGTTATGCGCCAGACAGATAAGACATACATATATCTATTCTAGCCTACAATCATTTGAGAACAAAATCATCAGCAACGTTGTGATTCTTGAATAAAGGATTCGACCAAATCAAGCTTTCGCTTTGAGTGAAATCATTTCATACATACATATATTTATACACATACATATATATATACACATACACCCACACACCCACATATATATCTTTCCCTAATGCCGTCTCTATCTGTAGGATCACATGTCGAAGTTGGTCTAAACTTTAAAAGCTGATGGTCTCTGAATCTACTTTCCAAACGCTTGCTTCCGCTGGAAGGAGATTTTACCTACGGTTTCGTTTGCAAGTTTGTTTCGATTTACAGGGAGGTAACTCCAAAATTATGGCCCCCATTTGATTCTCCGCTCTGATTCAGTAATTTAATCTGTTCAAGAAAGTCCTTCCTGTCCGGCATGAGTTAAGTTTTTTTATGTTAATTAAAAACTGTCTGATTGATATCTGCAAGTTACTTGCAGTTGTAAAAGTTTCTTTTCCGTAATAAACAATAACTGCGCATGTTCGTAACAATATTTTCCACCGAGTCTCTTGCACCCTTCAAAGTGTCCCAGAGTGCTTCAGTTTCATAAAACACATTTTTCTCAGCGAATGGTGTCAAATATGTTGTTCAGATACATAAAAATCAGGAGCACAGTGAGGAGTACTTATGTTGCTGGGGACAAAGTTTAAAGGCGTATGTACACCTGTACCCAAAGTCCAATGCCTATTGTTTCCTGGAATAAAACTGTAACATTTTATTCTCATTCTCACCCAAAGCTTCTGGCAGGGGAAATCATTATAATGGGCGGACACAATATTATGGTGAAGAAATAAAACAGTTTTGCATTCCAATTCTGTTAATCATATAGAAATACTTGTGCCAATTTGTGAAGTTATGTTTATTAAATGCTCATTCCGTTGCCATGGCGCAGTTAATCTGATTGTAATTATGATTACAAAGTCATCAGCCCTAAATATTCTGACAGTAAACTTTGTTGCCAAGGGGTAACAGAGTAGACACAATGTAAACATGCAGATCAAGGTAGGAGGAACCATGAATCTAAATATAATTAGCACATAAATCGCGGTGAGATGCATAAAAACGTGTGGGTGGGAGTGGATGTGGATGTGGGTGGGTCGATGATTACTGCATTTTTTTAAAAAACAACAATGCAGAATTCAGACAGCCATTGCCTCCCCATGTGGCAACAAGATATGGTTTTGCAGTTCGCACAACCCGGCCTATGTGTCTTGCTGTATCCCAACAACACAATAGGCAAATATGAAACACAATAGGCAAATATGCCAGAACGGGAAACCAGAGTGGACACTCCATGTAGATGTAAAAACAACTGGGCCTAAATTAATTTAATTGAAGCTTAGAAGCTAAAGTTTTGTGTCAATGAAAATATTTGGTCATAGCAAGTTGCCGGATAAACAAACATGTATAAAAAAAGTGCTCTGATGAAGGTACGAGCAAGAATGAGTCGCATGATCATCGCCAATTTTCATTTGTGTTTGCATTTAATATAGGCTTAAAAGAAACCAAGAACCGAAGTTATCCACTTTTTTTAGTTGAAGATAAGGTTTCCGATGCATGGTAGCATTCTACAAAACAAGAAAAAGATTCTATGTCTGTACTTGAGGATAGGCCTATTAGAACATGGCATGTACCTGCAACAAAGGCCCAAGGCTGGACTAGGATAAGGCGAGACTTTATGGTATTTTTACATTCGATGGTCCAAGTAGCTTAACTGAGAAACCTCTAAGGGCAGCTTGTGAGTAGACATACAAAAACCAAATGTCAGAAATTTATGTTCTTTCCTTGCTCTTCTGCGCAGCTGAACAAAAATTTCCCTTTTAAGTTTCACTGTACCCGAAAACGTTCAATATCATGTTCTTATTCTTATTCTATCCCAGTCACATGCGTACTCAAGGCAAATTCGTCCTTTTTTGCGGGGGGGGGTGCATAAATTTGTATTCTGTCATGTTGTTGCTCCATAACCAATGCCCAAAACAATGGGAACACAGTATTGCCATGTCAGAATATTAGCGCAACGGCCTTTCATGATTAATACGGCGTCCCAGACCCAGAGTGTAATTTTTTAATGCGTTTTAGGCGGTTCATCATGATAGAAAAGTGTTTAAACTTTGAAGTCGGGGCTAGTGCATGTACCCCGACCCGGCCAGCACGCCACCCTTGCTTGCAGCTAGGGTGTTCTGCATGCGACCGGGTCAGGATACAAGCACAAACCCCTCGTAGGCGGTATTAATCCCTTAAATCTCACTCAACCTGTTTTATGTGTTTCCCTGTAACCCTCTCATACCCCCCCCCCCCACACACACACACATACACGTACACTTCCTCCACCCTTGACTTAAGACTCAGGATTCAACAGCTGTCACAGGGCAGACTGGACGCTAATCAATTTGTATTAACAGTGAAATTAAAAATAATAGGAACACAGTATTGCCAGGTCGTACCAGCACAACGACCTCCCAGACTATTTGTTCAAATAGAGAGTAATGACAGCTTTAATTTTTAAAGTGAGCTTTATTCATGTAAAAGTTATATAAAATAACCATAAATTTATAAGGTTAGCAAAGTGTTGTGCATATGGGGGTGCATGGTAATCTTTGGCAACATGGCTACCGAAAGGTTTCTCTTGGGTCCTTTCCAGTGTGAAGTTGGCGAAATTATGCATTTTATGGGGAGCGATCACAATATTATCTCCGCAAACAATGAATTGGGATTCGACACCTACCAATTAATGAATAGCGACACTGGTAACAGTACTAGGGGTCTAATCCTAAGTCCACCGACAGGCAAACTGCTTGGAGGAAAGATCAGTTCCACTTTCATGTTTACATGCTTGCCGCGCCATCTGTGTGAAAATGTCACTAATTCCATAGGCTTGACTTTGTAAATCTTGGTCAAAAGTCACATGATGATCATGTTCTCCTTTCAATTTCGTTCACAGTATTTAAAAATGTTCCAGTGCTCCTTGTAGATCTATATCCCTTTGCTTTCTGCTCGTAATAAAGTGCTTTAGAGGCGAAGTACATCTTTAAAGTTTACACGTCCCATGTGAAATCGCCTGGAGCTATGGAATCTGAAAAGTATACTGTTGCCATTCACGACATCCTTGTAATGAAAACTGAGCCCAGTGTAGAAATTCTTGGCACACCTTTTAAACGTTCTGGTTCAGCAGGTGATCATGTAGCTCAAAAAATCCAAAACTGGCGACGAGTTTACTACCATTTTTGTAATACGCCAAATAACGAGCTTGTGCTATCCAGGTCTTCAAAGGAAAAATAAGTTGTATATGTGGTCGTCAATATGTCTTCCTGTTTTTACCTATGGTACGGACTGCTTAAATTTAAGCAAAGCTAAGCAAAGCTGATTTAAAATACAGTGAGAACCAGGCAAGACCAGTGACAGAAAATCCCCGTAGCAGGAAACAGCCAGACCGGTTTTGAATCTCAACGATTATCACCAGTTGCAGTTGAAACACGTTTGACCGCTGCTTGTATAGCAGGGGGTAACGTTGCTAACGTACGTAAAACAAACGTCACTTAGGAAGCACGTCATAACGAGTGCTGAGGCTTACCAGTCAAACCTTCAAAATAGACGGGTTTAGCATGTCTAATAAGCCTGATGAAGTCAGGTGGTAGATTCACCAGAGGCTGGTAACTGGAGGGACTAGTGTTACCACAAAGAGTACACTTGTCAGAAGCCATGCCAGGGAGAGACCACTCCCATTCTGGCTAAAGGAATAAAGAGCATGTTGGTATCTAAAAGATAGCAAGAAACAAAGGGATTTATCGGTGTTCCAGGGGTCGAATTATGGAGTGGTTGACCAAGAGTTATGATGTGGTAGATTGACACAGAACATAAATTTTAGTATAAGACCAGGCAAGCGTGTCTATCTACCAATTACATTGAGGCCCAACGGTTCAGTAGTGCACAACTGGTGTATCCAGTATCTGCTCTGTCTAACGTGAGTGTCGTGGTGCGTGACAACTCGGGGGGCGGGGGTATGTTCCAGAATCTGAATGGTTAACGGTAAATTAACCAGTGAGTGATTAGGTAGACAGAGATGTCTGCCCAGGCGTTGATTTAAATCCTTGTTCTTGATGCAAAAGAAATGTTCACTCCCTCTCTTCATCAATGTGCGTTTGGTCTGTCCCACATACTGGTGACCGCAGCATTGGCAGGTGAGTAAGTACACTAGGTTGAAGTGCTTACACAAACCACCTACAGCTACAGGTGTTGTGTAAGAACGATCCGTGCAGTAACGGCAGGACCTCGTATCACACGGGTTCTGTTCAGTAATCCCTGAGGCTGCAGCTCTCCTGTCAGTCGGTGGGTATCTCAGTCTGGAACCAGTCAGTTTGTCTTTAAGACTGTGATCTCCAGAAACATAGGGCCACTTCTTTGTGTCCTTGACCTTTAGCATACATGGAGGCTTGAACTGTGCCCCAGTTGCTCTGAATGATAGATTTGATGGGGGTACAGCATAGTTATATTCAGTGATCAAGAAATGTTTTTCTTGGTCAGATCCAGCATTATTGTCTGTAGTTGGAGTCAAGAACGTTTTTCTATCAAGCATTCTCACTTTCTCTAGGGTATCGTTAAGAATGCTCTGTGGGTAACCTCTCAATTTATAGAACTGCAAGATTTTGAGGGAATTTGAAACAAAATTCTCCTCAAAATGGCAGATCCTTTTAACCCTTAACGGTTGACTGAAGGGTCCACCTATCTTGTGTACCAGGGATGGGCCAACGTAAAGTGCAGATATGTATGTATATCTGTAGGCTTGGTGTATAGAGTCATATACACTTTCCTAGTTACACTGGCAGGAATTTAAATGAGTGATAAATGCCTGTAAGTGTTCTGCACCATAAGTCCAGATGGCAAAAATGTCATCAATGTAGCGTAACCAGACAAGTGGTTGGAGGGGAAAGGACAACAGTCTGTTTGTCTCCAGACTGGCCATGAAAATGCTGACAAAAGAGGGCGCCACTGTCATCCTCATTGCTGTGCCACTGATTTGGAAATAGTAGTCACCATTAAACTCGACGTTGTTGCAAAGCAGTACCAAGCGTAAAAGTTGGATGAGCTCACTAGTTTTGGGCTTTCACCCTGCGTCCCTGTTGCGTATGAGTGCTGAAGCAGCACTCCGAAGGCCTTGCTCAATGGGAATATTGGTGTAGAGTGAGGTTACATTAAATGTTACCTGCTTAACCTAGCCCTCTGGTGGACCATTAACATGTGCTTCATGAAAGTTGTAGAAAACTAAAAGCCGATCATTGACCAAAAACCTCCCGGTCAGGATGGACCAACAGAGAGACGGACGTCTCCTTTGTAACTTAGAAGCTTCATACACTGTTCCATCATACCATCAATGGTATAAAGAGGTAAATAGTATACAATTTTTAGCACCATAAAGTTGACTAGACGTGTTATGAGGTGAAGTGCACTAAGGTATTAGCTGGAAGCCACCTCTTCCACTATACTGGATGAAGATTGAAAAGAAAGAAATCCTGCAAAAAGTGAGTATGATCATAGTTTTCCGACTTAAGACGGACTACAGAAAATTCTCTAGGTTATTTAAGTATACTTTATCCCGGGTACTTTCCCTCTTACCACTCTAAACACTTTGAGGACTACATTTTGTCATTTCAAACTCCATCTTGACACAATTTGACTAATGTTCTTGAGTTAGTGTTGTATTTATTAGATATTTGGTCATATCTCTGGAAACATCTCAGCAGAGTTTTGTGTAGTTGTTGTTTTTATAACTGTTGTGTTGCAGTTTTTGCAACAAAGTTCTTACTCTATCGACAAAATCGCTAAAAAGTGTGGTGTTTCTAGCAATATGTATCACTTGTCCGATACAAACTCCATCTGCTTGCTTCTCTGGAATGTTTCCTGTCAGATCAGGGTAAGAGATAGTGTCAAATTTGAACTGGTCTCTTGTCAATTTTTTTTGTTGCATACTGGTTGTTCTTTATTTTTTATATCAGGATCAAAGAAAGTAGCTTTTGTATCACTTTCAACTTCCCGATTTAATATTAGTTCTTGGGGATATATGTTTTTTTCCAATTTCCCTTTATTTCATCTCCATTGTTTAAAGCACACAGGTCATCTATAAATCTTTTTTGTGTGAGAATATGATCTTCTTGCAGCTATAAAGTTTGTTTTGCCAATTCCTCCATCCATTTTGATTCATAATGATGTAAATAAAGGTTGGCAATATATGGGGCAGGACCTGTTTCCATTGGTAAACCTACTATTTGTTGATAGACTCTGGTTCCAAAGCAAAAGTTTGCATTGTTGATAATGTATTTTATCATTCCAGCACACCCTTGCTTCGTGTTAGATATTCCTTTGTTCTTACGTTTATCAAATTTAACCTCAGCACCAGATATCTTAATAGCCTGACATGTGCCATCTTTGAACACTTTATCCAACATTGAAATTAGCACGTTGTTTAGTTCTGTCAGGTTGATCTTTGTATACAATGTTGAGAAATCTAAGGTATGAATTGATTTGGCACCATTCTTGTTGTTGATTTTGTCAATGTCTGGTAGAATATCACTTGTGCTTTCTCTAATCCACATTCTATTCACTTCTGTGTACATTTTCACTTTTTTTCTTCAGTTGTTAGTATGTGAATTTTTGACAAGTTTGAGAACTTTAATGGGTGGTTTGGCAACTTGTTTCGAAACACATTTTTTGCTGCAATTATGAACCTAAACTTCACAGAGTTTTTATGCATTTTGACAATTGCATATATAATTGGTAATTTCTTGTGCTCATTTGAGACAATGCATTTCAACGCCATGTTTTTATCCATTTGGTCCTTGATAATAGAATCAGACGTTCCTGCCTGTTGATAACTTTCATTATTTAATTCAATCAGTATTTTATTAATGTAGTATGGTTTACAAGTTAGTGCAATGTTATTTTCACAAAAACATCTCAATCTATTTCTTTTTCATCTTCCACAGTTTTGCTTGAAAAACCATGAGGTTTGCGCCAAAGTCATCCTAAAGAGTTGAACTTAAAAGCAGGTCTCAGATTTTTTGTATCCGGCCTGGTTCTTTCCCGATACTTGAGGGAAGTTGAAATCCTTTGATGTGTAAATGGAGTGTCATCACTGGAACTTCAGACCGCTACAGCTTACTAACGGCGCAAAACACGGGCAAAACAAAACACGCTTTTGAGGATATGTGCTAGAAGATTTTTTCAAAGAATTATTTTATGTAGTACCATGACTGAAAAAGTTGAATCAGCATTCAACATTATCGGGAAAAAAAGAATGCTATCTTTGCATAATTGCTGCATAAACTCAAAGTACGTAATTGACAATAGACTTAGTATCATTTGATTTCGCGGCAATTTTACTTTTCAGAAATGTATACTTTATGAGGGTAAATATGAGCTATAATGTATTTATTCGAGATTTTGTGGACGATGTACGTACCCCTGAACTTACCCTTAACTTATCCTTTATACCAGACCATAAACCTGTGCAACATGAAAGTTGTTAGTGAAAAAGCTAAATTTAGATAAGTGGCTATGTGACCTTGGGAACTGAGTCAAGGTCATCCATCTTCACACTTCACTGAACCCCTATACACGTCTATAAAAAATAATAAAAATCCTGCCGCACTCAGCTGATTTGCCGCGGTCCTGTATCATATCTGATACAGGTGAAGGTGGGGAAGGAAAAAAAAACCTTTCCCTCTGACCCTACCCCCTCCCCCTCCCCCCCGTAAAGGTCAGGCATGAACATGTGCAACGCGAAAGTTGTAACGCAAATTGGTTACTGAAGTTGGCGTACGGAAACTGAATTCAGCGACGGTGGTCCTGTGACCCTGAAAAAAATTAAGCCATGGTCGCCTTCCTTTAGGTACTATGTATCTGCCAGTGCAGTGTACGACTCGTAGGCCTCAGCTAAAGAACAAAGCGAGAAATTGTGCGAAAACCGCTGTTTTCCGAGTCAGACATACAGACCGACCCATCAACATGGGTAAAGCTCAAGGCCTAGAGCTAAGCTCCGGTCAATTGTAACTGTTTGCCAATCATAAAAACTTTTCCGGTCTCCCCTTAAAAATGCAGAATGCTGGTCCTTTAGGCTATAGTCCAGATGCAAGGTTGTTCTGTGTATTTTCGGGCGATTGAGCTGGGGGGGGGGGGGGGGGGGGTAGCTTGGGGGAAGGATTTGGAGCACCACACTTGATTTAACTATTTGTCTATCTGGGAATTCAAAAGTTTTTCTCAAATTTCTGATGATGCCCTTCCTTATCCTGTTCACGTTGTTTATCTTTCCTTGACATGCTTTTCCAAACTACCAAAGTATGGTCTTTTTCGAAACTAAAACCTAAGTCCTTACTTATATCTTTCTCAACAGCTGTTTCTTTCAAAGAATATTCATGATCTGTCCACCGTGTCTATATTTTTGTGTATCACGCTTAGTTATTTAAGTTTCAACCCGTACAACAAAACAATGATGTGGATAGAATATTAAGTCATTCATTACACATTTTTTGCAATTTTTACAAGTCCTCTTTCAGCTGTTGACTTATTTTACAACTTGTGTTATACTTATTCGAGATTAGGCCTATACATGTATATATTTGGGTATCGTCGGCAAAAGAAAAAATACCCATAATATTGGGTCTGTAACTAAATGACTAGTCATTCTATATAATCAAAATAAACGTACTATAAAAGACTGCCATGGGGTATCCCCCTTTACCTATTCCCCTTGATGGTGCTCCATTACTAACTTAAAATAATAATGTAGAGTAGACTAAGGCCCAATCTTAAACCAGTTGGACTATTAACGTTAGGCCTAAAGCCCTAAGTTATAATTATATAGTATTTATTCAAATTGTTGCGTCAAGGACATTGTGATCATGCTTTGTAGTTGAAAATTTAAAAAAAAATAACGTTTACAGTTTTGGAGTTCGTAAACAATCTAGTGATAGTGAAGTATTTAAGCCACTTGTATACAAAGTAGAGTAAAGGCATTGATACCACCGACGAGGGGTTTGTGCCTCTAGCCTGACCCGGCAACCAGCAACACCCGAGCCGAAGCCGAAGGCGAGGTCTTGTGCTGGCGGCCGAGTCAATTACAGGTACAAACCCCGAGTTAAATGTTTTACTCACTGTTCTATCATGATGAACTGCACTTGAAAGTTGGACAAAAAAAATCCCACTCTGGGTCTGGGAGGTCGTTGTACTGGTATTGGTAATCAGACCTAGGTGTGTTCTAAAAATTGGTAGTGCTTGGTCCTTGGTTACAGGGTTAAAAAGTAAAGACCCCTATCTTTTACATGGATTGCGAAGCAGGCCAAGCCTATATTAATCACTCTCCATGGCACAGATGGTGGCGTATACTTTCCTACCAACATGTTACAGGGCTACATGGTAGAATACGGTTTCAAAATTTCCACTCGACCACGACTGACGTGACAGGTCCCATCCCCACCACCAGTGGCACCACACCACTATTTTTGTATTACACTCACCTTTCATATTATAGATAAGGTATTTTGTTGGTCTGTTTGTCGTCAGTGAGGCCTATGTGTTCTCCGCTCTACTCTTTGCCTTTGTTTATTGAAGTATTTCTGTTCACACCCCTTCCCGCTCCCTCCAGCCACAGCCCCAGGACTCAGCTGTGACAGTGTGAGTCGTTTTCTACGCTTTTACTGTCTTTTTCGCATGACCGTCGCTAGGCATTCGTGTTTCCAGAATTTTACTGTGACGTAGGGTGCCTATGAGACACAAAGGACCACCAGGTGTGTGACGTCATAAATTCTGCATTTCCGGGATGGCGCTGAAATGACGTAAATTTGTAATCTCGGTCGAGGCGTTATTCGGCCTAGGCCTCATATTAAATTCTTTTTCTTGTTTGTCATCATGACCCGCCGCTAAAATACTTTATCTGCTGTTTCTATTCTGTTTGGTGAAAATTAAAAAAGTCACGAGAGAAATTATAATTAAATGTAGTATATTGAAATTCACCGATGTTTGGACCATTGACACCTGGCCTAAATATCTTACTATCTTACTCTTGTCTTAGTCTTAGACTAGACAACAGTCTACAACTCATACCGAGTCATAGGCCTAGAAGGAAACGTTTACTCAGTGGCAGTCTGGTGAGGGGGTATATTACTATTACAAGTATTAGTGTCCATCAATTTGTCACCCGGGTTAGGGTAGTCACTACGTTCAATACACACCAGTACAGGCCTAACGCACGACGAGTAGTAGGCCTACCGGTAAAGACATTTACAACTTCTGCTCTTCACATGCGACCAGTCACTCTGTGTTGTCTGGGCCTTTTTTTTTTTTTGTTTTTTTGTTTTTTGTTTTTTAGTGATAGGACCTAATAATAATAATAATAATAATAATAATAATAATAATAATAATAATAATAATAATAATAATAATAGGCGTAAATAGTATGATTAATAATAATACGTTTTGAGGAGACACCGGGTATTAAAGAATAAAGGCCCACGACACTGAACATAGTCTATGCCTATATGGGTAAAATATCTTAAAACTATACATTAGGCCTACCTTCAACGCAAAGCGTTGACTGAAGGGTCCGCAATTTGCCCAAATTAGGTCATGGTGACACCAACATCTAACCGTTCCATCTTGCCAGGTAAGATACGCTTATTGCCAAATTTAAGCAAAATGCATGGAAGCATTCTGTAGATATCGCTGTACCGAAAATGTGCACATCCGGACGGACAGACAACCCAAAAACATAAAGGGTCCCTCTATGGGGCGGACCCTTTTAAACATAAATTTCGATGATAAAGGCCTATATGATTGACGGAATAACGATTACAGCACAGTTGCAAGTGCATGATAATTTAGCCTATAGTTGTGTCTTTAAATCACACATTGATCAGTTCAAACAAAGTTGCAATGTCGCCTTCAAACTTCAAAGCGAGTCTGTTTAAGCTGGGGGTGGAAAACCTATTTCGTTATTCGTTACTGGGCCTGTTTACTTAACCGTGATTGGTGATTGATTAAGAAACTTAAGGTCTTAACCGTGATTTGTGATCAGGGTAGTTCCTTGTTATTCATTATTCATCAAAATGAATACACGTCAAATGTGATTGTACTTTTACAACTTGCCGCTATCTGTGATTTTGATAATTATGTTGGTGATGTTTAAGATGTTGACGATTGACATTATTGTGATTGTGATATGGGCTTATAAATTTACTGTGATCTGTGAAAAAGGTCTTAAAATTAACGGTGACCTGTGATCCAGAGGAGATATTCCTGCCCCCCTCTATGGTGATGACACACTACGGGGATTGGGAACGGAGCCGGGGGTGGGGGGGTGGGGGGGGTGGGGAGTGGGGCTGGTACGCTGGCATAAGTAACGATTTTGCCCTAGTAGGCCTACAAGGTACGGAAAATAAGAAAATGTACAAATTATGATTGCTTCGAAATATGGAAATTAAAATTAAAAAGCTTCCTGTACGTACATGTAAGTACGGCAAATAAAGATGCCCAGTAGGCCTATGTCGATGACTGAAATATTTTTAAAAGAAAAATTGCAATTGGTTTGTTGTCATTGCTGTGAACCCTTCCGTTTTCACAGGGAGTCTGCCGTTTTTGCAGTCTCAAAAAGTTCTTAAAATGGCAAGGACTTTTAGGCAAAATTGGATACTTTCTTTCATTTCATGCACTTTTTACTAGAACCTCCCGGTCACCCGTCTCTGGAGGTCTACACCTATATGTTGTTCTTTATTTGTATAAGCAGTATTACGGGAAAAAAAATCGACAAACGATGCATACACCCGCTATAAGTAGAAAAAGGATTAAAAATTGTAGGGGAAAGAGTTTCCCGCCTGACATAAAAAAAAATGCTTGTCTACATTAACACCCAATATATTGAAATTTACAGGTAATTTAGATACTCTGATACTTTTTTTTTCTTCACCTAATTCATTTTATGGATCAAACTTTCCCAAATGTGAGATTCACATTTACACGAGGATATATGGATGTTATGCGATAGAAAACTCTGGCTATCTGACCAGCGGTGAGATATGGAAGGATTCTTTGTGATTCACATCACTGAAGTTCCCGCCACACTGGCTTGTGTACATTGGACTTATACATTCCGTAGACAATGAGTCATTGAGTGATCAACAGCGAAACTCGGCCAACATGGAATCCAATCATGCCAAGTTTTTCAATCCATTAAAACGACCAACATTGGGCCTATCCAACACCTACAGCTGAGAGTCCGCCGTATTCTCGCTTGAGATCAGATCCGATATCGCCTGAAAGTTTATAGCCGTTTTGAGTGATACACGAGTAGCTGCCGCACTTAAAGGTATTTTTACTGATGTTCTCGATCCTATCACAAAACGTTTAGCTCAACTTGAGGAAAAGGTGAAAGATCAAGCCACAATCATATCCAATACTACTGCCATTCTAGGCGAATCTAATTTGAAGATAGTTGGACTTCAGCGTAAGACAGAAGAACTTCAAAAATCCCCTGACGAGAAGTCTAGAGAGTTGGCCGAACTGTATCTTAGAACAATACTGGCGGCGTCACAACCGTAGGGTTTCAGGTATAAAGGAAAACACAGGACCTGACGTTAAGGAAGATACGGATAAGCTTGTGATAGACTTGTGCAAACATGAGCTTGATGTGGATTTAAATCTTCATGATATTCAACGTTCGCATCCTCTGGGCAAGAGAGGTTCAGACAGTGATATTATATTCAGTTTTTTTCCGCTACCAGGAGAACCCAGGTGTGGAAGGCGCTCACCAAGTTGAAAAACTCAAACATCTTTCTTTCCGAAGATCTCACAAAGTACAGAAGCAGATTAGCCTTTCTGGCTAGACAAATGAAAAGAGAGAAGCAGATTTTGGATACTTTCTCTATTGATGGAAAGTTTATGGTCAAAATTCAGAATAGTCCAGGCGATCCTTCCCCGAGAATCTACGAGGTCAAGAGTGCAAGCGACCTGGAGAAATATCGTAAACCAACCACTTGGGTGGCTTAATAGACTCTCAAGCGGCCAACAGGTCCTTATTTAGAACCATTCTACTGGACAATTTGTTTCTACTTTAGAAACATTTTTGACTCTTCTTTACTTAAGGATTACGTGATTGCGTTGGACTTCCCCATTAACACTTTTTTTTCACCAATTCTCTACCCTCATTGGTTACACTATGGTTACACAGTTCATTCCAGTGTATGCTCGTCTGATCGGCCAAATGACTTCTTTACCCAAAGGAAACCTATTGTGTTGATTGTCTTGACTCTATTAGGCCTGCGGCATTTGAGGCTAAAATATGAGTTTGGTCTACCCGCCTGCCTTCTAGCTACATCATAGCCTACCTGATGTAAAATTTTGTCTACTTTTAGAAAATTCCTGTTGTGGAGCTCTCAGGTGGTCCAGTTTTATGCTATAAGCAAAAATAGATACCTATGTCTGATAAGCAAAACCATCACCTTAATGAAATCGAATAGATTTCTTCAATATAGGTTTATCATTTTAATTCACAGAAGCTTATCTTTTAGGTTACTTGAGGCATCAAAACTATCTTACAAATAAAGCTGTGTCTGTAGATTAATGTCATATGCATATATTTGCATTATACAAGTCTTTTTGACACAAATGCACAAAGACCAAAAACGCCATTTCCGATTTCAATATTGTTTCATGTTCAGTTATTACAAATCACTTCGTTTTTCAAAATATTTTGTCTTTACTAACACAGAGTAGGCAAAAGAGTATATAGTAAAAGTATATATATATATATATATATATATATATATATATATATATATATATATTATATATTAGTGGCATCCCAGACATACTGTTTTCTCACAATTTCTTTTTTCTTTCATTCTTTCTTTCTACTTATTTCCACCACATTATGTGTCCGGAGCTTTTCTCAGACACTGTGCAAGCTACAATGTTTAAACTTGGCATGGTAACAGAGCTAGTAACAAAGTTGACTTATATGATTTGGAATAATCAACATATTTAAAATTATGCATATTAAGGCCTTTTTTAAATTCTAAAGATCCATATCTTTCAATCTATTGCAGATAAACACAAAATTTTAATGGACACATCTAGTTTTGTGCGACCTGCCATTATAATGGAGCGTAAATGAAAGTTGTAGAATATAAATTTATGCCAAAAAGTGGCATTTAAAAATTCAAAAGTTAAATATCGCCAAAACTATTATAGATAGAGATGAAATTCTAAGGTCTATATAATGGTTTGTGGCAAAGGCACATCCAATGAATTAGGAACCAAAGATATAGGATGTTTAATTTATGCAAATTAGGTGGGTATGCAAAATTTTTAATGTTGAATAGCTTCAAAACTATCATAGAGAGAGCTGCCATTCCAACTTCAATTTTGGGGTTCGTAACATAGCTCCATCCAATGAACCATGATCCAAAATTTTGTACAATTTTAATTTAAAGCAAATAAGATGAATACAAGAATTTAAATCTTGAATAACTACAAAACTATTATACTTAGAGGTGTCATTACGACTTCAGTTTATAGGTATGTGACAAAGGCGCATCCCATGAACCATAAACAAGCAAATAAGATGGATACAGGAATTTAAATCTTGAATAACTTCAAACTATTATGCATAGAGGTGCCATTCCGACCTCAGTTTGTAGGTATGTGACAAAGCCGTATCCCATGAATGATAAACCAAAGGCTTTTAATTTATGCAAATTAGGCAAATACACAAAACCAAAATTTTTCAATCGCTATTAAAACTATTACAGATAAGTGTCATTCAAACTTTACTTTGTAAGTTTGTGACATGGCCACATTCAATGAACCAAGAACCAAAGTTATAGCATTTTAATTTATGTAAATTACCATAATACGCAAAATTTAGACTATGCTTAACAATGGCAAAATGTAGCATTCCAAACTGTTCTCATCTTGAAGGCACCCAGACCAATTTGCTGTGAAGCAAATCTTTTCTAGTTATGTCTGGGTGCCAGCCCAGGCATTTTGTTTTTCCAAGACTTTCTCTTCTTTCTTTCTTTCTTTCTTTCTTTTTCTTTCTTTCTTTCTTTCTTTCTTTCTTTCTTTCTTTCTTTCTTACCAGATTTGTTGGGAGTTTTTCTTGGACCCTACTTTTCCGAAAACCACCAAAATTGCCATGGTGACTGACCTACCACTGAAATTAGGCACCTGACTTGGAATAGTCATGATGATTAAAATTATGCAAATGAGGGGCAATTTAAATTTTAAAAGCTCCATATCTTTTAAACTATTGGAGATGGACACAAAGTTCTTACTTACACATATAGGTTTGAGACAACTGGCAAATCCAATAGCATACAAAGAAAAAGTGGGGAATTTTAATGTATGCTAAATTCACCAAATTTCTCCCCCAATCCACATACAAGTCTTGAACTGCTAGCTGTATGACCTATTCCTTGACCTCCATGGTGCCAGGCAACCATTTTGCATTCATAATTAATTAGCTTGAACCTGCCTCACAGCTTTCTGTCCATACATGCTAAGTGTACGCTTTGGAAAGTTTGGGTCTTGTAGCAAATTGGGGGATAGGAGGACTCCCAACAACTGTGTAATGAGACTCTCCATAAAATACAGAGAAACTCTTTCTGTTCATGCAGGAACAGATTGACTCCATGCTGCCATATGTACCAGGCAGGCTTTTGTTTCCACTGGTGTCCTAGCTGGCCCGTTTTTGCCCGAGGCAATGTCAGTTTGCTGAGCTTATCAGTCCCAAGGGAACTCACACTACAGACTTCTAGGCAGAACAAGCCTGAGTGTACCCTCTGTTAAAAATAGACAACATACAGAGCTGAGTCGGCCAGACCAAGGAGGATAGAATTTGTGTCATCTCAGTGGACACTTTCCTGTCTTTGTTTTCTTGTAACCAGTGAGATGAAGCCTGTTCTTCGTAGCCAATACTGAGACAGTATAGTTTTGTCTTGGTTCACCGGTACATGTTTGTGTAGTTTCTTGACAGCTTCTGTTAAATTTTGTTTATGTTATAGAGGAAGAAAGACAGTTTTGTATTGCAGGTATTCACATCCCTCTGAATTATAATATGGGTACACTGTACATGCACATACAATCAACAGTACTGCCCAGAAGGGCTGACCCTCTCAGGAGTGGGCACTTCTCTGTGGTCACGAGAGTGCTCACTGTAGAGAGGTTTCACTGTGCAGTGGTACTTGCAATTTAAGACTACCCCTAATGCCAGACAAAAGTGATCACATAGGACAGGTGGTATTTCATCTCAGATAAATTGACAAAGAAATTTCTTTCTTTCCTTCCTTCTTTCTTTCTTTGTTTCTTTCTTTCTTTACAACCAAGTTGGTCCAGAGTTTTTCTCAAACACTATTTTTTCCGAAAACCACCAAACTTGCCATGGTGAGTGACATAACCAGTGAAATTGTGCATCTCATTTGGAACTGTCATGATGCTTAGAATTATGCAAATTTCAAGAGGCCGCAAAAATTTTAAAAGCGCCAAATCTTCCAAACTATTGCAGTTGGACTCAAAATTTCAATGTGCATATATACCTTTGTGACACTTGCCAATCTAATGGACAGTATAGTTGTAGAATTTCAAATTATGCTAATAAGAGGCATTGGAAAATTTAAAAGTTGAATATCTCCAAAACTATTGTACATAGAGATGCCATTCCAACCTCAATAAATAGGTTTGTGGCAAAGCCGCATCCAATGAACCGTGAATCAAAGTTGTGGGATTTTATTTTATGCAAATTATGTGAATATGCAAAATGTAAACCTTTAATAGCTTCAAAACTATTATAGAGGTGCCATTCCTACTTCAATTTATGGGTTTGTGGCACAGCCCCATCCAATGAACAGTAAACCAATGTTCTTTTAGGCTTATAATTCATGCAAATTAGGCAAACACACAAAATTAAAATGTTGAATAGCTTCAAAACTATTATAGGTAGTAGTTTCATTCAAACATCACTTTATAAGTTTGGAACATGGCGACATCCCTTGAACAAAGAATCAAAGCTGAGCATTTAAATTTATGAAAATTAGGCTAATACACAAAATTTAGATTATGTCCAACAATGGCAAAGTGTAGCATTTCAAACTGTTCTCATTTTGAAGGCACCCAGACAGATTTGCTGTGAAGCAAATCTTCTTTTCTAGTTATTTTTTGTTTTCGACTTCTCTTAAATCACTGTCTGAACTTTATTCAAAGTTGGTGGGTATCACTTGGACTTGGTGTCCATCGAAGTCGCTAGGCGATGCTTTCTCCCAGCCCCATATTTTCCTCAAAAAAGAAAAAAAAATCGTGATTATGAATGAGAGTACACATTGCCATTGGTACAGTGTTAGGCTGCTGTAAATATATATATACGTAATGTTCGCAAACACAGTTTACTGGCTCCACTTCAAACTTGTTGCTGCTGCAGATGTACCTTGGATAGATCTCGAGCAAGTTTTGTTCTATAGGATATGCGTCAGTGGCTTTTTTATGTCTGGGTGCAAGCAAAGACATTTTGTTTTTCAAAGAATGTTTTTTCTTTCCTTCCTTCCTTCCTTCCTTCCTTCCTTCTTTCCTCCCCCTTTCTTTCTTTCCTTCTTTCTTCTTTACGACCAAATTTGTTTGGAGTTTTTCTCGGACACTGTTATTCCGACAATCACCAAACTTGCCATGGTGACTCACCTACCGGTGAAATTAAGCACCTGACATGGAATAGTCATGATGTTTAAAATTATGCAAATTAGGGACAATTTAAATTTTAAAAGCTCCATATCTTCCAAGCTATTGCAGACAGACACAAAGTTCTACCTTACACATGTAGGTTTGAGACATCTGCCAATGAGCAGTGAACAAAAGTGTGGCAATTTTTAGGCTTTTTCGCTGGACATGATCGGTAATATATATGCTTGATAAGTATGCGCTCAGTATCATGAATACCTCAAATTAGAGTTCAATGAAATATATGATTGAAAAAGGCACAAAATATGCAACAATGACTATAATTTATTCTAAAAAAGACAAAATAATGTTGCTTTAGGGACAGGAGTAACTACAGGAAAATACGGAAATCCAAACAACAAATACAAGTGCAGTTTTGATATAGGTTTCTTAATTTGCATATACCATAAAACTGAACCACATGAGAGCTCCACAACAGGCATATTTGAAATTTACAGAAAATTTGGAAAAGAATGAGGTATGTTACAGCTATAAGGCAGACGGGTAGACCAAACTCCTTAAATAAGGCCTGTTTCTCAGATTTGCCGCAGGCCTATATTGAGCAGAATACCACAATAATTTGAATGCTCCGCCGTAAAGTGGTTCACACGCTCGGTAATTATTCTGCCCAGACTGTTTTGTTAATTTGAAGCACTATGTACGCTATCATGGTTGGGTAAGCCATGCGATCACGGATCCACTTAACTGTATGTCCAGTATCCAATCTGCATGTTAAAATATTCAAGCTTGCATTTGAAATCTGCCACAATTATATAGGATAGGACATTGGTCTACAGATAGATATGGTCCACATGATCTGCGACGATACCAGCTGGTAACATGATCAGCTTTACTGTCACTTTTTGTTTAATGTGAAAAAAATATTTTTTGTTTAGCTGTTATGGTTATGTGGTTTTCAAATGTGCAATTTATATTTTATTTGTACTTTTTCTTGTATGGAGTACTCAAACGCACACATACTTATGTAATATCTTACATTTATGTATGTGTTTAGTGCTCCTGTCTCGCCGCAGTCCGGAGTCCAATGTTTGTCGAAGCTTCAAACGTCACAACTCGTTGTTACTTTTTCATTCCATGTCTCCTGAGACAGGGGACACTGAGAATCACAGTATTCCTTGTCTCAGATATCTCAGATAGTACCAAGATATCAAATAATTTAACGTCTATTACTATGCTTGTGGTTACCTCTTCCAATTCCAGCATAGTAACATTAACAATTGTCCAGCATGTTTTTGTCCAGCATTTTATTCTGATGATGTACCTGTAGCTCCCTTTGTATTCATATTGGAGTTGTGGCCTCCTTAGTACATTCATGTGTTGTGAGGCAAAATTTTTAGCATGTATATATATATATATATATAATATATATATATATATATATATATATATATATATATATATATATATATATATATATATATATATATATATATATATATATATATATATATAGTGTGTGCGTGTGTGTGTTTATTATTAACATATCGCGTACTTTCTCCATTTACGATGGTAGTACTCCGTTCGATATTGCTATTGTATTATCTGTATTACACGTCAGCTAGTTATTCTTAAATGTATGCCCGATTATACGGCATCGCATATGCGATTGTGCGGCAACACACTCATGATTTAGCTCGAAAATTGCTTTATACATACGGTTCGCTTTTTTGGGGCGGTAGCTCTTCCAAATTGCAGCTCTAACCTCGCTCTGCTGAGAGTAAAGAGTGGTCAACTACTCTTTCACGGAATTCCACGTAACTGTCATCCATTTATTGATTTCATGCCCGTAAAGTACGTAATACGATGTAATGCTGAGGTGGGCCTCGCAAATATAATACTTAAATGTAATTGTAAGGTCGCATTTCTATTACATGGTATGTATATAATTAGCATATTATTCAAATCTTTGCATCTTACGATTGTAGCATTCTGTTTGCCATAGTTTTCCATTTCTGTAATTTACACTTTTGCACAATTTATATTTCCTTTATCAGGTAGCCTATGTGATACCCCTTTTAGCTGTCTCGCAAAAACATTCCAAATGTCCACCCGACTTAAAAGCTCAATGCTCAACAATCTACAATATGCTGACGCTGTATTGCATTATATCTTTGTTTGTTTGATTTGTGATCTACATGTATGTGCATATTTTGTGTCACTTAATGTTGGGGCCTTCAAACATATCCACAGGTTGTCGAAGTATACCAGTTTATGTATCTCAGATTTGCGTAGCAGTTGTACTGAGACGACTAAGTATGTCCTTAACATATGTATGCTGTGTGATAATCTTTTACATTTGACTTTATTATGTCAAGTGGTGTCTCATATTTTCACATGTGATTTGTATACATTACATTTATTAGGTATATGTTATATTTAAAATATCCATTTATTTTGCATCATTTACTTGATGCCTATTTAGGCAAATTTAGGATCTGCAAGCAAATACTCTGTTCCTCTCGTCATGTGTATTTGTATAGCCATCCCGGACTTCAGGTGCAATTTCTATCTTTCAAATTCTGAAATCTTCCCGATATACTCTTTATTCTATGTTTGGGTTGCAGCTTCCATAAGTAATGTCTTCAGTCACGCCAGTCGACAAAGATTACTCGTATTATACCTGTATAATTCAATCCTTTATCCTAAATGTTCAAATATTGATGTATATTTACTTGTCATTTCTCCCATTCTGGTTTCATTGGCCGGAGACATTCACCTCAATCCTGGACCAACTGAAGAGTTTTGTGATACTACCCTCTGTCACATTGATGTCCGTAGTCTGTCTCAAGATAAAATGAGGTGTATTCGCGCAGACATTGCTAAATTTTATGATCTCATAATTCTCTCGGAAACCTTTCTGACACCAAATACTCCAGGCAATGATCTTATTTTATCTGGTTACCATAATATTATGCAGAAGGACCGCCCCAATGGTTTAGGCGGGGGTGGTGAACTATATGTATCCCAGCAGTTTATAGCTACTTTGCGTCAAGACTTGGAAAGTCCCAATCTGGAATTATTATGGGCTGAGATTAAATTACATAACGACGATTTTTTATTAGGAGTTGTATACAGGCCACCTGACTCCCCTGTTTCATTCTGGGACAAGCTTCAAGCTAGTGTCGACCAAGCAAAATCTACCGGTACCCATAATATCATCATAACAGGTGACCGTAACGCCGACTTTTCCACGCCACCAGGTAAAAAGCTTGACCATTTTTGTTATACTAATTTCTTTTTTCCGCATATTCATGAACCCACCCGCATAACTGAAAATATGTCTCGTTGTTTAGATCAGGTCATTTCTAACATCCCGAATTTTATTTCTGAATCAAAAGTTTTGCCACCAATTGCTAATTGTGATCATAGCGTGGTGTCTGTCAATATTAGGTTTCGACGCAAAATTGAGCCCGTGTATGAAAGATTTATATGGTTATATGAACAGGCAAACTTTAATCATTTTCGAGAATATTTAAGTCAAATCGACTGGGACACTTCTTTCCATCCAACGATATAAATGAATGCTGCCTGTTAAGGACTGAAGGCTCTCTGCAAGCCGCCAAACAATGTATTCCAAATAAAGAATTTACCATTCGTCGGGACGACTTACCCTGGTATACATCTTCTCTGCGCTGTGAAAAGCGCAAAGTGATGCGCGCGTATTCCAAAGCCAAAGATGGTAAACACGGACGTAATAGTCTCGAACTTTGGGCCACTTATAATTGGCTTCGTAACCTATATCAGGAACATCTCCATGAAGCCGAAGATCGACATCATAATAAATTAAATAACTCCTTGAAAAATTCTAAAAACAAACATAAAGCGTGGTGGAAAACTGTTAAGCATTTTTTGAGTAGAAATCATCGTCAGAATATACCTTCTTTACTATGTGATGGTAAGCACGTCACTGACAACGCTTCTAAAGCAGAAATCTTCAACTCGTTTTTCTTGAGTCAAACCACTTTTGACTCATCTTCAATTACAAATCCTCTACCGCCTGATCACCCCTTAAATACACTCGAAAGTTTAAACATTTCTGAAGGTAAAGTACTGGACATACTCAAAAGTCTTGATACTACTAAAGCAACTGGCCCGGATGGGATTAGTACAAGACTTTTGAAAGAAGCAGCTCCCATTATTTAAAGACCTCTCACTAAACTTTTCAATTTATCTCTACATCAGAAACAGTTCCCGTCTATTTGGGAAGAAGCTCACGTGACTCCTTTACACAAAAAGGGCGACAAGAACTTATGTAACAACTATCGTCCTATATCCCTTTTTAGCTGTACAGAGAATTTATTGGAAAAAGTAATTTTCAAACATGTATTCAATATTTTTCGGGACAACATGTGCATTTCAGCAAACCAATTAGGATTTATTCCTGGTGACTCAACAGTTGCCAGTTACTTCCCCTCTACCATGAGCTATGTTTAGCCATTGATCAGCAAAAAGAAATAAGAACTGTTTTTCTCGATATTAGCAAGGCTTTCGATAAAGTCTAGCATAAAGGTCTTATTCATAAATTGAAAAAAACGGCATCCTTTACAATCTTCTGACATGGTGTGAAGATTACCTCTGAAATAGGAAGCAACGCGTCGTTTTAAATGGTCAGTCCTCTAGCTGGGGAACTATAAGCGCTGGTGTGCCTCAGGGATCTGTATTAGGTCCTTTACTCTTTTTGATTTATATTAATGATATAGTCAATGTTGTTAATCCAAAAGTCAAACTCTTTGCGGATGATACTTCCATTTATCTTACAATTGAAGACCTTGTTCATGCTGCTACTGTCATGAACGATGATCTTGCCTCCCTGGATGAATCGTCTAGGGAATGGCTTATATCCTTTAATGCTCTCAAAACAGACACCATGCTCGTCTCTCTAAAAAGAAAGCCCCCTGATCAACCTCCATTGATTTTCCAGGGTAACCAATTAGAGGATGTTTTAGAACACAAGCATCTTGGTCTTGCCTCAAGATCACATCTAAAATGGAATGAGCATGTTACACAAGTTGCAACTAATGCCTGTAAACAAGTAAATATTCTGAAAACTCTACAGTATCGCCTGGATCGTGACACATTAGAAACGATTTAAACCTCCTTTATTCGACCTATTTTAGAGTACGGAAATGTGGTCTGGGATGGCTGCACGCAGGATGATGCAAAATTTTTGGAAGACATTCAACTGACTGCGGCCCGCATCGTGACAGGAGCAATGAAAACCACCCCTACAGAAAAGCTATACAAAGAAATTGGCTGGCAGACCCTATCCAAAGGAAGAGAAAGATCCAAACAAATCGTGATGTATAAAATAGTTCATAAATTAACCTCTATCTATTTGTGCTCTCTTCTCCCCAATATTCCAACATTCCACCGTAATATTAAGGCACAACTCGATCAGCGCAGACGCTAAGACTTACCGTCTTTCAATGGTAGAAAAATCTTATTCGAAAACTCCTTTTTTTCCTTCTGCTACCACATTGTGGAACCGTCTCCCGTCGGAAACTAGAAATCTTCCAACTTTGTCCTAATTTAAGAAAATTTCCACTCCCAGACAGTTTTCTGTTATAAATTCCCGAACTTCTTAACGTAGGCAAAAGATATCTGTCTATTTTACATTCTCGTTTGCGTATGGGCCGCAGCCAATTAAATGAACATTTTTTTAAGATTGGTGTAAAAGATTCGGCAGCTTGTTCATGTGGCGCCACCACCGAGAGTATTTGGCACTACTTTCTCACCTGTCCAAAATACATTGTCACTCGAGATGCATTACATACAACCAGTGGTCCTTTGGCTCGATTTTCTATAAACACAATTGTGTTTGGCAGTGCTTCTTGCAGTCTCGAGGACAATATTATCATATTTTTATGTGTTCAAGAGTTTATTGAAAAAAGTAAACGATTCCAAGTTGAAACTGTAATTTAATCATTCATATTGATAATTCGAAACTGTAAATTAACAATATATACTCGTAATATTGATAACTTCATGAGCCCCGCTATCTGTGTTTGCTCTAGTGGCGTCTATACTTCCGTTTGCTTTTCTCGACCACGCTGCTCATCAAGTCCGCTTGGACTTGATGAACGGTGGTTCATTGGAGCTGTGCTGTCAAGTCAGTCCTGTGCTTTCGTCTTTTCTCCACAAGAGGGATTACTATAGGGCTTTGCCCTTCTTCCCAATTGTTTTTCTTTTGAAAATAAAATACGTTTTAACCAAACAGAACTGGGTATTAATATATATAAAAAAAAAAAATGGCCAAATACAGATTGAGGAAATCAAGAAAATATTTTTTTTTTTTTAAATGAAATGAAAATAAGGATGGAGTTATAGTAATGGATCCACAATTGTGTCAGGATAGAAGTGGATAGATGAAGTAAAAGATAGAAATAGCCCAAAACGACCATATATCTACATAGTGAAGAAAGCAAAAACAAAATTTCTATTAAAAAAAATCAGAAAAACACATGAGAATATAGTACTAAAAACAGAAAAATTGGAGGGCAATGGTAGATAAATGAGACAAACGTGCGGAAGAATAAAGGAACTCCCAATACAGCTGTATAGATAACGCAGTAACAAAGAATAAAATACTGTTCCAAAATCGAAAAGAGATTTTTTTTAAAAAATGAAATAATTGTCTTGTTATAGGAATGTTGTCATGACACAAGAGAACAGATGATGTGATTCAGCAGAAAGATTCAAAATGCCAAAAAGTTGCTATATTGATGATGTAAAAATGCTTCCCTCACTCTGGCCAGCCATTGCTGTGGTAATGGCAGGCTACAATGATGGGAAAAAAAACTGGAATTGACACAACTGCTGCATCAAAATCTGTAAGATAAAAACAATCAATTATAACAATATCCCGCGACAAACATTGAGGTATTGAATGGTGTAATATTTTCATGGCTGTCATGTCTAAAAATATAAGCACTCCATAGAAAGTTAAAAAAGGAACATGACAGTACGACATCACCTTCATTTAAACTACATGCTCCCCAACATACACTTAAAATATATGCTCGTGATAATATACACACGTGTCTGCTGGCACACTGAGAAAACCATCTTTGCACACCAACCAGACACTAATGATCATTTTATTTACACATTTTAAGCTTGTTCCAATCTTATTGGAACAGAACCCGATCACGGAACTACATGTTTAAAAATATCGACAATGTCATTTAAACTACCTGCATCCTTACATTAACTTTAAATATATACGCTTGTGATAATATACACTCCTGTCACTTGATACTTTGAAATTGTCATGACATACCAAACAGACTCGAAAAATACACTATCATGTATTTAACTTATTTCTGGATCTTGAAACAGAACCCTAGCATACATTTATAGAGATATGGGCATGCATTAGAAAGTAATGAAAGGAGAAATGACAGTACGACATCACCTTCAGCATGTCAGTCAAACTCCATGCGTCCTCACATAAATTTAAAATATATGCTCATGTCAATAAACATTGCTGTCCTCTATAAATCAAAAATTGAATATTGCATACCCAACACACACAAAAATAGACTTTCATGTTTCTTACTTCTTTCATGATCTTGGAACAGAACCCTAACATGCACATATAAAAAAGACATATATTTGCAAGTAACGACAGAAACACGACTGTAAGATATCACCTGAAGAATGTCATTTAAACTGCAAGCATCATCATACTAATTTTGAATATACACGCACATAATAATATACAATTCTGTCTTCTGATACACTGAAAACATTACATACCCAACTGACAATATCAAAAATTACAATAACATGTTTCATGATTAGTCCAATTTTTGGGAACAGAACCCTCTCATGCATGCTTAGGAACATAAACACGCAGTAGAAAGCAATGAAAGCAACATGACAGTGCCACATCACCTTCAGAATGTCATTAAAACTGCATGCATCCTCGCATTGACTTTATATGTATAAGCTCGTGATAATGTACAGTCTTGTGTTTTGATATATTGAAAACTTTCATCACATACCCAACTGACAATGTACACAATGCACTCTAACTTCTCCAACTTCTTTCATGGTCCTGGAACGGAACCATACATGTATAGAAACAGAAGCATTGATTTGAAAGCAATGAAATGAACATGACAGCTATGTGTATATGTGTTTCGGGGGTTCCTTCCATTAAAATAATTGCCTACCACTGTTTTTTGCATGTAAAGGTTTGAGTATATGACCATCTCCAGCATGCTTCAACTCCTCTTTACTTATAGGATGAGAATGAGAACGTAAATCGCTGACTTTGTCTCATACTCTGTTTCATGGTACCGCACTGGCATTGATTAAATTGCCATTATCCTTGGCAGTGTACCCGTGTGAAGAATTTAGAATAACTGGGATTGTCTGTCAATGGAACTCCAACAGTTTTTCTGGGTTGTTTTCCCAATTTTTTTTGACCAAACAAGGATATAGATGCTTGCAAAAGTAAGGTTGTTCCACCATTCGAAATTATAGCAAGTGCATTTGCACAACTATAAATTACATGTGATCTCGCAGTTCTAGCTGACTATGTGTCCCGGGCGGCAATATTTTCAAATTTTCATCCCAGAACATATTACAAGCCATGTCATTTAACTCATACACTTTTTCTTCTGACTTATTAACTGCCTCGTAACAGTGCTCGGAGTATATTTGTCTAGCGAGGATCTA
Source organism: Hermodice carunculata (assembly GCA_964020975.1). Taxonomy (NCBI): domain Eukaryota; kingdom Metazoa; phylum Annelida; class Polychaeta; order Eunicida; family Amphinomidae; genus Hermodice; species Hermodice carunculata. The sequence continues at coordinate 711,551 of CAXHWN010001621.1, read as the reverse complement.
AACATACTTTTGCAAAGTTGAAAATTTAAAAACAATAGCCAATTCTTCATCTTGTGCAAAAAAGAAATCTTCTGTCACCTTTCTGTATGATCTCACTTGCTCATTTGGGTGCAATACATTGTAATGACAAAGAGATGAGGAATGTAGAGTTCAAGGTCGACGTCCTTCACTTGTACGTCAGCCTTAAATTTAATCCTCCCAAGAGCCCAGCTTAAACAAAACAAAACAAAAAACAAAAACAAAGACAGTGTGTGTGTGGGGGGGGGGGCGCAGTTGAGAACAACAGGCGGTAAAGTCATTCTCTGACACTTGTGTTTTGTCATAGAATAACTCAGCATAACTGGAATTTGCCTGTGTACCATAACATTTTTACTGTCCTTGTCTTAATATAAAAATATATGGGGATTGAGAACATGGCATTCGTTTATTGCATTGAAGTTAACTCCTATCGAGATGTCAAACAGGGGTGTGACTTTTCCTTCAAGTCGACCGATGACAAGCTTCTTGGTTAGTTTTGGCACCAGTGCTACAGGGGCATTGACCTTCACTGTTGAATTGCAGGAATTTTGACAGACTTGGACAAACTGGAACTGATGTTTCTACCTTCCTCAGCAATGTAGATTCTGCTGTCACCATCCTGCAGGGAGAGTCTGCCAGTGTGTCAGATATTAGCATCATATGCGAAAGGGAATAGGTGAGGTGCTTTTCATGTCTTCTTTCAGAGATAATTTATTTTTATCTAAGATAAAAATTATATCAGTGGACTCAGCTGATAAATTCCTGGTTGGTGCCTCATTTATGGAACGTTGGAAATGCATCATTTTGCCGGTAATTTTCTTGTAGCACCACTGTGTGTGCAAAGATTCTGCTCCATAGGTCATATTGAAAACAACACCCACTTTTATCCCCATTCAACTTATTTTTACGTTAAACAGTTGGTAAAATCAGCACGCACTACCTACATACCCCCATGGCTTCACTGTTCTTCCTCACCAGCTGACAAACATTGTTAATTTCTTCTTTTAAATAGCAAGCTTACCTGTGCAGAAATTACCACCGGCGAGAGCACTATTGGGGTATAGTTGTGGACACATTCTGCACCTAATGCCTTGTGAGGTTTGTATTTAATTAGTTATCTGATTTAACTCAGTGTAGTTATGTATCGTAGGTGTACCTAGCAGAACCTCAAGGATTGTACGCCCTTTTACGGTTGACAAGCGGCTTTACCAAGAGTTGGATTCATATACGTGTGTGGACGCTTTGAATATTTACACCTGATATAAATCCGAAATTGTTTTTAACGTCATAAAAACTATCATTACAGTGACTCCTTCTGACTTCGAGGAGGCCGATGATTTTTTTTCATTCCTCCATATAATGTGTTTCATACACCACTTTTAAAGTGGCCATAAACGGCCTTGCAAAAATGATGAAAATTACATGTACATATCATTTCAAGGCTGATAGATTGAAAAAAGCCACTATATATATATATATATATATATATATATATATATATATATATATATATATATATATAAATATATATATATATATATATATATATTTGTATATATATATATATATATATATATATATATATGGAGCTTTTTTAATCTATCAGCCTTGAAATCATATGTACATGTAATTTTCATCATTTTTGCATATATATATATATATATATATATATATAACTTTTTGTACACTTAACAATTTTCTGTTGACTTCATGGTAATGGGGCACTTTTATACGTTTATTGTTCTGAAGCAACACTTAAAACATAAGACATAAAAATACAGTTTCGGTTCCATGATATTTAAGCGTAACTCAAAAATAAGACTGCATGCCTCATACATGTAGCACACAATGCAACTTGTTGCGCCTGTTACCGTCAACTCCTCATTATTCTCAGTCCTGTGTTATCAAACATGAGCAAGAGTGGCACATCTTCTGTGTAGTGTTCAATCCAAAGCATACCACAATCCAATCTCTCTGCCTTCCATAGCCGATGAGTCACTCTCTATGTCTGAACCTTAAAGTGTTAAACATATTATCACGTTCGATTCGAAATTCTAGCCTTCAACAGCCAAACGAATTTATAAAACGGGTCATCAGCGGGAAACCATCAAGCATGTTTCGGAGCCTTAAATTCCCGGACCTGTTTTTTAATGTGATGGCAGCTGCTTTCCTTTACCTTGCATGTGGTAAAGACCTCCAACTTGAATGTAAATAATGTATGAACGTGAAATATCATAATATACATATTGTTTAACAAGTTTCTGCTTAAAACGGCAGGACTTAGAGAATTTATATGAGCTAGCATATGCATAAAATTTACTATACGTAAAAATAGCAAAAAGTCATATTTAAACTAACTCTGGGCAAAAGTCGTCAAATAGGTTCCATAAATGTTCATGTCTCTCCTCTGGAAGAAAACCTAATGTACCAGGCAGCCTAAAGCTGTTGGCACGGAATAATTGCCCATACACCCGAACCCAACAGAGGTGTCCCAAATCGATCTGACGCCGTGTATGCACTGAGAAAAAAACAGTCAAACTGTATTTCAGATTTCCTGCCCCACTCAAATTGAAACGCTGTGTTGCTACATGACTAGCACAGACATAGACTAAACAAGAGGATCATGATGATCCTGTGCTCAGCTGACATGCATCTGCTTATTTCAAAAAAATTACCCCAAAATTTATGCAAAAATCAATGCAGTGTGACCATTTGAATAACATATGTAGAGACCTATCAAAGGTACAATTTGCACCACCTGATGAACAAATTCTGAACTAAAATTCCCCGCGAGTGTCCCTGTGGGATATCAAAGCAACTGGGTGAGCGGTTTGGGAGATAATATTTTTTAAATTGCCCCAAAGAAGAACAAAAAAATTCATAAAAAATATAAAAATCAATGGAGCATGACCATTTGGACAAACTTGGTGGAGACCCACCCAAGGCAGATCCCCACCAAGTTTGAATTAAATCTGGAGGACGGTTTTGGAGAAGAAGTCAAAATATGAATTAGCATTAGAATGTCCATTGACTTGCATAGTAACCAAAAGGAAAGCTGCATTGACCAACAAACGCATGAATTGAAACAATCGGGAATCCACAGCAGTGCCACGTAGTGAACAACTCTGTTTGACCCTTCTACAAGGAACATATCCACCAAGTTTCAGCTTAATCTGAGTGACGATTCTGGGGAAGAGGTCGAAAATAGCAAAAACACACAAAAAATCATTAAAAAATAGGAAAAAATCGCAGCGCCATCTTGTGAACAAATTAAGAACAACGAGTCCCAGGGAGTGTTCCCGTGGGATATCAAAGCAAAATCACTAGAGCATGACCATTTGAAGAAACCTGGTAGAAACCTACCCCAGGTACATTGCCACCAAGTTTGAAGTTAATCTGGATGACCGTTTCTTCGGAGAAGTCGAAAATGTGAATTAGCATTAGAATGCCCATTGACTTCCATAGTAATCATCAGGAAAGCTGCATTGACCAATAAGTACCCGAATTGAAAAAATCGTTAAAAGTCAACAATCTGCAGCATTTACACATAGTGAACAACTTTGTTTGACCCTTCTACTAGGAATATATCCACCAAGTTTCAGCTTAATCTGAGTGACGGTTCTAGAGACGAAGTCGAAAAAAGCTGTAACACACAAAAATTCATAAAAAATAGAAAAAAATTGCAGCGCCACCTGTTGAACAATTTAAGGTCTAGGTGTCTCGAGAAGTGTCTCTGTGCAATTTTGAAGCAATTGGCAAAGTGGTTTCGGAGAAGAAGATTTTTTAAGATTTCCGCCCAAAATGAACAAAAAAATTCATAAAAAATCCAAAAATCACTGGACCGTAACCATTTGGAGAAACTTGGTAGAGACGCACCCAAGGTACATCCCCACCAAGTTTCAAGTGAATCTGACTTATGGTTTTGGAGAAGAAGTCGAAAACATGAATTACCACAGCAGTCCACATTCACTTACATAGTAATCAATAGGAATGTATGCATTGGCCGATAAGTACCCAAATTGAAACAAGAGGGCTGTGTGAACAGCCCGTGCCTCAGTTGATCTTGACATTCATCACACTTGCCGCTCTATGAACTTGGGAAAGGATCAAAGACATCATGTTCTGAGTAAGTCTGAACTTTATAGAAGAACACTTACATGTGCAACATCAAAGTTCAAATAGTTCTCAAGTTATAATGAAGAGTAAAATTCGTGTATGTTGCACTGTGACCCCACAAACGAGGTCAAGGTCACTCATGTGCTGTCTCAGCATGACCTTCATACAGAATAATTAACATGTGTAGCTAACTCAAAACATATCTCAAGTTATCAAGTAAACAGTAAATTTCGTGTCAGTTGTCCTGTGAATTAGCATTAGAATGCCCATTGACTTGCATAGTAATCAATAGGAAAGCTGCATTGAACGATAAGTACCCGAATTGAAAATCCTTGAAAATCAGAAATCCAAAGCAGTGCCACCTAGTAAACAACTGTATGACCCTTCCACAACAACATTTCCATCACATTTCAGCTTAATCTGAGGGACGGTTCTGAGAACAAGTGAAAAATAGCAAAGCATACAAAAAATTCATCAAAAAATTGCAGCTCCACCTGGTGAACAAATTGGGAACTAGGTGTCCCCGGGAGTGTCTATGTACGATATCAAAGCAATTGGGTGAGCGGTTTCAGAGGAGAAGAATTTTGAAGGTTTGCCCCAAAAAAGAACAAAATAAATTCATAAAAAATCCAAAATTCAATAGAGCGTGATCATTTGAACTCACTTGGTAGATATCCACCCAAGGCATTTCCCCCACAAAGTTGGAAGTAAATCTGGTCAATATTATTAAAATTATGACCATTACAAGAAATTCCCATGTTAAACTTTCCTATTAAAACTTTTGTAGAGATTTTTGAAAAAAAAAATCATAAAAAAATCCAAAATTTATTGGAACATGACCATTGGAACAAACCTGGTAGATACCCACCCAAGGTACACTGCCACCAAGTTTGAAGTAAATCTGGATGACGGTTTTGGAGAAGATGTCGAAAATGTAAATTGGCATTAGAAGGCCCATTGACTTACATGGTAATCAATAGGAAACGTGAATTTACTGCAAAGGAGCCGAATTAAAAAAATCATTAAAAATCAGGAATCTGCAGCATTCCCACATAGTGAACAACTTTGTTAGGCCCTTCCATGAGGAACATATCCACCACGTGTCAGCTTAATCTGAGTGACGGTTCTGGAGAAGAAGTCGAACATAGCTATAACACACAAAAATTCATAAAAAATTAGAAAAATTGCAACGCCACCTGGTGAACATGTTAACAACAAGGAGTCCCTAGGTGTCTTCCTGTGTGATATCAAAGCAATTGGGTAAGCAGTTTCAGAGGAGAAGATTTTTTAAGATTTGTCCAAAAAACCCAAAAAAATTCATTAAATATCCAAAAATCACTGAAGCATGACCATTTGAACAAAACTGGTAGAAACCCACCCAAGGTACATTGCCACCAAGTTTAAAGTTAATCAGGATGACGGTTTTGGAGAAGAAGTCGAAAATGTGAATTAGCATTAGAATGCCCATTGACTTCCATAGTAATCAATAGGAAAGCTGCATTGACCGACAAGTATCCGAATTGAAAAAAATCGTTAAAAGTCAGGAATCCGCAGCATTCCCACATAGTGAACAACTTTGTTTGACCCATCTACAAGGAACATATCCACTATGTTTCAGCTTAATCTGAGTGACGGTTCTGGAGAAGAAGTCTAGCTATAACTCACAAAAATTCATTGAAAAAAATACAAAAAAATTGCAGCGCCACCTGGTGAACAAATTAAGAACAAGGACTCCCAGGGAGTGTTCCTATGTGATATCGAAGCAATCGGGTGAGCGGTTTCGGAGAAAAAGATTTTTTAATTTTTACCCGAAAAAGAACAAAACAAATTCATTAAAAATCCAAAATTCACTGGACCGTGACCATTTGAACAAACTTGGTAGAGACCCACCCAAGGTATATCTCCACCAAGTTTGAAGTGGATCTGGCCGACGGTTTTTGAGAAGAAGTCGAAAATGTGAATTGTGGACGACGGACGGATGACGGACGGACGGACAAAGGACCCCCACAAAACCTCAGCTGACTGACAAGTCAGCTGAGGTAAAAATCGTTAAAAATCAGGGATCCACAGCAACGCCACCTAGGGAACAAACTTGTGTGACCCTTCTACCAGGAACATTTACACCAGGTTTCAGCATAATCTGAGTGATGCTTTTGGAGAAGAAGTCGAAAACGGCAAAAACACACAAAAATTCATAAAAAATAGAAAAAATTGCAGCGCCACCTGTTGAACAATTTAAGGTCTAGGGGTCCCCAGAAGTGTCCCTATGCAATTTCGAAGCAATTGGCCTAGTGGTTTGGGAAGGAAGATTTTTTAAGATTTCCCCCAAAAATGAACAAAAAAATTCATAAAAAATCCAGAAATCACTATACAGTGACCATTTGAACAAACTTAGTAGAGACCCACCCAAGGCACATCCCCACCAAGTTTGAAGTGAATCTGGCTTGTTTTATAGAAGAAGTCGAAAAAGTGAATTGTGGACGACGGACAACAGACGACGGACGACAGACGGACGACGGATGCCTTACCATCACATAAGCTCGGCTGACTGACAGGTCAGCTGAGCTAAAAACAAGCAAAACCATTCCTCGGCCCTCCATAAATACATCCAAACGTTGACAACATAATGTAAAGGGGCGTTTTGAACACTTAACAGAGGTTAACTACTTTGCCGAAACAAAAACATTTTCATTTCGATGTGATGTTCACTCGGTCCATGATCGCCACGATTTGGCAGGTTTATCACCAAAGGTGACCATCTTGTCTGGAAATCGCAACAAACAATAGTTTATTTATTTATTTATTTATTTATTTATTTATTTATTTATTTATTTATTTATTTGTTTGTTTGTTTGTTTGTTTGTTTGTTTGTTTGTTTGTTTGTTTGTTTGTTTGTTTGTTTGTTTGTTTGTTTTTTTTGTTTGTTTGTTTGTTTGTTATTTTATTTATTTATTTTACGTAACACACACACACACACACATATATATATAGAGAGAGACAGAGGTGTGTGTGTGTGTGTGTGTGTGTGTGTGTGTGTGTGTGTGTGTGTGTGTGTGTGTGTGTGTGCAAGAGTGGGGAAATGAGAAAGGAAACCATTAAAATGGTGTGGCAGCAGGGGCATTTAAATAAACAACATACTGTATGTATACTTTCATCTCAATAAAGGTGCAGGTAAACACTAAGAAAAATGAAGCCAAGTCTTGTATGTGCATATACAGTAGACATATCGGAAAATATTGTATTGATCTTACCGTACCATCATTTTACCCCAACATGTGCCCTGTGTTAGTGCGGGAGATTCACCTACAGTATACTACCTACACACGAGGCCACTGAGGCAGTGAGTGCATAAATGTTAAGGCCCACGCCTTGGTATATGACAGTAAATATTTAATATGTTGCCTGTGTTCATAAAATCACTTTCATCATAACGTAATGTTTTTGTTGCATTTAAATCAGTTTAATATTATTTTTTCTGACATGACATATTTTAAAGGTAGAACATAAACTTCAAGTTACTTCCATACATTGATAAAATAAACGTCCACACAACGTGGCTGCGGTACAATTATTATAAACATATTTATTTTACCTGGATTGCCTAGGTAGTACAAAATTACTAATCTGGAGGCTCTCCAGACATACAACGCAACACATGGTCTATGTACAAGACGCACAGGACAAGTACAATGAAAGATATATGTTTAACGGAAAGCATTACAGTCCTATATGTCACAATAAAGCATACATCGTCAAGTTTATACCTCACATAAAATGTACAAATAACCCATCTATTAACGATTCAAATTAGTTTCAGCAACATATGACACACCAGACCTTAAAAGTGAAACCTCCGAGTATTGATTATGAATTTTTGTACACTTGAAAAAATTTGTTGGTTAACTTCAAGTGTAAAGTCTGTGTTGCCATATAACAAAATTTCCACCAAGCGTTCACTAGCTACATGGACCATTAAGCTTGAGTGAACCCCTGGTGCGACAATATCTCTAATTTCCTTCAACAGGTTTAAACGGGGGGCAGCATGTAGTGGACAAAAGAGAAAGAAATGAATAATATCTTCGACGGGATGACCACAATCACACGATGAAGAGGCTATAACGTTTATTTTGAAGAGATGTGCGTGTAGACCTGAGTGACGTAGACGTAACTGGGTTTGGCAAATATTGGCAAAACGGTCACCATGAGCGTAGTATGGGGGGACATTATCAATGGCCAACAAAGTTTGTTTGAGGGTTAATTTGAATTTTGATAGAGAAATAGAGCTACGTATGTCGTCCGGTAGGTCGTTCCACGATTTAATTACTGAAGGCAAGAATGAATCACCAAACCGTTTTGTACGAAATTTGACCTGTCTCAAATACTGCGGTGTTCTAAGACTACGACCACTGGTATCGGCTGGTTTTAAGGGTACTATACTTGATAAATATTCGGGACACAATCCGTGGTACATTTTGAAGAAAGCAACTAGTTTGAAATATTTACGCCGGTCTGCTAGAGTTTGCCACCCTAATTCAGAGAGTAGACGGTCAAGCAAGGTGTGGCGGCGAGCGCCCGTGCAGATTCTGGCCGCTTCATATTGCACGGACTCAAGAAGGTCCGAAAGTCCTTTGCTGCAATTATCAAAAAGCACACACCCATATTCAAGTATCGGACGCACCATAGTGAGATATAGTTTGCATAAGGTATTTCTAGATAGTTTGAATTTCAGTCTCTTCAAGACAGCAAGACGTTTACTGGCTTTATCTATAATTCTCTCAATATGTGCATTCCATGTTAAATTTGAAGAGAGAGTTATCCCCAGGTGAGTGTGGCTGGTTGTTTCCGGTATGACTTGATCACCCAGAAGTAATGGAGGATGCTCATATTTGTCGCGTTTTGTCGAAAATATTAGAGAAAGAGATTTCAATGCATTAAATAAGACGTGCCAAAGATGACCCCACTGGTCAACTTTTCTCAAATCACCGTTCATGCGGTTCGCTGAGATGGTGGGATTTTTTACAATTTCAATGATGCTAGTATCGTCGGCAAACAATCTTATATCACATGATATGTTATCTACAATATCATTTACAAATACAAGAAATAAAAGGGGTCCAAGAATAGATCCTTGGGGAACTCCGGCTTCCACGGGGAGCCATTGTGAGCAGTGGCCCTGGATGACCACTCGTTGCCGACGATTTGAGAGATAACTACGTACCCAACGTACCAATGATGCTTCAAAACCCAATTGGCGTAGTTTGAACAATAGTCCCTCGTGCCAAACACGGTCAAAGGCCTTGGAGACATCTAGAAAAACTATTCGAGCTTCGTTGTGGTTTTCTAAACCGTTATAAATATTGTGCAGTATGCTTATTAGCTGATTTATAGTCGAGTCATTTTGTTTGAATCCTGAGTTTTTGGACGTTAATAGGCCTTGACTAACTAAGTATTCATAAAATTTATTAAACACGAGACGCTCCAATACTTTGGACACATTGCATAGCAAGGAAATTGGACGGTAGTTAGTTTTGCTTTGTCGGTCGGACTTTTTGAACACTGGACATAAATTTGACTTTTTCCAGCAGTCGGGAAATGAAGATGACTGCATTGAAAGATTGAATAGCTTAAGCAGTGGGTAGCTGATACCAGTTGCCACATTTTTTAAAAGGAAATTACCAATGTTATCGGGACCAGTTGCAGAGCTTGTTTGGTTTCACGTGTGTTTCATTAGCCTGATGTTTGAAAATTTGCCTGCCCATTAATAATAATGTTGTGTCCGTCTTGCATTATGTCCGTACAGAGTTGTTGGAATGAATTTAACACGTCTGCTGCTGTTTTTTCTCCAAAGCAAAGGCTTCTAATCTGCGATGACAGAGGAGGTCGTCTTGTCCGCATGCGGTTGTTACCTGACGGTTGCACCATGGAATCGCCGACAGAGGGCACTAGCTAAGTGTAACGTCAAAAAGCAAGACATGCAGCGTTTGAGTTGATTAACGACAGGTAATACACCAAAAATAAATCCCACTTTAGTACATCCTAACTCAAACTGTATTTGCGTTAGGATAACATATCATATATGTGTGTAATTGTCATACTCCAAAGAATTTATGTGGCCCGTATTTGGGTGTCTGTGATGTTAATTGTTGAACAAACAATTGAAAGTTGACCGCAAAGCATCCACCCCATAAATGTCGATATAAGTCACTAATTATTTGTGATAAATTCATAATTATACTCGCATCTTAAGCCTGACATATTGGCAACAAAAAACGATCCTACGATTTTTCATGTTTGGTTTCGTTTTTCTGTTATCCATCCTCAAAGTTTGACGTTTCAATTTTCCCTTTGATTTTCAGGATGTTCATTTTCTTCATTTCATAGAAAAAGAACGAAGCAAAATTTTGAAAATCGCAGAATCGTTTTTGCAGTTCAGACATTACAGAATCAAAAGCCGTTAACCGGATTAAATTTCGCCCAGCCGTTTTCTTGGAATGACCATTCTTAGGTGGGGTTCTCGTCCTATTATCCTTTCTGAGAAAACAAGCTTCAAAGGCCTTTGATGTTGATCATTTGCCTCTGAAACAATACCATTTACTTAAGTTGAGCTGATATTTGTACAAAACATAGAAAACATCGTCCCTTAACATTTGGGGAGGTTGTCAATCAAGGTACTCATTAGGGTACCTGATCTGCCACGAGAAGTTTATTAAGCCATGGGCAGAGCAGCATGTGCTGGCGGTCCTGCTCACTAGGTGTTTCTAGTGAGCAGGCCCGCTTGCCCGGCCTCTGCCTGCCCATAACAGCAGCTCCTCTACAGATCTTGGTAGTTTGATCCCGGCTTTTTAATATTTTACGAGCAATAATGGTTCGTCTTTGTATATATGTATATCATTATGCGATTGTATATGTGACTATGTATTTATCTGTGTCTCCCCAATATTTGGGGGTGAATAAAATTATTATTATTATTATTATTATTATTATTATTATTATTATTATTATTATTATTATTATTATTATTATTAATCAATTTTTGGCCAATCACATGAATAAAAGAGCTTTTGAAGTACAGAAAGCATTATTCAGCGATCTGTCAAACGGCGACATCGACAGTCTAGTTTCAAAGCGTGACGTCATGGGGGCGGCCCTTCGGGCCCCGTGACCTCAAGCCTGGCAACGAAAGTTGTTTTGCCTTGCTTCGGTGGGCGGCCTACGGCCGCTCGTGGTCTGTGCACGGATGGCGGGTTTGGTCTTCCGCCCCCTACCTCTTCATCCCGTTTTTAGGGATAGTATTTTATTGTTTACACTCCTATCTGGATACTTTATGTAGTTAGCTTGTTAGACTTGTCTGTACACAAGACACTTAGTTAGCTTGTCATTATTTTGTGGTTATTTTGTCAATGAGTTTCAATTCTCTTTCCAACCTGAATTTTGTAACGTTATTTTGTGTGTTTTCTCTGCTGCTCATGTTTATGGTTATTTCGATGTGTTTATTTGCACTTTTATTTCCTCATCCCTGGGTTTCGATAAAATATTATCATGTACATGGGTATTGTTGCTTAAAGTGTCAGTTTTTTCCCCGCCTGTCTTTGGTGTGCAGGACCACTGGGGTAATCCATCGCGGCACGGCCTTTGAAGGGACATCGTCGGACGATTGCCGCTCCTCTTGAACATTTAAAGTCTCCCTTCGTTAGAACACAAAACAAGCAAGATAACCACTAAGGCTATGATATGTTAGCATGTTTGGATCTTTTCCCTGCCCACAAACATACTTTCGACATGTCGCCTTTTTTCGCATTGGCGCCCTGATACCACTCTCCTTTTGCCATGGACCGTTGCTACCTGCAGCCACGTGACAGGCTGTTTTAACAGTATGATTGACGGGTGGCATTGTTCCATTTGGCGGTTGAAAACCAAAATAATGACACATGGACGTTCGGATGTCTACATGCTTGTGTGGTTTTGGGCGTTTTTTTCATATTTCTACAGTAGTTCAAAGCTTGAAATTTTGACAACTAATAGAAAGGACATTCATCTTGTAAAAACCGTTAAAATCTTAAAATCGGCCATGCAAAGGTTTTTGGTGCCTTACCAGTCCTTAAAGTAGTGGAAACTTTTAGAGGCAAAAGTGCACAACATACACTTTCAATCGATGTTCAACCATCATGACGCGAAGGAATTTCTATAATTAATCATGGCTTTTTTCTTGGACGGGAGGGGGTAGTGGTTGACTGAAAATTAAAAATCACGAGATAAATTCGAGGGTGGAAAGGTAAAAACCCACATGATTCCACCCAGGCGGGGAAAAGTCAAAATTTTGTTCATCATCTATGTTTATGCCTTAGTTTATTTTTTAAGTAATTGCTTAACTTATTTGGTGAGTATAGTATTAATGAGACCTTTTTTTTTTTTCAAGATATTCCTGGATGTACTTTCATGGTCTTTCTATGGGACATTCAATTTACTGGTGTCACATGCAGGTTTTCAAGCTGGGTAAAACGGTGCCAAAGCAGTTGTATCAGGTGTGGTTTTTTCCTGTTCCGGAAATGCTCAGGCAGACGACTGGTATTTATTAGAATGTAAAGAATTAGAAGTTTGAAGACTAAATTACATACCCAAACATATCACAGCTGATAATAATATAATTAAGTACCAGCTATTCATGTGTTCGGATGCCAAACTTCTGTAAATTGTGTAATAGACTGATAAATGCGTACAAGCCCCACTGAACTCTGCAAGTGCAATAGTATTTGACTGGTCAGTATCCCCTTTGTACCACCTTTGTGCAAGATGTCAGAAGAAAAACGTGGGAAACCCTTGCAAAGTTCAGCAAGCAAACTTGTCATGAATGTTTCAAACTACTCCAAAATAGAATCTGAGGCTACAGTGTTCCAAGTTCGACCAAGAACTGGTTAAAATGGTCAACAGACTACCTTGGGGTAAGCCAGACTTCAATCAAGACGATCAGGAGGATTGCTCAAAAAGCAAGGCACTGACTACTCCAGGAAAATTCCGACACTGAGCAAGTGTAAAAACGGATGCGAATGAGTTAGACTTGGCAGTGATTAGACGTAGGATCCATGCTTTTTATGAGAGGGGCACAACTTCAACCCTTGACACGCTTCTACCCAAGGTTTAGGAAGACACAAATTTTACAGGCAGTAGGTCGTTACTTCATGTGCTTTCGAAGAAGATGGGGTTCAAGTTGGCTAAGTCAAACGGCAGAAAATATTGTCTGGACCATTTTAAATCTGGACGAATTGTTAGTCTAAGGTGCTGTTGATGGTTAACGTCTTGCAAAACGTGACCCTCGAAGACAATAAGGGGTGATCAGTTGGATTAGATTTTCGAGAAGTAAGCATTGAGTCCGTTTTCAAAGCATTAAATGTTAACAGCCATTCACTAGACCATTGATCAGTATAAGAGAGATCCGAGTTGATAACTTCAGCTGCTGTAGCTAGATTATCAATATTTAGGTCCAGAGAAGTATCATCGGCAAACAGCTTTATATTCGATCTGACGAGGTCAACTATATTATTTATATGTATATATATATATTAAACACAGCAGAGGTCTTAGCACAGAACCTTGCGGAACGACCGGAATTTATTTTTCTCCAGCAAGAGGTTTGACCTTGGACCACAACACGGTGGTAGTGATCATTGAAGTAGTCAGAAAACCAGTCAGGGAGATTCCCTACAATACCACCCTTCCTTAGTTTAAATAATAGACCAGAGTGCCAAACTTGGTCAAACGCTTTACTACTATCAAGTAAGATAACATGAACCTCCTATTGCTGATCGACAGCCAGACATAGTTCTTGGTAGAGAAGAAGTAATTGATTTATAGTTGAATCGCCTGGTGTAAAACCGGATTGGTGTACACAAATAACAGTATTGTCCCGGAAAAAGTTGAAAACGTGTTTAAATATTATTGTTTTTAAGACCTTACCAATACAGCTAAGTAATGATACAGGTCTTTAAGTATTGCATGATTCATCGGGCCCTTTTATATGTAGTGGTGTAACCTTAGCCCTTTTCCAGGCTGAAGGAAATTTCCTATTGTCCAGCGAGACTTTAAGTAATCTAGTAAGTGAAGAAGAAATGGTAGACGCTGCTTCTTTCAAAAGCATGACACTTACACCATCAGGGCTAGACTCCTTAGTTACGTACACACTCAATAATGTTTCAAGGACTTCAGTTTCTGTTATAATTAGATAATCAATAATAGAAGTCGGGGGATCCGTATATACGGGTAGGGAAGCTGATGTGGTATCAACATTACACTGTTGCAGGAAGAAGGAGTTAATATTTTAGCTGTGGACAAGCTGTCAGAAACATGCTTATCATCATGTAGAAGGGAGAGAATAGATGCGGACTGATTCCGATTTAAGAAAAAAAAAAGTACGCCACAAACTTGTATTTCGGTTCGGGTTGTTCGAGTCAGCGTGCATATTTTGATTATACTCCTCCTTGTCTTGTTTTAGTCCTTGTTGATACTGATTGCGGACTTGGCAAAAGGATAACCACGCATTAGTTTCAAAGCCAAAACTTTTGGCCCTGTTGTATTTCCTGAGTACACTTGAGACAACGAAGATGAGAATTATACCAGGGCAAGTCTGATGGACTGACTTCGATTTCTTTGTTAGGTACACACTGTGATTCTATTTCCAAAAATAATGTGGTCCAAGCATTACAACCTATATTGACATCCTCCAAATCAAAACATGAGTTCCAGTTCACATCATTAAGGAATCCCCTAAACATACCAAAACCAGCTTTGCTGAAGTCCCATATACGTCTTTTACAAACTGGGTCTTTCATTCGCCGAAAGAACAAGTTTGTGCCCACAACACAATGATCACAATTAGAAATGTGCGGAAGCACACGGATTTCACGAACATAATTGGGTACACTTGACAATATTTGGTCTAGGCAAGCAGCTGAATGTTCAGTTATGCGTGTAGGTTCGTTTATATGTAAGGTTAAAAATTAAAACGTGGAATCTGATCAAACATATAGCCAGATTGAGTACTGAAATGGGAATTCAGATCTCCAGTGAAAATAATATTTTAAATACCTTAGCTTCTCGCTAAGTCAACAGTGTCCTGAAATTTACCCCCAGAAGGAAACCGGGCGGTTAGATTGCTTATAGACAACACCACGTAAACATTTATGGTTATTCGACCTAATCACGGACCACAAGAGTTCCAGATCTGGCAATTCCAAATCCCTACGCCGAGACACATGTAAAGATTTGGTAACATAGAAGGGTGACACGCCCCCCACCCCACCCCACCCCCAACGTTTAGGCGATCGCTTCTTAAGATATCGCAATAACCAGGTAAAACTACACTTTCAGCAGAAGAATTATGAGAGAGAAATGTTTTCGACAGCAAGATTTTGTCCAAATCGGGCACATCATCTGAGTAAATACACGTACGCTTATCTCGTGACAGACTGCGGATATTGACATGACAAAGTGAAATTTCGCTCATATACTGCCCGGGACCAGGGTTCATATGGAAGTCGCCCGATAAAAGTATCAACAAGTGGTTGACCTTAAATATGTGTTCAAATTTTAATTGGCGTTCGTGTAAGGTAGTTACCATAACAAACAAAGTAACGCTCTCTGTTAGTTCAGAAAATATAAATACAAAGTAAGCCAAGCGAAAATAATGTTTGTTAACATGACACCAGCGACGTATTCAAGTGAGGCAAACCCATTAAAATATAGACTTTGTACACATCGTGGCATACACAAAAGGCAAAAGCTGATTATCACACAAAACATAATATAAATACCCATGTAAGCTCCAAGCACATAAAATATATTAGCACCGTGTTAAAAATGCAGAATAATTTATAGTATTCAAATAATTCCGTGAGAAAAGTAAGTGAAATTATACTAGTTGTGACAACATGACTATCATAATATAGCCAATACATACAGTGCGAGAAGTAATTACAGGAATATATATACTGACAGCTCCCAGATATAGACATGTGACATACAGGAAGCATTTCGACCCAAAATAAGCAACCATGCAAAAAACAATGTTCATCGAAATTTGAATGTCCATGAAGATGAAAATCACATATTTATAAAAGTGGTACCCACAAATATTTAAAAGAAAAACAATGCAGTGAGCCCCGATATGTAAAAGAACATTAAAATACATAAAAAACACAACATAAAATCGTATTACAAACAAAACAAACGGATGCGATAAGCATACGATGATCTTTAAACTTACAAGAGCGCACAAAGGACGGTATATATCGAAATAAATAACAGAAGCTCGATGGCAAGCCGAAAGAGAAAATATACCGCCCTTCCCGAATAGGCCAAGCACATTTAAATTGTTCAAATAGCATACTTAACTGATAACAAAAGTGAACATACCAGAAAAAATGTTGCGGACATTGTATTGCATATGTATATGCCAAACTAAAAATGAAAGAGACCAACTGTACCAAGAGGGGGAGAAAGGTCGAGTAAGTTACCCGATGTATGGTTCTTACGGCACTTGATACAGCTGTGGGTCTGACCCAGTGTCCAATCACACACACAGAGTCTGGTGGCCTTTCATGGATAATTGTATTCAGTTCAAGGTAAGTCACAGTAATTTTTGTTCAGCCAATACATTTTTCAGGACAATTTTTATGAAAGAAAACTTCAACAATAAGAATTTACTAGCAAAGCAAACTTTTGATGACAAATTTAAAACACGCCACGTAAAAATGGAAGGACCAAACCCCCCACACCCCTACACACACACACACACACACACAAATTGCCTCCTCGGTTTGAGGGGAATTACGAGAGAATCGAATGGTACATTGGTATCTGATATATACCTCCACGTTAAATAAAAAAACTAAGAGAAACTTTAAAGTGATGAAAGTTTTTTAGGATTGCTTACACAAACAGGCATCCTTGCTGCATCTTTGACGAGCTTGAGGGGGCAATGTCTCGAGAATAGAAGGCAAACGTTGATCTGATACCTGCACTAGGAAAGTTTTGCATTCATATTATTAAGTGAAAACGTGAAGAAAAAAATCTTAAAGTTATCCAAGATTCTAAGAATTACTAAACACAACCAGGACTGCTTGCTGCTTCCAAGCCAAAGTCTTTGTCATTTCACGTACAGGTGATGGCAAATACTAAATAGATGTACTTCAGGGCTTACATGACAATCACCAAAAGTGCAATCATTAAATATTTCAATTTCTGACATGTTTCGGCAGTCCTCGCGTGGTAATCTGGAATTTAACTCCTCTGTTCATTGTGAAATACGTGATCAATAAACGAGACATTCTTTTGAAATTGTTGCTTTCCCAGTGTGATCAATAAATTGAGGATCTCGGGACACAGTCAGAATTCCAACCCATGGATTTTAATTCACAAAAATATCATATTGACAAGATTTAAATTACAAAAGACACTGGGGAAAAATAGATTACGTTGCGTTATCTCTCTCCATGGAACCGTCATCAGCAGTTCTCTTTGCTTGTGCTCAGTATTGGCTGCTTCCTGGGATTATAAAGCAAACCTCCAGTAGCTGATTAGTATTTGATGTAGTTACTGGTGTTTGTATGTGCCAATTCATCAGACTAGATCAGTCAACACTATGGTTAGCTGCTTATAACTGTGTGGGCACCTGAAAAGAGAAAGCATACTGTCTGAAAATGCCATTATTTGGTAGAACCCCTGGGAGTAAATCTTGTGTGTTATCACTGTTTACATGAAATAAGCGTATCAACAAAGGAAAAGCTAAAGTGGATGCAGTTCTTGCTCTTGGTTTAAACAAAGAGGCCAAGCTGGTTAAAAGCAATCCATTTTCAGTGAGGACCGTGGGGCAGGTGTAAGCTTACAGTAGAGGAAATAGGACTGGGACAAGCTTTATTAGAAAGATGGATGGAAGGACAAGCTGCTGTCCTATACAGTATCTCGTTTTAGGTGGCTCCTATGATGAAATACCACTACTCCATGCATAAAATATAGTATTTTCATTACGTCGACGGAAAGATTATTTTTCTTACAAGGCCCTTTTACATGCACTGGAGGGGGAGGGGGGGGGGGCTCACAGAGATTGGGATCACTGTTGTCCCATAGGAGCAGGGGTGGAGGGGGCCAGGTTATATCTTTAGGTCCAGTGCGCCGAGCTGGTGTAAACTGTGAGTTAAACCATTCGTCCAGACCGTAAATGGGTTTAAAATGGATTTTTGCATTCAAATCTAACATAATATGTTTTGTCATGATATACTTGGCCAGTTGCTTTGATATGACATACAATGCAAAGTTACCTGTGGTAATGTATTTTACATTTTCCCACCGGAGCTGTAAATCTTGCTTTTGTGTGTGTGTGTGTGTGTGTGTGAGCAAGCACGTGTGTGTTAGGCTATTTGCAAGTTCTCTATAGTGTCTGAACAGAACTGTTTGAAATTTCCTCATAATATAATCTGACTTAAGATCATTAAAGTTTGCGAAAATGATGACGACATATTAACTTTTGATAAAGCTTGGGAATTTTTTAGTTTCGGGCCACATGTAAGTTACTGCTACTGCTGTAAAAGTGCCACAGCGCATATTTGTATGTAATAACTTGGAGAGTACGTCATATTTAAACTGTGCGCATTAGCATAATTTGAAAAAATAAATTTAAAATGCTGCAAATGTCATTTATTGTTCTGTGGATACACCCATAGCACCAACATGTAAATTGACGGTGGAAAGACATTTCTGTTCTTAATGATATTGAAGATGTTCAACTTTTTATTTAAACTTACCTGATTTGCATAAATGTATCTGGATACTTCCTTCACTGTTCATTACATGTGCCTATTTCGCAAGGCTACAAATTTATCTTTAAATGCCACCTCAAACTCTGAAGATATTCAGCATCAAAATATTAAGTTCCCTCACTTAGCATGAATTAAAATCCATCGTATTTCGTTTCGGGTTAGAAGTGGCTTAAGCACAAACCTATGTATTAAAATGGGAATGACATTTGTTCCAGATGTTTTGACGATACACAACACTTAAATATTTACAAGTGACCCAAAATTAACATAAACGTTTCCAATTTTTGTTCATGGTTTATGTTCATATCACAAACCCAAGTTGGAAGCTACAATAAAACCTGTACATATCATAGTTTTAAAGAAAATAAAATTTGAATTGTTCAAACTGCCCTTAATTAGCATAATTTAGAATAGAAGAAGTTTGCGGTGCAGTTGAAAGGATGCGCCTGCAACACAAACCTAAGAATTGGAAGTTGCAAAGGCAACACTGCCTGTAATAGTGTTGAGGATAATTAATATTTATAACTCTCTCAGAACTCAGAACTCAGAATTCAGAATTCAGGAGTGATTTATCTGACGGAAATACATACAGGCGAGGTACAAATACGCATACATAACAGTTCCATTGGGAGATAAGGGTACATGATATAAAAAAAGAGGTTATGTCAGGATGACTCCAGTTAAGGACATGATGTCCGGTAGCACTGGGGCCACCTTGGATATGAATAAACAAAAAACAATTTATTTCTGGTGCAGATTGATCATAATGGAATAGCAGTTAAATAAAGACGAAAAGACAAGGCGCTTTAGTGTTTTTTTTCACACAAAACAATCATGAATGGTACATGCTTCAAGGTATTTCCTAATGAAATGAACTTTAGCGTATTTTGAAAAACCAGATCGAGAATGTGTATGGAATTTGTCATTAATGCAAAGAGGTGTATGATTAAGCAGTGAAGGAATGAAAAATCTGATACATTTTCGGGTTCTATTTGGAGGGGGGACAAGAATTTGCATGGATTCTTTGTTTCTGGTTTGATATGGGTGATTTACAGGTGTCTGTGCAAAAATATCATTTAAATATGCAGGCAAATTGTTTTGAAGGTAAAGAAAATAAAATTTCAGAGCTTTAAGTTTGAATAAGTCTTCGACTTTGACAATGTTCAGTATTTTAAAGAAAGTGGATCTGCATGGGCGTTATATCTTGTAAGACAAATCAGCCGAACAATAGATTTCTGTAACTTGAAAATGCGGTGACATGAGAAGCCCCATGCTAGGATGGCATAATTAAGATGGGGTAGAAAGGGTGAATTATACATAAGTAAGATAGTGTTTAGAGCTAAATACTCATTCAGTTTTTTGAAAATCCTATACATTTCGAAAGTTTATTGCCAATTTTGTTCATGTGTGGTTGCCAAAATAAAGTCTCATGAATGCGCAAGCCTAAAAAGTCAAATTCGGATGTTTAGGAAATTGAAGTATTGTTGATTTTTTAATCAACAATTTTATTTATTTTTTGCTGAGGGGAATGGAATATCATATACTTCGTTTTTGCTATATTCAAAGATTGTTTGTTAACAGCTAGCCAGTCGTACACTTTCTGTAATTCCACATTGATTTTTTCTGACAAGTTGCCGCGTGTATTGGTGATAATCGAGGAGTTAAGAGAACAGAGAGGATTTACCAAAGTTGTGTCGTCCGCATAAAGAATAGAATCAAATTTTGATGAAGCAAGATGCATATCATTTGTGTATATTATAAAAAGAAGAGGTCCAAGGATAGATCCTTGGGGTACCCCAGTTTGAAGCGGAAGTAAGCTCGAACATACATCATCGAAAGAAACATACTGGAACCTGCTAGTAACATAACTTTTGAACCATTGTAAAGGAATGTCGTTAATCCCATAATGTTTCAGTTTATGTAGAAGAATGTCGTGATTTAGTGTGTCAAAGGCCTTAGATAGATCTAAGTAAATGTGAATAGGTATTTTGTCCAGAATCGAGAAGGCTGAGAAGTGTATCGACGAATTCAAGAGCTGCTGTGTCAGTCGAATGACCAGTTCTAAAACCGTGCTGGCTTTTGTAAAAAAGTTGATTGGACAAAAAATAATCATAAAGTTGCTTATGAACTATTTTTTTCAAATACTTTGGACAGAGCAGGAAGGAGTGAAATTGGTCTGTAGTTGTCTAAATGAGCACTATCTTCCTTTTTGAAAAGTAGTTGTACTTTTGCAATCTTAAGTTTGTCGTTAAAAAAACTCCTGTCATTAAAGATTGATTGATTATCAAGCTAAGAGGTTCAGGAAGAGAAGGAATTATGCCTTTGAGAAGTTTCATCGATATATCATCGTGACCAGTGCTGGTTTTAGATTTAAAGTTTCTGAAAATGTATGCAACATCATTGGGATTGATCTCTCTGAAGGAAAATACATCATCTGTACGGTTTGGGAGGTAAGATGTAAAAGAAGGTAAGCCCGACGTGTTTATTTTGTTGGCTGAGTTTGGACCAATATTTGTGAAAAAAAGTGTCAAAATGTTCGGCTATTTCATCTTTAATTGTAAGTTTCTGATTTTCAACTAGAAAGAAGAGGGGGAAGTCTTTGTTCTTTTTGTTTGAGTTAAGAACGGATTTGATTGTGTCCCATGTTTTCCTCATATCATTTTTGAAGGTTTCAAATTTCGAGTGATAGTAGTCTTTCTTCAGTTGGAATATATTGGTTTTTTTTAGGATTTTGTTGTAAACTTGAAGATTGTGTTTAGAATTATCGTATTCAACATAATCAAATGGGACAGACTTAAGTTTTTTATGTAAATCGTCACGAAATTTTATAGATTTTAATATACCAAGGGTTATCCAAGGAGATCGTTTATGTTTGTACTTGTTAAACTTTACTGTCTTTACGGGAAGGTGTTTCTCCTTTGCTTTACGCAGTTTTTTTTTTCTAATTTGTCATAATTAATATTTGGGTCGTGATTTTGGTAGCATATCAGGCTTTGCATCATGTCTGTATTGTTAATTTCGTCATTGAAATTTTGTACTGATGCACTGTATTTTGTTACTATCTTGACAAATTTATGGGAGTCTTGCTTTTTTAATGTTTGTGTGAATGACGGTAAGTGATCGGAAACTTCAGTGAAGATAATATCAGAAAGACAATTATTATTGCTGTTTGATAAGCTACAAAAACATGATCTATCAATTTTGCGCGTGTATCAGACAACCAAGTTGGTAGCGTTATTTTCGGATATAAACCATTATTTAGCATAACGTCAAGATAATCAGAAAATTTTTGTCTTGTTGAATTCAATAAATCAATATTAAAACCACCGACGATGATTTTGTCGGATAACTTTTTTGAAATTACGTCAATGATTGTAGACAAATCATCAATAAATAACTGAATGGCATCATTTCGGTCCCTTGGTGGTCTATAAATGTTACACAGAGTAATCATTTTTGTCAAACCGTTTCCAAAAGTATCTAAAAATTGGCCTTCCCAATAATCGTTAGGTCAATAAAAGTCTTGTGTATTGTACTGAA
Organism: Hermodice carunculata; assembly: GCA_964020975.1. Lineage (NCBI taxonomy): Eukaryota > Metazoa > Annelida > Polychaeta > Eunicida > Amphinomidae > Hermodice > Hermodice carunculata. Next base: position 689,070 of record CAXHWN010001621.1, on the reverse strand, counting down.
AATTTTTGTGTAGGTATAACGAAAGACCACCATGGGAACTACATGTAGCGTTAAAGGGGATGGACGTATAGTTTTCAATTTTAAATAATGAGGAATCAACTGAGTTTTCTCCCAGCCAAGTTTCTTGGAGACATATGGCACCGAAGTAAAGATTCTCAATAGCAAGATCATCAATAAGTGATTTAAATTCGTCAAATTTGGCATTTGTACTTTGAATATTTAGATTAAGCACTGAAAAAGTATGCATATGCACTTTTAGATAATCTACAATATTATCTCGGGTAACATATGGTGAGTCAGACCCAATGGATATAGCGTTGTCCAGATCATCTGGATATTACAAAAGTTCGTTCAGATTATTTTTCTTGACTCCAGCAAAAGGTTGAAGAACATCGTTTTCTACGGTTTTACCATTCATGAAGTATAAAAAAGAAGGTAACTTAACATGGCCTACCATGATTCCGTATTGATATTATTGTACAATAAAGAAAATTATTAGTAAAAGTAAAGGTGTTGGGGCCGCGCAGCGGTCCGGCCGCTACCGCTGCCCTCCCCCCCCCCCTTTCCGGTGACCCATGACCCTGCATTGTGCCCAAGTATGCAATAAGTAGAGAAAGACAGGGTAACGAAAGTTACACAAAAACACACTGATAGTACAACTGAATTGCTGCAAAGCAAAAGAAAGTGTCCAATTCTATGGATGTGAAAGGATATACAACTTAAATAGTGTGAGAGGAGCTCCCGATGTGTTTCAATAAAAAATAGTTTAAGGGAAATGTTAAATAAGAGATTCCCTACAGAAACATGGCATTTGAAATCGACACATTCGCAAAAAGTACATTGCATATTAGTTAGCTATGAAACAGAAAAGTCGATAAGACTAAATAAAAAAAGAACACACAAATATATATGAAAAACAAACATCTGAAAGTGTTCATGTCCATCCATGGATGAGAAGGTCGCTGAAATAGCAAGAAGGGGCATCACATACAAGAAAGAAAAACACGGCTCATTTTGTAGGGAGTACAAAAGTGCCACGCGCATCATTGTAAATGCAGAAAGAAAAATGATTCGTATGGGTCAGCTAACGGTAAGTAAGCTGCGGGTCACGACATACAATTTGTCAATATATATGAGAGCAAAAAGTCAGTTGAAGCTAAAAATAGTGTCCAAATAAATGTCTAGATAGTCTTTAATCAGGGCCGTCTGGGTTGTCTTTTCACCGGCGACTTGAAGTTGAACGTAGGACCACGACTTTATGTACTTTATTCTGGACTTCTTTTTCTGGTCATCTGGTAGATTTCTCCTCTGGTCCATCAGTTCTTGTTTGAAGCATCTGGTAATGGTCAGGGGATATCGATATGTTATTAGGGTAATTTTGGGGATTTTTTTGCGCCTTACAGCCACTAATTTCTCTCGTCCAAATACACACACGATATGATGATTCAGGCGTCCCTATCTTGACTTAGTTTGTGACAAGCCGAAAGCAAATTTTTTTCTGCATCATAGACCCCAAGGTGATCACGTGCCAGCGCTATGCAGGCTTGTTTGGTGGCATATTGGTTTTTCCCAGCGGGTCCTTTGAGACCTTAAATAATCAAAGACCATTTTCGTCTGTGTGTATCTTTGTCTAGTATTTTGAGGCTTATGGCGGTAGATACTTTAGTAACGTTTTCAGAGAGGTCAACTAGAAATTTGTTGACAATAGTATCGAGGCGATCGCTGCAGTTGTGAACACTGGTTTCAAGTATGTTATATTTTCCATTCAGTTTTGTCAAGTTTGCATTAAAATCGGACAACTAGGCGTTCACACACAGATTTCTCTACAAGCATGTCTTTGTTTACTAGTTTCATTTGTCTCGTTTAGTGAAGAAGTAATTTGTTATACTTCTCGGCAGATGTTAGAAAGGCGTGAATATTGTTTAACTTTCCTAACAAAAGAGACCCACCATTATTTAATCCCAATCATAATGCATCATTTTGCATAAAAAATGTTTAGCTCTCTTCTGGTTTGCATTTCCCAAACAGGTCAACACAGCACTGGGACCAAGGGCCTCCTCTTATCTATACTTAATACAGAGGGGAAATCTGTGATTCTGTTCAAAATTAGTGTGATCAGATCAACATATTCGGGACTTGATTATGATGCATAAAGTTGTAAATGTGTGGCTTGTTTTGTGCTTAGCATCATCTATTACAATGAGACTGTGCAGGTATGTTTTTACTTCAGGCCAATGGACCCTATCCATTGCAGACTCCATTGGTCAGTTCTCTGACAATGTTGGCAATGTATATATGAACTTGATGTCTGTTCAGCATTGTGTCAAATTACTCCGGCCCAGACCAGGCTACCTGGCCCATAATTTCTTTCAGTCCAATATAGACTCTCAGCAGAGCAAAATGTGTTAGGATATTCAAGGGCAGATCATATGTCGGATTGTGTATCTGATGCCACCACCAGGATTTGCATTGAACCCCCATAATATGCGATCGTGGGTGTCCTAATGCCCCTTAAAAAATCTAGCTTTAAAGTTTAAAAAATGAGGCGGCCTTTGCGTAGCGCTCACTTGTGTGCGATCTATGTCTTCAGTCAACAATTGCTAGGTCAAATGTGCGGCAAAACTTCTTTCGTTGGTTGAAACTGTAATATCGATTATTTCCTGCGTAATTTATGTATTCCATGGTCACGTGCAACCATTTATCCAATGAGAATTTGGGATTTTTCAACCGGATATTGCCTTCGCTGCTTCGACCTTGACCAAGATCTGAAGCAGCTGTTCAACAACAAAATATTTTGTGAAAGGGATTCATATAAGGCTGTGTCATCTTTTTTCCTGAATAAGTATGTTTAAACCAAATATTTACGTTCACACTGTAGTGGATTATGTGGCCATTTTTGGGGACTAAACTTCCAGAAAAAAACAAAGCTGGATGAAGCAGAGAAAGCCCATGCAAAGAAACAGCAGTGTCGCATTTACTATGTAGTTCGGGACATATCATAAAGAGCAACATGGGAGTCCACCTTCAGTTGGATTGCGTCCGACCGGGAAAGAAGCCCATTTACTGCCAGGCATGCAGAAAATGTACCCACATTACCGGAAAATATTATCTTCGGACAACGAACTACCGGAAATCTACAGTACAAAAACACAATAGCAGCGAGACACACTTGTGATGTGTTGGAGCAGCAAAGGAACAGGACCCTGGGGAGTCGAGGCATCAAACAGCTGAGGAAGTGGGAACAGATTCAGACGGCAAGTTGAGTTAACTGTTCCGTACTGTGAATGCCATCCCAAAAATGGCAGATCATTCAGTGATTTAGTGTGGCAATGTAAACTCGTCAAACTTAAAGGATTAGATATTAGGGAAACTTACCAGATGGACAAAAAAACACAGAAATTTATTAGTTATATCACCAAATTCCGAAGACAGAAGTAGGCCACACTGCACATGGGCCTGGCTTTCTGAGCATAATATGTGATGGATCGACGGACTGCAGCATCACGGAACAACATCTTCTTTACATTATAATGGCCAACAAGGACATAATAACAACTAATGCATTAACTATAGAACCTACTGAGAAGCAGATGCTGCAGAAATTTTCAATGCAATGTAACATGCTGTAAGCAATGAACTTGGTGATGACAAAATGGCAACTCGGAAAACCAAGCTAAAGGCACTTAAGAGTGACAAAGCCACAGTCAATGGTGTGCTGAGAAAAATTTAGACCGAACGTCACCTGTGCATGATAGCTATCTAATGCATACCTCATAAACTTGAATTAGCTTTCAAAAAGGCCGGCAGTGGGAACATTTCTGCAACAAAACAGGATAGCCTATAGTTGTCTGTATATCTGTTCTACCGTGCCAGCCAACGTAAGCTCTGTAATGTTTTCAAACTGTGTGGGCAGATGCCTTTAATTCCAAAAAGAGTTTGTTTTTTTTGGGGGGGGGGGCACAGTGGATTCCTTATACTGAGAAGGCTATTGTTCGTGTGCTGAGACGCTATGGGCCAATCACAGTTTACTTGGATGCCCCTGAAATCTTTCAAAACCACATTATAACTAAAACTATTGAAACTTGAAAAGTTGCTGAACATTTATTTCTACGAAAAGGCCAGACTTCAACAGTAACAGTGTAACCTTTTGATAAGAACACAGGACTGTAACCATACCACCGTACATATTGTCAAAAATAATTAAAGCTGGCCATTTGAGAAATTTTTACAGCATTTTATTATTTATCTTTTAATAACATATTATTGAATGTATATAATTTATGTATGTTGTATTTCACCTTTGTATTTGCAGACTCAAAGTAACAGTTGCAGAACGACCAGCACAGACCAATGCAGATACCACAGCCACAGCCACAAATTTCTTTAAGTTGCTGAAATCGAAAGATATTATTTACACTACACACCTCATGGCTGACATCACTTAAGGCCTGGAATCACTGTCACTGACCATTCACTAACAGCATATAACCCTTCCAGAAGTGAAAGATGGCACAGATGGGGCTAAGTTTAATATTCAGAAGATGCAAACCAAGTTAGTGTTAGAACCTAACCCAACAGAACCTGAAAAATTAGTCAGGGTACCGCAGTATATGAAATGTAGCTTTAACATTTTAAAATGTTAGCTAGTGTTAATGATAGTCCAGTATACCAGCAAATGCAGTTTAATGTTAGTATTAATTCAATTTAATTCCAATTCAATGATAGGCCGTAGTCAGATCATTAGCAACGATTTGTGCCATAACAAGCACATGAATGGTGTCCAAGAAGATGCAAGACAGGTTCACTGACGTCACGATGGTTTGATTGCTGCTACTCAAATCCTCAACCTGACAACGCGGCCTAGCAAGGAGGGTTTGACTACAGGTATGTTTTGCATTACCAAGAATAACATGCTAATTTGACACAAATAGGTCACTGGTCAAAGTTCTAGTCATTACTTTGAAGAAAATGTTGATTGATATTGTAAATGAGTAGTCAAAGTTCCAGTCATTGAATTTTCCAAAGTGGGGCCTGAGATGGATTGGTTTTGCAAAGATAGAATAAAAACATACTTTTAATTTCCATGTGTTACTGATATCATTGTTGGTTGTTTATTTGCAATGTTACTTTTAATTGAGTAATTAAATTTTATTTTCTTTCCTTTCTTCATTTTGAGGCCAAACTGAACCAGTATGCTCTTGACCCGGAGGCACAAGGTATGAACGAAGTAGCTGAGATGGATTGGACTCTTTATGGCAAGGAATTGCACAAAAGGTAAGTACTTTAAACTGTGTTGTTGAAACTGACATGGATGTCAGCCCTGTAGATACATGTTCATTTATTTGTATGGATATATTGTAACCAACTTAATGGCAGTCCCAACATTTACCATGCAATTAACATATGATCTATATGCAATATATTTCTCATCATGGAAATATATTGTCCGCAGACTCTATAAATAGGTGACACTGTTCTCACAGTGATTTATAGAGGGACCGCTGTGAGGAAGTTCCAATGACTAGAGATCAACGGACTATACAGAGAGAGATATGGAAACATCTTGGCTGTTGCAGACCTGGTTCTTTCTCCTGGACTTATTTAGAGTGTTGCTGGGGTCACCAGACATGGAGAGTTGTGACTAACAACTGCCTTGCATTTGTGGCTTAAGTGTGGTAAGAGGTCAACGAGACCAGAAGTTAAACCTTATGACAAGCATCAAGGTGGAACTGGCAGTGGACCAGACGCAACTCTAGAGGAGACTGACCATGGAATTGTGGATGAGTGACCAGGACATATAGGTCAAAATTAACTAGTAACCAGTCAGTTACGGTACTAGCTCAACTGGTTTTTTCAATGAACATGGAGATTATTATTGTAGATGGGACTCTACATGAAAAAGGCAGGATATTATAGCACTTGAATGGACATTTGACAAATTACATGAATATAATGCCAAAATGAATTGGTTAGGAGGCAGTTAGGGTATTGGCTCAACTAATTTTTTATTTATTTATTTATTTATTTATTTATTTATTTATTTATTTATTTATTTATCTGTCTATATGCGTATTGATTTACCACTCTGTCTATATATATTTTTTATTATTTATTCATGTTTTTATTTTTGCATTTAGTTATTTATTTTCAATTCATTTTTTAAAAACTTTTTTGGCTTAAGAGGGGGATGTTACACTCTCCGACCACCACCATCACCACCACCCTCTCTGTTGTGCTGCCCTGTGGTAAAATATATAATTTTGGTCTTCTTGCAATGCGGGAAACATTCAAAGTGTGCATATGAATAACTTTTACCCAGCCAAACAAATTTAAGTAGTAAGCAATGACCATAGAGGCACCCCATGTTGGTAATTAAACAAAGCCATTAAAAATGTTTGAGCCAATTGATATTGTTGCTTGCAATATTAGAGATTAGTGTGGAAAATTAGTAGGAAAAGAAATACATTACCTAAAAGTCATCAAAAAAGATAGCAGCACATTATAACACCAACATAGACAATATTTTTACGTCACTGTGCAACTGCTACAAAAGTTTACGGCCAACCCCCTATAGGATATGAAGGCCTGACGTATACACATACATGAAAGAGTAAGGACAAGCAAGAAGGGAACCTTCGTGAGCTTAATGAATGCGTCAGTGATAACCAGAATATGAAACAAAAAGGTGATGCGTATATGCTTAAGTACAACACAAAACGATCCGTTGATAGATGCCCAACTCAATAACAGGAAATATAACCTTGAGCATGGGATCGAAAATTGCTCCTATGGTATATCTAGGTATGCCAGACAGTATATGGGGAAGTATGACACTGAACTGTATATTAGATGTCATTAAAGGTATACAAATTCGTGATGGAAAATAAGTGCACAAAATTACACCTGGGCAGGAAATATGGTCAGCAGAAAACAACCAAGAGTTGTTGCAAAAGCGATCATCGAAATGTATTCTTTTGCCTGTATTTACCAAAATATCTCTGTGTCCATTTTGCTACAACATGAGAATGGCATCAAGACCACACAAAGATGAGCCATAAAACTTCATTTACCTTATGGCGATGCCATGTTAGACTCACTGTTTCCGAACGCAAGAGAAGGTAGGTTGGAGCAATTAAGAAACCAGTCTGAACGCTACATGAACAAAGCGGTAAAAGGTACATTCTGGTCAGACACAGGTCGGGCTCCTGAACCTCTCATTTGTCACAGCTCTCTGCGAAAATCGTTGGCATTTTTCTTGTGATCATGGGGACCCTGGGCACAAATAAAGTGATCTTCTCTCCCCGTTGTTACTCGAGGTCGGCCAGATCTTTGCCTGTCTGCTACAGTCCCATCCTCTCTGAACTTTATGGAATGTTGACAGAATTTGTTCCAAGATATTTTGACAGGGTAAAGGGCCAACGCCAGAACACACAGTACCCACGTTATTTCCGTATAATAACTGAAAGATTGCAGTCTTGGAACAAATTCTGTCAACATTGCCTGGTTGATAGTACTCTGGTCTTCTGACCATATCTAACCACTCCCGTCGTTTCTGTTTGGGTTTCTTAGGTGGACAACTGTGGAATGTAACGCCTTGCATTCAAAGGTATTTATCCAATCTGCCAAGTTTTCTTGTGTCTGACGTACTGTCAGGAACTTTTTGAAAGTGTAGACTGTCATTGTAGCTTGTGAATATTCCTGTCATATGTTGGAAAATAACGATCAACTTTGGCGATGTCTTTTCCTGTACTTTAACTATGGTGCAATATGGCTGCTAAATTGAAGCGACCTTACCTGCCGCAAGTTGCAGCGGAAATGACCATAGCGCTGTATCGGCAACCGGCAATACTAGCTACTTTTGACCCTAAGTTTTGCTAGATGAAAAAGTGATACTTCCTGGGTACAAACGTCAACCCCCATGCATCCAAATACAGGTAATTTTGCAGACGAAATAGTGATGGCTCTGTATTAAATCAGTGATTAAATATCAAATTCATGTTATGTGTGTATGGAATAGCAGGTGTTGCAATGAAATGTAAATAATACTTAATAAAGTACATGCATTTACATAGATATATGATAATTATGTTGACTTTAGCGTAAGTCACTTGGACAGTTTCTCATTCTTATGATCTTTGATTATGTAAAAGCAATCATCAGTTTGCGTTTATTTAGTAAGTGGTTGTATTATGAGTCTTACATGGTACTTTACTATGCACTCCACCTGCAATGTGAAATTCCTGCCACCATTTCATTAAACAGTTTCACTGCATACTGTTGCACCAATTCAAAAGATTTCGAAGGCGCTCCTGCCACCCAAAGCGAACAGAGGAATTATGTTGAGCTGACAAAATAAGTCATATATGAGTACAGGCATGCTAGTACTGATATAAAAGGCCTGTTTACGATGACTATAAAAAAAATTATGATGCTATTTCATGGGAATTCTGCGTGAGTATATATTTGATTTATTTACAATTAGGATTGAAAGAATTAAGGTACAATAATATACGCCAAATCATAATATATCACATCTCTTAATAATTTATGTACGTTTGTACTTGTAGAAAGGCCCTCTTATCTACAATTTTAACACAGTCAGCAATTTCTACAAAAGCAAATGCCGCAAAGTCTGCAGGAGATCTACCCTCCCCAGTGCACATGAAAACATCTGGGAGTCAAAGAAGTGAGTACTCATGTCATTGTAGCTTGCTAATTGAAAAGTAGGCTATTTGCATGGGGTGACTTACGATGGAAAGTAAAGCATAATTTCCGGGACTATGGGAGTCAGTATCCTGGCTAACCTTTCATAAAGATTAAATAGTTGCATTGGTTTCAGAATCCTCCTCTTGGTTTGCCTCTGATGCCATGATGGGATGCATATCACTTGCGTACCTACCATGAATGCCATCCGTACATCGCTGTAAATTGCGTACACAGTACTGGCAAATTCCTCGCAATAAATGGTGTTCCTAAGTCAAATTCAAACGAAAAAAATAATATTTCAAACCAGAAATCCAGTTTGCGCATCGTCTCAATCTTTCCTACAACTGTACACAAACAGCTTCTATGGCCATTTGGTCTGACGCACAACACATCACCCGATTGGTCAATTGAGTCACTTGCAAAACTGAGCCAATCAGGTCTGATTTAACAGTGTGTTCATCATGGCTTCTGCCAAGTGAACATGTGTGAATTGGCCGCAATTTACGGAAGAAAGGCACAAATACATGTAGGAAGCATTGTTTATATTGCAGCAAGCGAAAATAAAGATTCCAGTGTTTATAGCAACACTTTTTTTGAGTCACAGGCAAATATGCAAAGGTAAGGGATAGAGGGAACAGCCAAATGTGTCCCAAATCAGTCCTTGAGAGTGGGTCCCAAGATGATGCTCAGTTCACCACAGATCCACTCCACGCTGTCACTTGCATGTGACTGGCAGTTGTGTGTTGTTTTTGCCTGGGTAGTCATCTCATGGGACCTATACATTATCTTTATTTCGTCCAACACTGTTAGACCCCACAGTTAAATGGCATTTGATGCTAATTTACAGAATTCGACATGCTAATTTTAATATTTGTTGACGCTGCTTTGACATCATCGAGGCAGATCAGACTGACGGTTAGTTGCTGTGACCGCGCTCCGTAATCTTATAACTGCCAGTACCTTTGATCTCTTAAGTGAATATACGGTACACAGAGAGTCAAAATATCTGCTTGTTTTCGACAGAAATCAAATCCTGATGAATACAACTGCTGACTAAGTAATTGTTTAAACCTGGACTGTTTACCAAGTAAGGATATTTTCACCTATTGGTGCCCCACACGCATGCCTTCATTGGTATGTTCACATGGGCTGCAGTAATCGCCAACATATTGCAAGTTGCGAAAGCTCTGACTAGACTCCCATATTTCTTCAGCATGCGCACAGGGTTCTGACTTCAAACACTCTCACGACAACGAATTATCGTCTCCTTCTTCCGGCCCCATGCCAGCCTTGCAGACAACTGCAACTTGTAACAGGATCAAGAAAACGCGAGGAACAGAGTTCCCATAAAAACATGGTTGCCCAATCACGCAAGTAATTACACTAGTAACACTGTTCTGCAGCGAACTGGCGCATTTGGCGGCAATCTGCGGCATACTGTGGCAAGACTGCAGTTCGCCACATATCGCCGTAGATCGCCTCCAACCACTGCCAATTATTTGCTGCTGTCACCTGGCCTCACACGGAAGTGGGGCGAAGTGCAGCACTCGGCGGCCAACTGCGGCAAGGACACAGTCTCTGCAGAAGTAGGTTCAAACTATTAATAGTACCCACGGAGCATCTGTTACGGGCAAACACCCATCCTACATAGTACTGGAAGCTATTTGGAGAATGGAGAGCATTCTACATATAACATAGCCATAGCTGCCAACAATCCCAAATCTCAAAACAGGGAAATATTTAAATCAGTGTGTGCAATTTTTTATTTTACATGGTATACAATAGAAAAGACTTGATTTTCTTGGAAGATGATCAAGATCTGGTGAAAAAATTCGTCAAATTTTAAGTACAACTGAAAAGTTTGAAATTAAAAAGTTGAAAAAGCCTACCTAAAGAAATAACTGTATCTGAAATGAATGTATTTCACTGTCCTCAGACAAAATAGCAACAGTCGAGATGTGTACGAATCTCAATCAGCATACCAAATTGATAAAGCTGCTTTGAAGATACAACAGATCCTGAATGTTGTTACAGAACTCATTATGAATTCAGTGGTATGCATTTTGCATGTAAGATCACAATTCCCTGCACAGTTACAGTTATAGTCTGAAAGGAAAATGTGGCAGAAGTCAGCTACAAGACGACCACCGATCCCCCAATTACTGTCTCAACAGATAGTGTTGTAGTCATAGGTATCAATTTCAAGTGCTGTGAGAGACAAGAAAAAAAAACTGGGGAGCTCATACCTATGAAAAAGCCAGGGGCAGTTATATACAGATACCATTGACAAGAACACGATCATTCACAAACATATTGTACAGGACAACCGCATCGATGAAAAATGAAATAACCTCGATCAAAACCTTAATGAAATATATATACTAAATCAATATTAAAAATCCGAACCGCCTTACAGAACAGCAGTTGACTTTGATAATTATAATGGTAGTGTGCACATTCCATGTGAGGACTTATTATGTGATGTGCTTAGTTAAAATAGAATTGGTGAGCGTATGACTAGCATATACTCGAGGTATGACTTTGAGCATGAATAGGTTGTATTCTTTGAAATTTATTGAGTAGGCCAGGTAGAGTATTACTCAGACTGCATGCAGTAGCTAAAGTAAGGTATGGTATGTATGGGTATATGTAGATAATGTGATCTGGTACTGGAATCATTATGTTTGGCATTAAATTGTGAATACCTAGACATTTGCATGAAAAATAAATTCTCCTTGATGTACTCATTTTTATGTGTTTGTGGTAAAATGGATGCATGCATACTCAATGCTCTTGGCCTATAATTTGCTACATTCACATGCATAACCAGTACTCTTGGACTATAATTTGCTACTTTTCACAGAATATTGCTTTAATCCATATACATAATAATTTAGGGGAAAAACTACTGGGGTGCCTTGAACACTGATATGCAACATATAGTACAGATAATTATCGAAGTACATCGTATGAGATATGCTTACTTGCCAAGTTTCCCCCGTTAGGTGGGATTTTCCAACTTTTTTATTTCAAATTTCTAAGTTCGTCTTACAAATTGGCGATTTTTTTCCCCATATCTAGATCATCTTCCAAGAAAATAAAGTATTTTCTATTGTACACCACGTGAAATTAAAAATTGTACATCTTTTTGGATTGGGGATGTTGGCAGCTATGGATATGTTCTATGAAGAATGATCTCTATTCTCAACATAGCTTCCAGTACTATGTATCATGGATTTTTGCCCATAACAGATGCTCCCTGGGGACTATTAATAGTTTGAGCTTACGTCTGCGGCATTTGGCAGCAAGTGCTGAACTTTGCTGCAATACCCTATCAGGCCAGGTGCCAGCTGCAAATAATTGGCGGCGATTTGTGGTGAGCTGTCGTCGTGCAGCAGATCTCCGCCAAATGCCGCAGTTCGCCGCACACATGTGCCATCCGCCGCAGAACCGTGTTATTAGTGTTATTACTTGTAACTTGCCTGTGATTGAATCTGACTTGTCCCAGGCAATCGGGCACGTGAATTGTCGAGCCTACGCGCACACACACACACACACACACACACACATATATATATATATATATATATATATATATATATATATATATATATATATATATATATATATATATATATATATATATATATATATATATATATATATATATATGAGTATAAGTGCAGTTGACCTTTTGAACACTTTATTAATGGTGGATATGCGTACTAAGACAGCATGTGAATAGTAATTTAGAAAGAGCAATATTTAACAACAGTGTTATTCTGTCAATATGTGTGTGCTCGGTAAGTTATTATGAAAAGACCTACTTATTCTGCTACGCCCTGCAAGAAGAAAATTTGTACTGCATTTCTCCATTAGCACCTCCCAAGCACAGGTGCTGATTCGGCAGTGTTTTGTCGAATCCTCTGTGCAGCCATCTTTGGCAGATGTCACGATGAATCCACAGAAGTATTGCCTTGTAATCCCACCACACACAGAACAGAAATCTTCATCAGATATAGTGGTAGACTCTGCATTGATGACACACAATTCACTGATGCATGATGCTGCACAGTGTGACAAGTTAAAGGTGCACTAGTAATAGTGCCGACGTCAAGTGTAGCTGTGCTTTGGCAGCTTTGTGTGGATGTCGTCTCACTTGCAATTGAGCATGTCGATGTCAATATCGGTGATACTTTTCGTTTTGGGTTGCTTCATTTGCTTTTCTTGCGATGTGCTGATATCTTTTTTTATTGTGAGGAAGCTTGAGATGAGATTTTTTTTTAAACATTCACTTCTATACAAATATAATTATTTACAACTAGCTTCCTGCCCTCTGGTGGAATATCCCTGTGGGTGTAGGGCCGTCAGTTGGCAAGGACGCTCTGTGAAGTAATGGTATATTATATTTTTTTTTTGTGGGAAGCAAATAAAGATACATTTAAATACTGAGAAACAAATTTGTCAAGTTCCAAATAATAAACATGAAGGTCGTTGGTTTTGGTGGTGGGATGTCCATGTAAGCTTTCTCCGTTGGTATTTCTGCTCATACTGTCTTGGTTATGTTTGGATGGACGTACTAATTGAGTTCAGTTGAAGACATGCTTGAGGTGGATGACTATGGATTTTAGTTTCTACTGTTTCTTTCTTGTGGAGCCCAATGCATATTTGTTTCTTGATACTTTTTATAAATTTCCCAATGCACATCCCTCAACTACCTTTCTGATGTAGAAATTTAAGACTCCTATCAGCAACTTTATCCCAATGGATAAGGTGCACTGTGTGATGGGAGGTTCAACAAATAGTTAGGTGGTTAATAAGCTGAATTCATCACTGCCTCCATAGTCTGCGATGAAAAGTTCTGTGACTTTGTCCACCTCTTGTGACCTTCTGAGATTTTTATTTGGTGACATGTCATCCAGTCTATTCACTTAAATTTGTGTCCAGCTATTATGTTTCTCGTTTTTCAAATGATGTAAATATTCATTCGTTTATTCATTCATGCCTGTAGCTCTGACCACAACTCTGGCTGTTTTTTTCCAAGTTGTGTCCTGATATTGCGTTTGGACTAACATGACTCCTTTTACACATATCATCCTCTTTGGGCTTAGAATGGTCGCTATCTTCATGCCCACTGTATACAACATTTATGTGCTCCTCCTCCTCCTCCTCCTCCTCCTCTTCCTTCTCCTTGTTTCGTTTCTCCTTATTGTAGCCATCACCGCAACTTTGAAGGAGTTTTCGGCAACACGAAGTGGCATCTCGATGGGTATATTTCTCTGTTTCGTTATGGGTGTAATACAGAGTAACTGCAGCGGGCTCTGGAATGCAGAGTTGAGGGTAGAAGTTCTTCACTATTATATTCTTTTGGGATTTAACCCTCCTCACCCCGCTGCTACCACCACCACCCCAAGGCCCAGAGACAGCTGGCCGCCTTCATGAATGGCGGTGCAGTCACAGACAACAGATGTTAATTTAATTCACTGACACGTGTGTATGGTCATAGTATAACTCACCATGACTGCAATTTGCTTGTGTACCCTCAGATCTTTCTCACTGGCCTTGTCATATCATAGAAATATATGGAAATCGAGAACATGGCATTCTTTTATTGCTTTGAAGTAACATTTAACAAAGCTGTAATATAAGTAAGTGACTTTATCTACGAGTCCTTTCAGCAGCTTATGTGATTAGGCTTACCTCCAATATTACAGGAGCATTACCCTGAAGGTTTAAATATTTAGGAACTTTGACAGACTTTGGCACACTTTAACTGATATTTTCCCTTCCTCAGCAATTTAGATTTTTGCTGTTACCATCCAGCAAGAAAGTGTCGGATTTGTAGATATTAACATCATATCTTAGAGGGAATAGACGAATTGCTTCCATGTCTTCTTAAGCAGAATATGTAATTGTCTCTGAGGTAGAGATCAAATCAATGGACTCCACGGTCACATTGCCAGTTGCTGCCTCAATTATGGCATGTATGAAACATGTATCATGTTGCCTGTAAAGTTTTTGTAGCACCTCTCTCTGTGTGGAAAGATTGTCTTCCGTATTTTAGATTGAAACCACTGTTTATCTTCATCCTCATTCAACTTACATTTTATGGGCGGCAGTTGGGAAAAGTCACTAATTCCAACAAACTGTAGACCCCCATAGCCTTATTATCATTTGTCACCAGCTCACAAACATAGTTCACCTGGAATATAAATCAAGGGATGTCCCGCCTGTTTTAACATTTTAATCCTTTTATCATTCGGGGACATTTTGATACATGTATTCATGTTTTATATCCTGTGCCTGTGATTTTTTAATTTTCGGTCTAACACAATTTGAATAAAACAAAATACATTTATTATTAAATTACTGGACAATGAAGTATCTGAATATGTATTTTTTATTTCAAAAGATAGCAGACTACATCGCCATTCCCACTCCATATGGCTACATGTGGGAACTAACCTGTGATGGTACTGAAAGATAATTTAGTTATGTTTAAAAAAAAACTTCAGGAAAAACAAATTCCATGAATTTTTTTTAGATAGTTACCAGTTCTAAGTAAAAAAGAAAGAGTCCCCCAAATTGTTTCATTGGACAAAAATTGTATCATTTCATTAACATTGTTAAAGAAGATAGAGAAAAGAAACAGTTATCACATATGCCATATATTTTTCAATATTAATTTATGCACATCATAATGACGTCAGTGCTCATTATATTTCATATATACGCAAAAGGTTAACAAAAACTATATTCTTACACAAACTTGTAAAGGTACACGAACCGATTTTGAATGCTGATTTGCATTGTTCAGTTGATAGGCATGCTTGTGCTTCCCATATTGCATATGCAGGTGAAATTATTTTGTACCCTTGTATCCTAAATGCATAAATATCTTTCCTGGCTAAGAACTATAACCGATACCATAGAGATCTGAGCTATGATGAGCAATGATGTTTGTGATATATCAGTTTCTGTTGCATGCGTGGCCTGTCTCTTACCATCTGCTGCAATTCATCATTGCTGTATCTCCCTGCTTTGATTCATGCCCATATGCATGAGCATACATAATTTCCCGTTACCATATTCATCCTGCACTCCCATACTACCATTCTCTGGCCCTCCCTTATTTCCTTCCTTCGTTATTCTTTCCTTCCCTCCCCTCCCTCTTTCTTTCTTCCAAATTAATTGAAGGAGCTAAGAACACTTTTTATGCGATATTGTCACTGATTTATCCCCAGAAGCGCTATGTCATGTTTTAATATAATTTACTATTACCTTTTATTTGCTTATTGTGAACATTTGATGGGAGGAGACGTATTCCAAAAAAAAAATCCTTAGAAACAAACAAGTGTGATAATTGTCTTCATTTTCGTCACAGAAGAAAAATGTGCAAATAAATGCCTTGTCCAAAAAGTAGAAAAAAAATTACTTGAATGACATTTTGCTCTTAAGTGTCTCCGACATAAACCGCAAAAAATTCACAACTAGATATATCCTACCAGAAGAGCATTCACCACAATGATGCCAGATCATCTGCATTGCTACAGTTGCGTTTTGGTGACATTTGCCAGCTCAGGTGTGCCAAACACATCAAATGGTAAAACAGAAAATCCAGAGGGTCCATTTGAACGTGAACTTGCAAACGTGTGTGTTCCAGTTATTATCCAAAGAACTTCAGCAGTCAAAACAGCAGGCAGAAAATCAAAACTGGAAAATAATGCAACGACCTTTTGTCCAAAAGGGCAAAACCACACCATAAAAAGAAACAATACCATTATTGAGACAAAGAGAAGAGAAGTGAGAGAGTTTAAAAAAAATCAGTACACCCAAAGATTTTGCAACTGTGAGCAATCTGAAATGTGAAGTGAAGGCAATCAGATGACAGATCATGGAACTGACTAGAACACTTGAAGAAAAATGAATCTATGGTGAGTAAAGATGGCACAGTTAAACTGCATAAATACGCATATTCGTGTAATATGCACTGGAGCACCAATGCCCTGTCGACCATGTGTCAGACTTTGACAGAATTGTGGCTTAAGAGTTCACTGACCAAACCATTAACGCAAGGAGGGTAGAGAGTGTATTTTTTTCTGTCATCTGTCACAGATTTTTACTCCTATCTTGTTTTGTATTACAAATTTGTTCCATTTGAAGGTTTTAATGAAAATAAAACTATAAAATTTAGTTGATCTCTCCAATGTTATTAAATGTGTCATGTCAGCATCTACCAATCACACAGAATGATAATGACAGATCCACGTGCTCGCATAAATTTAATTACAGTGTGGTGAATCTCCATATTGTCCTTGCTTTCAATCACAAATCCTCACCCGTGCCTTACACTGTGTTCAAAATGTGTTCCATTCTTGTTGTTTGTGAAGCAAAATTAGATGCCTTTCATTGGATGGTGCATGTTGCATTGCTAAATTCATCAATGATGGGCCTTGGATCTATCATCGACTAAAAAAGTGACATATTTCATGCTATCTTTCGAGGGCTGTCCCCGGGATTCTTTATTTCTAACTAATTAGAGAGCTTACTGCACAAAAAAGCAAGATCCTGAGTTTTGCAGTGGTATAAAACGTCATTGCCATGATGTCAGTCACAGAAAAACATTGGGGTCCCAAACGGGCAAAGTTACTTTCGTTTTTGCGTAAATTTCGGACTCATCTAAATTGTAATAACGGATGGTTGTAAAATAATTGCAATGATGGCAGTCACAGAGAAACATTGGGGTCCCAAACGGGCAAAGTTACTTTCGTTTTTGTGTAAATTTCGGACTCATTTAAATTGTAATAACGGATGGTTGTAAAATAATTGCAATGATGGCAGTAACAGAGAAACATTGGGGTCCCAAACGGGCAAAATTACTTTCGTTTTTGAGTAAATTTCGGACTCATGTAAATTGTAATAACGGATGGTTGTAAAATTTTTATCTGTTTGACAGGGAAATGCTCCTTTGAAACACAAAATGGCAGAAGCCAGTTACCACAAGTACTATTTAAGTTTGTGTACGATAAATGTACATGCTGGCAGCTAAATAAACAAAGAGGCTAATGGTGAGCTCATGAATGTTCGCTTGTGGTGTGAGCCAGTACACTCCCAAACGCTGGCAAATGATGTTCAGAGTATGTTTTAGTGTACTCGCTTGCAGTGTGCCAAGGGTCTGCTTTGCAAGCAGGGGAAGGTGTGTATTTGAGTCAAACTGGAATACATAACTTGCTTGCCTTGGCAATCACATCATCAGTTAGTCCAATTGTGCGAATAGTAATGGCTGGCAGCATGAATAACTAGACTTCTGCCCTCTTTCTCTTATCTCCTGGATTAAAGAGGTGCTACATCCAAGCACAATCGCAAGGATGGACCATGAAATGGGCATCCTAAAAGACATTCAAGCAGGCATTTTGGTGTCGCAGAACTCAAACTGTACCATTGCGTTTGACACAACTGCAAAAGATGGTGACCATGCCAATAAGGTGCATACCTCAACAGCGATGCATGAAGGACGCATGTACACTACTCTTGGTGTTGCCCACTAACCTTAAAGCACTGCAGTTGATTATATTGAACATATCCATGATAGCTTGCATGACAGTCTTTGTGGAATGGTCTGGGTGTGACGGGGCTGCTGTTTTGACAGATGCACAACAGAACACTTCCAGCACAATTACTGACAGGGCTGCTGTGTACCACTGCTTGGTACAAAGTCTTTTGCAAGAAATAGGCAGAAACATAGTGGAGCTACGCTGCAGTGTTCATCTGTTGGACAGCATACCTTCAAAAGCCTGTATCGTGTTGAAACCCACAACACCAGGAGTTGAACAGATTGTCATAGCCCAGATGCTGTCACTTTGAATGTGAATACAATTGCATTACAAGCAGGGAAAGGGGGATTCTGGAGGCTTTAAGTCCTACTTTAGGCACGCAGGTGTGGCCTCAGCAAATTTCTACATAATGTGGGATATCGAATCCACATATTGTGCCAACTAGCAGGAGCATGCATCCAATTTCTTGATGGACTGCAAACATATCTGAGCAGACTCTGGTCACTTGCAAGTGGTCGAGGATCTGCCTTGATAAATGTTTTGAACATCTTCAACCAGCTGGCAGTTTTGGCACCGTTTGGCATAGTGTTTACAGCCCCATGAATGAAGTTGTTTTACACTGATGAAAACAGTGTTCATCACCTGGGGAATAACCAAACATGAGAGATTCAGTTGACACCCTGCAGCGTATCAAGGTAAAGCCTGGGCTCATCACAAGTGGGTTGACGTGTTTTGGGATCTGATATTGGATGAAACTGTCTGTGGTATACACTGGCTTCCGTCACACTTTCAGATACCTGTCTGTAACTTGTAACAGATCTGTGTGATGGCTTCTTTCAGCTCCTGGAAAACAAGTCGCCATTAAGTACGACAGTTTGACCTGCAGGTCACACTGTCATACTAAATGAATGGGAGCAATGCCTTCATGCTCACTGAATAATGACTATGTTTCAAAGTTGTGTATATGCAACAAAGCAGCGGAACTTGTTTCACATGTTACAGTCAACTCCTACTATTATCAGTCTTCTATTACACTTGACAGATGGCAAGTACTTAGTTTGAAGAATACATTATTATTTTTGTTGTGACGGAAATTTTAACCATCATCCCCACAACTGGGCAGATTGGGAATTGTAAACAAACACCTGTACACTTCATGTTCATCAGCAAAGGTGACCAAGTTGGCTGCGGACAGAAACAATTTCTTTCTTTCTTTCCTTCTTACTATTTGCATTACTATTATTGGATTTGTGGAGGCGTGGTGACTGTCACGCTTCCTTTAAATATCTATCTATCCATCTATCTATCCATCTATCTATCTATCTATCTATCTATCTATCTATCTATCTATCTATATATATATATATAAATATATATATATATATATATATATATATATATATATATATATTCATTTTGAAGTGAAGACTAGTAAGATCGTAATAAATTGAGCATCTCTTTATTTAGAACATTCCCGCTAAATGATTCCTATCTTCAAGGAACAATCCAGATTAAAATGTTCATCTGTTAGGTAACGATGTGTCCTTATTTTGTTATGCTGTTTTTCCCAGATATATGCATCGTAAAACAGATTATGCTACCAGATGGCCACTGAAGATAACGATAGCTATGTGGCTCAATACCTGAGGCATGAACACAAATTCTGATGCATTTGATAAAAAGAGAAATCCATGAAGAGGCAAATATAGTGGTCGTGTGCCGTACTTTAAATCTTTTTACAACAGCAATTGCACTGACTTAAAAGTCAGTGCAATTGCTGTTGTAAAGAGATTTATTAGCACTTGCCCAGTGAACACTTACAAATATAATTTTGAATCCATAGGTACTCAGCGTATTAATAATGTTCGAAATCCTAGTGACAAGTTGGCTAGAAATCAATCTGTCTGTCAAGAACTAACAAAATGGGAAACGAAATCCGTCATACATGTATGAATTACATCACACTGGTAGCAAATTTATTTTCATCTTTATTTGTCAGTAGCCGGTGGTATGATGACACAGCTGGCTCATCAACAAATCCAGAGAAATTGAGACCTCCGTCACTAATTCCATGCAACTTGTAACCCAGAATGCATAGTTTTCTCATTAAAAAATCATCCCACTTTCTTTGTGGGCATTATGTCTTTCCACTCCTTTTAGAATCCATGTAAGCATATTGATTTTTTTTGCCGGGCTTTTTGTTTAATCCATTTTTATATTTTTGTAATAGACTTCCCGATTGATGATTATGTTTAGCCCATAAAATGAGGAAAGCTGCAGGACTGGCGATTCAGACACTAAGGATTACAGTAACCACTTACTTCCAGCAACGTCTTTTACTAGAATCATTCCCTTTCATTATTGTAGCATTTAGACTGTCCTTTTTTGAAGAGCAAGCTATTTAGCTATGCCCTGCATGAAGGACATTTGTACATTATTTCTCCACAAGCACCTTTTAACCCCAGGTGCTGATTCCACATTGTTTTGTCGCATCTTCTGTGCAGCCATCTTTGGCAGATGTCACACTAAATCAACAGAAGAAATTCTTTGTACTTCCACCACACACAAAACAGAAAACGTCATCAGACATGGTGGTAGATGCCATAGACTCACAATTAACTGATGCATGATGCTGCAGGGTGTGACAAGTTACAGGTATACCAATAATAGTGGCACCATCAGGTGTAGATGTACTTTGGCAGCTTAGGGTGGATGTCGTCTCACTTGAAATTGAGCATGTCGATATTGATGTCAGTTATGCTTTTCATTTTTACATTGCTTAATTTTCTTTCTTGAAATATGCTGTTGTGTGTTGTTTTATGTGTGTGTTTGGGGGTTGTGTTTTTTTATTGTTTGTTTTGTTTGTTTGGTTTTGTGTGTGTGTTTTTTTTTTTTTGTTTTTTGTTTTTTGGTTTGTTTTTTTGTTTGTTTTGTTTTTTCTTAAATCGTTCCCTTCTTCATGGATATAATTGTTTACAACTAGCTTCATGCCCTGTGGTTAACTTCATGGCCTGTGGTTGAATGTCCCTGTGGGTGCAGTGTCAGCGGTTGGCATCTGCAAGGCCGTTTTGCTAAATTGGGTGAATAATGGCTTTCTATGTGAAGCAAATGAAGAAACATTTAAATACTAACAAATAAATTTGTGAAGTTCCGAAAAATAGATAAAGATCATAGGTGCCCGAGGTTAGATGTCTATATAAGCTTTCTCTGTTGCTATTTTTGTTCACACTGACTCGGTAATGTGTGGATGAAAGTACTATTTTAGTTCACATGAAGACATGTGCTTTGAGACTGATGACTATGGACTTAAGTGGGGGAGGGTTTTTTTGGGGGGGGTTCTTTGTTTTTGTTTCTTCCCCCTGGAGTCTATTGCATATTTGTTCAATGAATATACTTATAAATTTCCCTATGCACATCCCTCGGATTTAGTTCTTCCTCCATAGTGAAATATTTGGGTTTGTTGTCACATTCTTTGGTGAACTGGTGAACGATGCCTGCACTACCGTTTTGGTGTAGACGACCTCCAGCAGAAACGTCATCCCAATGGACAAAGTGCACTATGTGATGGAAGGTAGAACGAATAGTTGGGTGGTCCATAATTGATTCCATCACTGCCTCCGGAGCATGTGATGAACTGTTGTGTGACCTTGTTCAATTCCTGTGACCTTATGACATTTTTACCTTTTGACATCTGCTCCAGTCTATTAGCTCAACTTTGTATCCAGCTCTTACATTTCTCATTTTAAAATTCTATAAGTATTCATTCATTTGTTCATGCATGTCTGTAGCTGGGACTACCACTCCGGCTGGTTTTCCCCCCAGCCATCTGCCAATATTGCATTTGGAAAAATTTCATGGCTGCTCTTTCACATATCAGACATCATCTTTTGGCTTCTTATCACAGCTATCTTCATGCCAGCGGTAAGCAACATTTATATGCTACTCTTCCTCCTCCTCCTGCTTCCCTTCCTCCTCATTTCGTGCCTCCTTATTGTAGACATCAAAACTTTGACAGTTTTTTGCCACTTGAAGTGGCACCCTCATGGGTATAATACATAGTAACTGCAACAGCGTGTGGAATGCACAGTTAAGGGTGGAAGTTTTTCACTATTATGTCCTCCTTGCATTAAAGCCCAAACCCATCCCCACCAACACCAACCCAAGGTCAACAGACAGGTAACCAGCTTCATAAATGCTGGCGCCCTTGAGAACAACCGACGGTGATGTTTTTCCCCCATACTTGTGTATGGTCAAAGCGTAACTTACCATGACTGGAATTTGTTTGTGTACCATCACATCTTTCTTAATGACCTTGTCATACCATAGAAATATATGGGGATCGAGAACATGGCATTCTTTTATTGCTTTAAAGTAAATTTCAACAAAGCTGTCATATAAGAAAGTGACCTTAAGTTCAAGTCCTTTGACACCCTCACGTGGTTAGGTTTGCCTCCAGTATTTAATGAGCATTGACCTGAAGTTTTAAATAGGACTTTGGCGGACTTTGCAATACCGCAATTGATATTTTTTCCTCCATCTGCAATGTAGATTTTGCTGTCACCATGCTGTGGTAAAAGTGTCGGCATTGTAGATACAAAAAGACTGTACGGCCACAGGTTCATGTTCCTGGTGGACGCTGAGCTTCGCCTGGATGTTGGATACCTGAATGCCTTTAACCATGTTCCCAGTAAAATGTAAAATAAACTGCTGCAATAAAGCATCGTGGACTGCACTTCACACCATGACCACATACTAAAAGGGGGAAAAGTGTCTACAACACAGACTTTTTCTTCTTTCTCTCTTTCTCTCTCTCTCTCTCTCTCTCTCTCTCTCTCTCTCTGTTTCTCTTGTTTGATTTTGTTTTTGCTTTTTGGTTCTTGGTTTTTTTGCATGTTAATTTTTGGTAAACAAATTTAGGATTTTTTCAAAGGATGGGGATGGCATCTTACTGGTTACTTTTATATTCTTGTATCCTCCTATAGACATATTTCACAGCAAAATATGATTGCACTGCCAAATTGATCGCACAATATACATGTAAAGAGATATTCTTTCTTTCTTCTTCTAAGTGGTCTTGTGCTGGAATAAATCAGATCAGAAGGAAAATGAACGTGTAATTTCACATAGGGGTGGGTGCCTTTTTGTAGGGGGGGGGGCAATTCTCTGCAGGATTTTTTTTTTACTTTTAGTAAAGAAATGGTGGATTAAATTAAATGGTTGTGCATCTAATAGGGTATGTTTCCTTTTATCTTTTTCATCCTTTCATATACAAGACAACCAATGTAAAGTGAGTCTTTCAAACTCTTACTCACTAAAGCTGGACATCCTGTGCATAGATATACAAAAACATATAACATGTTCGGGTCTGTCAACTTATCTTTGGTACAGTGTAAAATTAAATGTCCTGGAAGGTGTTACCTATGGAGATTTTTGTTTGTAGAGAAAAGGATTGTGTATAGGAAAAGTTATGACACAGGATCCTATATCTTATGTATCTATCATTTGTTGGTTTTCATACCAAGAATAACTATGAAAATTGATTGTAAAATAACCAGTTTATTACTCTTATACATAGAGGAAAGAGGAAGTACGAAGTTGATATCAAGCAAAATATGCACACAGCCATCAATACTTATGATACCCTTAGGTTTTTAGTTGTTGCACTGGCAGTAGAGTCATCAAAGATCTCCCACTGCAAAAGTAACATTGAACTGCAAGTTGAATAAAATGTATCTGAGTGTGTATTGCACATAAACTCATTATATAAAATTTGATATATCATTTGGTATGAAAAAGTCTCAACATATGTAGTACACAACTGAAGTCATATTGTATATGACCTGTTCAGATGAACTTGACTTCTTTTTGGATTAATTAAACATATTCCCACTTATGTCCCATATAAGGAAAACCAGAAAGGTTGGGATAAAGTCCACTCCCTTTTTTCAATACACACTGGGTCATCACTTCCTGTTGATGAATTACTGCTCTGTGTCCTTGCATAAGTGACAAGTTGCGTTGTAAATATTCTGGGAGATTGCTCCTAGATTGGCAAAACACTTTCAAGAGCTTCTGTACTTGGATCTATTTATCCTTGCATTTTCAACTCTTGCATTCTGTCCAATTTCAAGAAACTTATGATCATACAGAATCACACAGATGTCAGGCAGACAGTGAGAGCAGGCTGCTGTCTCAGATTGGCATGTCAGCTCTACCACATGAGGCTGTGCAGTACTGCAAGCTGCTGCTTCTTCAGTGGGTCTCTAAAGCTTGCATCTTCTCTCTGAAGGTTCAGCAGACTTTCTTTTTTTTTCTGGTTGATACCTGCAATAAGTAAAAGAGAAAAATCACTAAACTGGAAATTTATTCCCAAAATCACGCATGTAAACAGCTGTAGCCGTGGAATATCAAAATTTCGGAGTTGGAGTAAGCAAAATTTTACTTAGTTTACTTTCCAGTATGTTACATCCTTTTGACCTAAACATATCTTCTGTGGCTTTCTTCTGTTCACAGGCAAGAAAGTAAGTCACTTGTTGAGTGTCCATGTTTTTCAGATACATATGAGTAGAATTTACTACTAAAGATATAAAAAATGTCTTGATCAATGGGAACCAGATGTGGCCTATTGGTTGTTGATTATCCTATCAGTGGTTGAGTTGAGTAGCCCATTGGTAAGTGCAATGAAAGCTGAAGGAATTGGATTTGGTAAATAAACAATACTTTGTATTGAAGTTTTGAAATAACAATGCAAATGCAACAAGTGCTAAGGAGATTATAAATTCAATCATTTGTTAATACATTATAGCAAGGTTTCACTAACATAATCCCCCCAAGCCAAACATGTTCCTTATTTCTATAGAAAACAAATATCCCTACATCAGTATTCTACACACATGTATTTTATCACTAGTCAGATTGATAGCTAATAGAAACAACTACAGAGAAAGCTGAGATCACATGTATATATAAAGTCTTGAAAATGATATACATACTCAAAAGAAATGCTTAAGTGGTGGCACAGAAAAGACCCACCAATACAACAGAAGTACTTTGCCAAGCAGACAGACAATTGAATGTAGATTTGAAAATGACTCCAAGAAGCAGTCTTTTGAGTCAAAACCTACAACAAGCTAAAGCAAGCACCAGATTTTGTACCAGATACATACAATATAACAGACCCATAGTTGTGAATATGTTGACAGACTACATGAACAATACAGTTATACACAAGAACCAAAGTACCATGCGTGACACACACATCACATAGAAAGTTACAATAATGACACATTGACATTTTTGATAAAATTATACACTAAGGAGATACTATGTATGAATTGCATAGTAGCTTGTGTGCTTTGAAGTGGAATGAAAATATGAACAGGCCCTTTACATCTATGAGTGCTAAACAAGTTTCCAATCATCCAGAGATACGCCTCACAAAGAAAATATAGGAAGCAAAGACATTTCACTATGTGAAAAAAGCATAGGACTTGCTTACCAAGGTTGAAAATACATCTTGCGGTGAAAGTGAACCTCTTGAAGAAGATTCTGATATTGAAGAGGACTATGAGTATTGCAAAACTGTTCATACATCGACTGATTTTTCTGAAAAATTGAGTCTAAAGGGTTTTAAAGACCTGTGATGATTGAAGGACTCAGAAGTGTTTAAATTTTTGATATATACAATCAGGCACTCATCTCTATGTGAAAATGCATGTATCTATTCACTATTTTCACAGAAAAAGGGCTGAACAATGGACTCCAACGGTGATTTGTAGGACAACAAAATAAATAGAAGAAAAAAGAAAAGACTCGCTAGAGTTCCCAGAAAGAAAGGCTTGTGGCTGAGCATACAACTTAATCTGCACATAAAAATATGTACCATGCATATTTATGTACAGTATTAAAATGTACTGTAGTTCTAGAAATTTTCGCGCGTGTTTAATTTCGCGCAAACTCATTTTTTCTGAAATTACAGAATTCTCGCGCATTTTACTTCCGCGCAATCCAATGCCATCAATGTAATGAAATACAATGCAACTTATTTTCGCGCATTTTAATTTCCCGCTTTAAGTGGTAGCGCGAAACTAAATCGAGCGCGAAAATTTCTAGAACTACAGTATGTATCTAAATGTATATATCAGTCTAATAAACTAAATTTCATCCTACATGGTATTACAATTTTCTATGGGGAAGTCTGAGAGGTAGAAGGATGAAATAATGTATACCTAATGTTTGGTAGTGGATACAGAAGGAAGAAATGAATGTAACCTGTAAAATGATGTACTAATTTTTCAGGTACTTGTATTTGGAGGAAAACATATTCCTCATATTTCAATTTGAAACTGAATTACATTTTAGACTTAATATCTTTAACTACGAGTTTCAGTATGTATTTTTGATATACTAAGCAGTATGTCTACGGTAACAAGGTGCCATTGCCAGAAGTATTGATGTAGATCTGGGTTCCTGTCACTCTCACTGTTGCTTTTTGGCAGGAAGTATCTTAGTAAATAATACTAGACGGGCAGTATCTTGCTTGACTGTTTTCATTTTTATCTTCTAGTTAATATTATTGCTAGACATATTGTAGTCTGCCTGTTCCAGCACAATTATTTCGATACATTGACAATATAATTGCAGTTGCAATGTGCAATTGCCAGCCTTATAAAAGCTTAGAGCGGGGCTGATGTCACCTCCAGTGTTTTATATGGCATATGATGTATCTCAAATTGACACTAAACGGGTAAAACTTGGAAGTTGAACTGTTTCCATTTTATCTCCTAACTAATATCAATGCTAGACATATTGTTTACTTGCTGCTTAAGCACGTTGTTAGATACATTGACAATATAGTTACAGTTGCAGGGTGTCATTTCATTGCCAGCACCATGAAGGCTTTGAGCTGCATTGATGTCACCCACTGTCTTATATGGCATGATGTATCTTTAAGTTGACACAAGGTGTGTAGGATTTAGACAAATTTTGAGTAAAATTTAAAATGGCTCCCTCTAACTTGATTTGCTACAAAATATAATGCAACAAGGCAAATCATCGAAATCGTTTCTTAGAAACTGCAAACCATTATCTGTATCTTGACTCATTAGTTTAAATCCTGATTAAGTAACAAAAGATAGTCTTACGTCCCTCTTTCCTTACTTCCTCCTTTCCTCCATTCTTACTTTTTTCCCTTCGTGTGCCCACAGGAGAGGAAAATGGAAAACAAAAGGAATTTGAGAATTGAAGCTGATTAAGGGAAAACACAGAGAATTTTATTTCGATTTATTTGGCAGTGAAGGCACGGCTGTTTGGAGTGGCTGGAGATTATTTTGGAATATCATTTGATAAATTGTGCAGGTACCCTGCCGTTTATTTACTTTTTTGTGCTTTCTTTAATTTTTTGTTCTGTCTATCTTTTAGGGAATTTCATTTTATATCTGGCGGCGACGGCACGGCTATTGGGTCGGCTCGAGGCCGTTATTTTGTAATATTCTTTTGTTCTATTTTTCTTTCTTTCTTTCTCTCTTTCTTTCATTCATTCATTAATTCTTTCTTTTTTCAATATAATTAGTAACAGCGTATCATGAAGTATTGCTCAAATTAATGAGTGAATTTCTCTTATTATTATAATTTACGATTCATAGCTTAAGTAAACAAGGGACAATATTTCTGTACACTATAGTTTATATATATATATACACACACACACATATATATATATCTATATATATATATATATATATATATATATATATATATATATATATATATATATAAACGATTGTCATTGGAATTGTGATACAGTACTGTGCAAAGTAAACAAGGGACATTATTTCTGTATAGATAGATAGATAGATAGATAGATAGATAGATAGATAGATAGATAGATAGATAGATAGATAGATAGATAGATAGATAGATAGATAGATAGATAGATAGATAGATAGATAGATAGATAGATAGATAGATAAACGATTGTCATTGCAGTTGTGATATAGTAATGTACCTTTTGTTATTACTGACAGAATGTTCATTTGTTATAATAACTTGTAATTATTCCATCTATTTACAAATATACTGCTTACCATATTTCCCATATGCCATATTTAAATTCTATGTAAAAACTTTTTTTAAGCTAAAAGGATCGGACATACATTAATGATTTTGAAAAGTGTTCGGGTTGATTTTTACTGTCTGGATGAGTCTGGTTCATAAATCAAGTGTTGGTGAAAGGACCAACATTTAAAGTTTGATGTTTTGTATCCACCATCTCCTTTCACAATTTGAAAGGGGAAACTATTATCATGTACATTCACAGATTTGAAAAGGGGAAGCATATTATAATCTTAACTGATTTGATTTAAAATCGGTGCAAGTTCTGAATTTGCATACATTGAATAAAATAATGCAATAATCAAAACGAACTGCATTAAGACAGCAGTAAATTATAATAATTTAGGGTAGCTCCAGAATCTAAGCAAAACGGGCTAAACCATTCCCAGAACTGAGGGATTTTAAAACAAGTAACAAGGTCATTAAATCTAAACAAACACGAGCATATTCTTGTACCAGTTTTCATGTACACAAAACGCACAATTTGCGTGAAGTCTAATAATTATTTCACAAAAAACAAAAGTGGTAACATGTTTTATGGAATTAATATATATGTGTGTGTGTGTGTGTGTGTGTGTGTTACAGGAATTTGTTTCTTTTAAATTGTGCATTTTGATCAGCAACAGGGGGTCACAACAGGCTGAACCCGTCACTGATTATATAATGTGCTCCACCTCTGCATTTACTCGGGCGCCGGTACCCGCCGAGACCACCCACCCTCCGCCCCTGGCAAAGTGTCAAACAGTTGATCCCGAATCCAATTTTAAGTACCCAACTACTCTCAACATAAATAAACAAATTATAGATCTGTGTGTATTTCTGCCTTTTTCTCTGTAATGCCCTTCATTCCTTTTTTTCTTTTTCTCAAGAATAGGCAACTTGTCGAATGGTGGAATAATTATACTGTACTTAGAAAAAAAGCAAGTTAAACTAGAAAAGAGATGCTTCAAAGCAAATCTTTCTGTGCGCCTTCAAAGGTTGTGAATTTAAATGCTACAACTTTTGTCCTTTGGTACTTCACATTCCATTAAGCTTATGGTTGGATGAAAATTTCGTAGTCCAAATGACCTTGACCTT
This sequence comes from Hermodice carunculata, assembly GCA_964020975.1. Lineage (NCBI taxonomy): Eukaryota > Metazoa > Annelida > Polychaeta > Eunicida > Amphinomidae > Hermodice > Hermodice carunculata. Next base: position 659,620 of record CAXHWN010001621.1, on the reverse strand, counting down.
TGAACTTCAGAGGTCACATGTAAATTGCAAAATTTTACAATATCCACAATTTAAGCCCAGCATTAACCAAATCAGATTAAAGTTGACCAAGTTATGGCAAGATGAAACTTTCAAAGGGCCAAATGACCTTGATCTTTGCCTCTTAAAGGTTATATGTTCTTATAAAAATATGCAGTGTTTAATTGCAATACCAACCATTTGAGTCCAATACGATTAGAATGGGATGGAAATTGGCCGAGTTATGGCTGGATTAAAATGTCAAAGGTCCAAAGGACGTTGGCCTTTGACCTTTAGAGGCCAAATGTATTTTTGTAAATGTGCAGTGTTGCAATAGCTACAATTTCAGCCCAACATGATCAAAAGTGGATAAAAATTGACCAAGTTATGGCTAGAAGAAGGCCACTACGAAAGTGGCTTTTGACCTTAAAATGCCATCTACCTGAAGTGAACCTTTAAAATAACATTTTTGATCTGAAATTGACCTTTGACCTTGACATGACCTTTGACTTTGACATGACCTTGACATTTGAGAAGACTTTTGCTTTAATATGATCGAACTACAATACACGCACAACCACATCTACTATAGTATATGAAATATTGAAGATTTAAAACTTTAGTTAGCCCTCATTTGCATTATTTTGAAAAGCATTACCTCTCATTATAAAAAGGCAAGACTTCATCTATTGAAGTATGATCGAGCCAAGTTTGGAATTTTTACTTTTAATACATTTCAAATGAAATGTCGGACAAATTTGCCTAGAAAGAAAGAAGAAAGAAATAGAGAATTCCTAGAAAAACGATATGTCTGTGTTGGCATACAGACAGAAAAGTTAATACGTTTCTACGTATCATTTCAGTAAGGGGTTTTGCCGCGGTACCCGGGTCCCGGATATTGAGCATTATCTTTTTGCGGGTCCCGGGACCAGAACTTTTTCCCCCAAAATCAATGCACTATACTCCTGCACTTCACTCGACTTTGTTTTACTCTCGAGGACAAACCCGTCAGACCTAAAAAACACATTGAAATACGAACTTCCGGTCCAAGCTCCAGGTTACTTTTTAATATTGTGATCGCTGCGGTCGTACATCGTTGGGGAGGAAAGTGTTGCTGAGTTTCAAAGGCTTTTTCAGCTAGCAGAGTGCAAGTTTCAACATAAAAGGTAGGTTCATTTTACGAATTAAGTGATACGGCCGGAACACATGCATGCATTGTGTGACGATAACAAGATGAGTATATGAAATTTATTAATCATTTAATGCAACATGAGACTGACCCCAAGCAAAACTGAACGTTGCTTCATTTCAAGCTGACGGCCTTGTGCATATTGTGATTACCGCACAGCGTTGACCACTCGCGAAAAATGAACATTTGCGAGTGGCCGTCAACGCTGTGGGGTTATCATAATATCCACCCCACAGCGTTGACGGCCACTCGCAAATGTTCATTTTCGCCTGTGGTATATATGTACCTACACATGCGCTAGCATGTAACACATATACCCAGAGTTGTATGAGCTCGTGGTCATCAAGATTAAATTTTAATCTTAGTCAGAGGTGTGTACGGGCAAATAGGCCAAGAGGTTAGTCATCTCCATGGCTATGAGAAGGGCGACATTTTGGCCATAAAACGCATAAAGGATTTTGCGTTTTGAAATTCACGGGGAAAAAAAGCGAAACATGGTTATAGTGAATGATCCAAGCCCGTATTATCGTTCACCGAGGCTTCCGCAAGCGTGTGGTGTCCTCTGACCCGGTTTTGGGACCTTTGCTAGCCGTACCTGCGATTACACTTGAACATACAGCTGTTGACCAGTAAAATATTTTAGACTATGCTTCTAACTGAATAATAACCTATTTCTGACAGCATAATGCATTCCTACAGAACTCGTATACAAATGCATGTGCTGTCTTGATAAAATCCAGTAGTGTGTACATTTATTTTATTGTCGACGTCGTAGTCAGGTGTATCTCACAAATAATGCACGGGTACAGAGACTGAAAATACGCCTACCGTTCTAAAAACTTATATTTCTTTCCCGTTACTTTTGTTCCACGACATACCAGCCACCGTCTTCGTTCAAGAATTGTTGCAGATTTGAAGGGGTGCAACAATATTGCCCCCGGAGTCGACCATGCACCAAGGCGGCTGGCACGTCCTGGAGCAAAAGTAAACGGAAACAAGGGATCTCCGATCGCAAGAGATTCCTGAGGGGATACCCCCCACCCGCACTCCTACTTCAGTTATCTCACCTTGTAGCACCTTGACCTTTGATCTTTAAAGGCCACATGAGAACTACGAAATTGTGCAGTGTTACAATAGGTACACTTTGAGTCCAACATGATCCAAATCTCCTGAATATATGCTGATTATGACCGGGTGAAAATTCCACTTTAAAGGGCCAAATGACTTTGACCTTTGACCTTAAGAGGTCACATATAAATTACAAAATTAAATTGTTCAGTGTGACAATAGCTACATCCAATTAGCCCCTTTATATATTGAAGTTCGGGGGAATAACCCGGACCCCACCATTGAAACATTATCTTCACCTCCCTCTGAAAATAGGTGCAAATTTCAGTTTGACTCCATTATGTTCATGTGTATTCTTTATGGTAAAATTTCAAATACATAATGAATAAAATATATGTAAAATAATCTTGGAAGTTTGGTATTTAACATGTTTGTGTTGCTTAACAATAATAAACAAATGAACGTTTCGGGAGTAGTATTAGGCCTTGTAGTAACACAGAAATCCCCCCCCCCCCCCAACGCCCAAGACGTGCAGAACTCAGTGCCACGGATTTGGCCAACTTCGCTGGTGCTGCCCCCCCCCCCCAAAAAAAAAAAAAAAAAAAAACCTGGCGTGCTTGCATACTGAAATGTACATACTGTGAAGAGCACTCGCAGATTGTATGAAAAAACCCCCTAAAAATGTCGATTAAGTAGGTCCTATTCCTGACTCTAGTATCGTAAAATTCAGACACCGATATTTTCTGTACTTTTGCGTGTAAGCAGTCTCATGAAGACACCAATTATTCACGGTTTCAAGTAATAATAAGAAGATTAAACAATAAATTAAAAGACATTGGTTTTATTAACATCTAAATTCTTTCAACAAATAAGAAGCAATTGGGCACGCTTTGTTTGCATCTGCAGTGATTGCGGTGCTCGGGGATTCACTCTGAGGTCAATCTATTTTTGTAAAGATGTGTTCCAATTTCGAAAATAAGCAACGTCATTGAATGAGGCTCCTTCAGTGCAGCACATATCAACAATTTTAACCATTAAATGTAAATTCATCACAAATAAAAATGTTTGCAAACACTGTCAGTCATTGCGTAGTATGATATCCTATTATATCCATTGTAAATTTCTAAAATCCTAGCGTTCTGTGAGGCCGTGGCTTTCATCTTCAGGGCCAGGTTTGCCGCGAGTCCCGGGAGGAATGCGGTCCAGGGAACGTCACCCCACACCCGTAGGCAACAGTACAGGCCTAAATAGATGTGAGCGTTATTGCACTCCCTGCGCATTGAGGTAGCGCTAAAAAATTAATCGTGCCATGGCCTTCGCCTTTCGGGCCAGGTTTGCGGAGGCAACTGCATTGAGGTAGCACTGAAGAATTTAAACGTGAAGTCTTTGGGAATCAAGTGCCAATTAAGAATAAGCATAGGGCCTGTTGTCAGTGATCCTCCGGTACTGAAGAGATAATTTAAATGGAAGTGCAGCATTGTTCATTTTGTTGAAAACCATCTGGAGTGATTTGGCTTTTATATGCACAAGGTTTGTGGATTGTTGCGTGAAGGGTGTATTATATATTTATATGCAATATATTATGTGTCCCGGTTGGTGAAACCAGAGTTATGACCTTCCAAATATTGGGAAAAAAACTGGAAAAGGTCGTGACCTCGAAAATATAGGTGCTGGTGACAAGTGTCCAGTCAAGTGTAATCCTGCTAGAATGACGACTTGTTGGCCCCAGCCGTCTCTGAGATTACGCGTACATTTTTATTTATTTCGTAAACGCGCGACTTTTTTTTTGGGGGGGGGGGGAATAACCTTATTACCTTAACCTTCAAACTTGACGGGGTAGTAGGGCTGATGATTTTCCGCGATCGCGGAAATTTTTTCCGCGGAATTTCGCGCAACGCGGTCAGATTTACCCTGCCGGTGGTATGAATAAAAAAAAAACATGAAATAAAGTACAGTTTTCACGTATTTACTTGAATTGATGATGCCCTATCTTTGGCATGACTTGCCAATAAGAACCAAGTACCAGCTGAGATAGATAAGTTCAGGTCAGCATTAAAGATCTGGAATGGATCGGTTTGCAGATGAAACACCTGTAAATATCACGTTAGCACTTACAGATACTAGCTTAAAATCATCGAACTTATATCTTTACTTCGAACTGGTAAACATATTGGGGCGGGTGGTGTGGGTCTCCCTGGTGTATGTGGGCCAGGGTTAGGTCCTTCTCGGCCCCAGTCTGCGTGTCCTGGGGAGGTCCGCTGGAATCCAAAATTCGCCGCCAGTGTGTGGTGACTTTAATAAGCATTCTGTACAACTGAAAGAATTTTATTCGGTTTCAAATGATATATTGTTTTATTTATAAACGATGTGATGTTAGGTAAAGTTATTTTAATTTATCAACTATATTTATCATTTGCCAACGTTTTTGCAGCCAATTCATATTTTGGTTATAGTAGGTTTGACCTTTAAGTGTTTGTTTAATAAGTTAATTTATTTATATTTATATTTATTTAAATGTGTCGATCACTTGTTTTAATTCAACAAGTTTTAACGTGTATTTAAATCTTAAAGCTCGCCGGTCAGAACAGCTTCGAGCTAATGTTTTCTCTGTAGGGACGAACCGAGGAAAAATTGAGTTGTAAAAAAAATGAAATAAAAATTAAAAAACAATGACAAACTAGAAAAGAGGATTTGTTTAAAAGCAATTCTGTGTGTGCCTTCATAAATTTTAAATATTAAATACTACAACTTTTGTCCTTCGGTACTTCACATTCCAATAAGCTTATGGCTGGATGAAAATGTCAAAGTCCAAATGACCTTGACCTTTGGCTTTTACAGGTCACATGCAATTGCAAAAATGTACAATGTTACAGTACCCACAATGTAGTCCCAACATGAACCAAATCAGATGAAAATTGACCAAGTTATGGCAAGATGAAACTTCCATAGGGCCAAATGACCTTGACCTTTGCCCTTTAAAGGTTACATGTTCTTACAAAAATGTGCAGTGTTTATTTGCAATACCTACAATTTTGAGTCCAATATGATTAGAATTGGATGGAAAGTGGCCGAGTTATGGCTGGATGAAACCTTCAAAGGTCCAAATGACGCTGACCTTTAGAGGTCACATGTAAGTTTCAAAAATGTGCAGTGTTACCATTACTAAAATTTGAGTCCAACATGACCGAAATTGGACAAAAATTGTTATGGCTAGAAGAAAGCCACCATGGAAAGTTGCCTTTGACCTTGAAGTGGCCTTTAACCTTGAGCTGACCTTTGACCTTGAGACGACCTCTACCTGAAGTGAACCTTGACCATTAAAATGACATTATGACCTTAAATTGACCTTTGACCCTGACATTTGAGATGACCTTTGCCTTGCTATGATCGAACTCCTATACACTCGGAACCACATCTAGTATAGTGCATAAGATATTGAAGATTTAAAACTTTAATAAGACCTCATTTGCATAATTTTTAAAAAGCATGACCTCTCATTATAAAAAGGCAAGACTTCATTTATAGAAGTATAATTGTGCCAAGTTTCGAATTTCTATGTAAAATACTTTTCAAATGAAATATCAGACAAACAGACAGACAGACACAGACAGACAGACAGACAGAAGGAAAGAAAGAAAGAAAGAAAGAAAGAAAGAAAGAAAGAAAGAAAGAAAGAAAGAAAGAAAGAAAGAAAGAAAGAAAGAAAGAAAGAAAGAAAGAAAGAAAGAAAGAAAGAAAGAAAGAAAGAAAGAAAGAAAGAAAGAAAGAAAGAAAGAAAGAAAGAAAGAAAGAAAGAAAGAAAGAAAGAAAGAAAGAAAGAAAGTTTTGGCACACAAACATAAAAAGGTCGGTAAGAGTGCCTTAGGGCCCAGACATTTAAGACAAGACCAGACTGCCTGTGCGGAATGAAAAGGCTTTCTCAAGTGTGACGGCATAAACAGCCAGTGCCGATTCTTCACAGGTAGAATGTAAAGTAGCAGTTCTGGCACACTTCCGGTCACTCTAAAGTTCATATTATTTATGAGGATAGCCACACCATGGAATGTGGCTGCGTATGACGTCAGAATGGCATGACGCAATCGTAGGAGAACATGTTAGGTCAGGAGTTCAGGGCAAGTGTAAACAGGTGAGGCATTATGATAAGGCATCAGACCGGAATGATATGTGCGACGAGGGTAACCCTCTTACGGAACCATGGGTCTGCCTGTCAGACACAACAGTGGAGCGTGTCCACACAGGGTGTACTCCGGCGATACAAGCGCTGAAACAACAAGTCACAGTTTGCTGTGTATACAAGCGTCGCTCGTCAGGAAATACTTTACAAATCTGCGTGTTAATTTGGCAACAAGGTAAGCGTGTAGGTCGTATGGGCATGGATCTTTTGAGGTAGTGCACTTTGTTGCCTGCTAAACATCCGTTCTTGGCGGTCTACTACCCCCCAGCGAACTGGGGGCCAACATAGTGTATCGCCCCAAGAAAGTCTGCTTAGGAGGCAATGCACTTTGTGACTTTCATGTTGACATGAGTATTTATTTCTTTTTTTTTTTTATGCAAGAAAAAGCATTTTTTTTAAAGAAAACGTTTGTCTAAATTTAAATTTTGAATTGAATTTCAAATTTTAGCACTTCTATTTATTTCCAATTAAACTTTGCAAAATTAACATGAAATAAAAAAAGCATACTCAAAGACTGACGTACAAGTAAGCTTATAATATCAAACTAAGGTTAGCATGAGTCTAAAATACTGCACCTCAGATTTTTCAAAAAGGTCTTAGATTTTTTTTTATAGGTCATTGATTTTCTTTAAATTGAATAAAATTTAATCAGCTTTAAAATTTGAACTAAACCCTAAATGAAAAATTGAGATACTGTATGGTAGCCAACAATGTGCTCTGTCTATTTTGATGAAAACCAAGTGTTTATATGTAAATGGGTTTTTTTTGGGGGGGGGGGGCTATGCTCAAAATATAAAAAAATATTGAAATTTAAAACCCAATTAGGTTTTAATGACTGAACTATTACAAAAGGTTTGATGCTGGTTTCACAGTTATCGAGATGTCTTCTTTCATAAAATACATAATTTTTAGCTGTGCTGACCTGAGGTCGCTACCTCATACAACCACTCATGTCAGTTCGTTCATAGACTTTTGCTGGCTGGCGCGATACCGTCCACAGTTTTCAAGTTAGCCCAATGTAACTTCCAGGACCAATTGGGTTTACCAAAATCTAGGTCCGTTTCGATATTGGTGGCCCCACCTACAACATATTCAATATAGGGGTCAAAATGAGAAACTCTTGTGAACACTCTAGCATATTTAATTTTTGTTGGATCTTGACGAAATTTTGTAGGATTGTGGTGGAGTTCAAATTCTTAGCTGTTGATGATACATGCGGCGCCACCTCTGATTTAACAAAAATTAAGAGCCAAAATATGCTTTAAGATATAAAATTCCATACCCGAAAAAGTAACTGGATTATGCTTGCTTAATTTATATGATATATAGACAATAGGCCATGCTAGAATGTCATGTAATATCAGTGACCTTGACTTATTATTGTAAGGTCAGCATGCCTGTAAATTTGAAAGAGGTTATTTTATAATGGCAGGGTGTAGCGTGGACATCAACGGCAAAGACGATTGAGCCCCCAGATCAATTTTTTTTTACATTGTACATAAAACTGTACTTTGTGACCTACTTTTCGGAGCACCGTGACCCAATAATTATGGAGTTTGGTACTGGCCCAAATTTATTGTTTTTTTTTCAGTAGCTCGAAAAGTTTTACACAATTAGAGCAAACAAACCATGTATGGAGAGCTGGATGTGGGGCGCATATTTTGCACAGTAACAATTTTTAATCCGACTTGAAGGTCGAGGTCAAATGGCCAGTTGGAATATACGGGTCATCTCGTGAATGCTCTCAGCCAAAAATTTTCTTGTTAGGCCCATGCAACGTTTACGAGTTATAAAAATCTGTGTCGACATCAATATTGTTGGCGCCACTTATAGTGTGATGTAATATACAGGTCAAAATGTGAAAGTTGTGTGACCAGTCCAGTATCAGTATACCTTCATAAAAATTTAGTCGGGTTGTAAAATAAGTGAAAATGTGGGTTCATTTTGATACTAGTCGCGCCACCTATAATTTGACAGAAAGTATGAAATAAAATATCTTGAAAACAACCAAATTTCACGTCCCGAATAATAATTAGATAAGATAAGCCAAATTTATAGAATATATAGATGACGCCAATGCTGATATATCATGTAAGATCAACGAACTTGACCTATTATTGTGATGTCACCAGACCTGTTAATTTTAAGGGGTAATTTGTTAATGGTAGGGTGTAGTTTGGACGTCAGTGGCCAGGAGAATTGACCTTCTGGATCAAAATTGCACTTGATTCCATTGTATATAAAACTCGACTTGATGACCTACGTTATTGGTCGCCATGACAAAGTGATTGTGTAACTTTGACCCATGTTGAGGTCACGAAGCACTTAATAAAACGACGTTTTATTCAATATCTTGATAAAGAATAAGGCGAATGATGCCAAATGTACCACAAATGTGTATCACATGGAAGTTTGGTATCGCATTATATGGCTAACCTTGATAAATGTTTCAAGTTCGTGGTTTAAAAACATTTGCGAAAATGATTTTTTGTTGATGGTGGTCAGCAAAGCTTTAGGCCCATGGGCCTCTTGTTACGGATTTAAATGAAAATTGTAGAAAACACAATGTAACATTGAACAAAAAATTGCATTTTTTAATTTTATTGTTATAAAGTGTACCAGCTCCTTAACGAGATTGGCCCAAGGTGTGAGTAACGAGCATTAAAATAACTAAAATTTTCATCACCGACGCCTCAAAGTTGTCTTAACGGTACAATCTCGGCCACATGTAAACAAACGACCAACCGACTATTTTCCTTTGAAGTTCAATCATATAAGCATGTACTGGCTGCATTTTTTTCCGCGAAGATCGGTCTTGATAAGTAAAATATGTTTTGATCCATTCTAGCATCCTTGCTCTCACACCATTATCTGTGAGACCAGGAATATGCAGTAAACAATGTGCAGAGCGGACACCCTCGGTACTGACTAAGTGTTCACTGCATGTAGGTCCTCACTATGGACAGATATATTAAAATGGGAAGAAGTAAATCATTGGTGCGAAAAACTGTATTCATCCGTGTCTGGGTGCCATCTAGAGAAGGTTTTAGTGTATATACTAAGGGCCGAACCAAATTAGCTTCGCCTAACTATATATAGAACTCTGTGTGTGTGTGTGTGTGTGTGTGTGTGTGTGTGTGTGTGTGTGTGTCTTCGTCTCAGAGTTGCTGTGTGTGGAGGGGTGAGGGATGTTCATCTCCGAGTTACTCAGAGTGTACGCAAAATGGTGCTTAGTTGGTAAGTCAGACATTACCTAGTCAAATATGACTCGACGGCCGGCTAGAGTTTACTTAGCAGTCCAAATCACCATCAGGAAACAAGAAATTGTATTCAGTTATTAACAGAAACATGTGGCAAAACGTCATCCAGACCCCACATTGATTGTGCAGCTACATGATCTAAACATTTCCAGTATCAAAACCGTCTTTGAAACCAAACTACATGTGGTTTTTAGGAATTTTCCCAGAATTAAATTCCGTCTTTTCACTTTGTTCCTTAATAGCTCCAATCACCGCTTAATGCATTTATACAGGGGGATTGGACATTTTTGTGAAGAAATTTTTTTAATTCCTGATTTGAAATAGGTATCAAAGTAAATAGGACAACGGTAGTTAAAATTGATCGTTTCACCTTTGAAATGAAAGCCTTATTACTAAAAAATATATAAAAGCTTAAATAGAATTGTTTATACTCAGCGGAATTTTTAAACTTTAAGGGTCAGCAATGTTTTTTTTTTTTTTTTTTTTTTTTTTTTTTTTTTTTTTATTTGTTTGTTTTTTGTTTTGTTTTGTTTTTTGTTTTTTTTTTTTTTTTTTTGTTTTTTTGTTTTTTTTTTGTTTTTTGTTTTTTTTTTTGTGTGTGTTTTTTTGGGGGAGGGGTTGTTTTAGCTCAGCTACGGTTTTATGAGATCCTCGTGAAGCTAGACTCTAAAAGAGTGTCAGTGACATTATGATATGCTTTACACTTAGATCCAAGCAAACACACTACAGATGAAGCTAATTTAGCGTAATTTTAGGTAAAGTAGGATTTTTAATTCAGGAATGGTTGGCGAATTATGGCAAATAATTCATTTATTTTGGCATGAAACCAATGATTTATATGAATATTTTGTCTTCATATAGAAACAATTTGATAGTGGCACGAGATCAAAAGTCATTGCGATATACCACTTGATTATGACTCGAGGAGAAAGGTCATAGTCTCAGACTTTATACTTTCAAATGCTTTCAAACACTTTCACAGACAGTTCAGCACTAGTTTCATAGACTGTAACGGTGTGCTTTCTGGACCGTTGAAGTCAGCGGTGACGTCTAAAGAATACACCTCGTTTGGTCTGGCTTTTGAAGATAGTGCAACTTGGAAGACTGTACTGAAAATATCTTTTAATGTGAGTGTGCTTTTGACCTTAGTTTCAAGTAGTCACTTTGATGTACCAAATAGGTCCATGGAAACAGTGCATTGCAGGAATACATAAATCTCTGCTGGCCTGTCCATGAAAAAGCTACAGATAAACCTGGATACACAAGCGTCAGGGTCGAGAGGAACGATTTAATACCACCAGTTTCCTTTAGTCTGTGCCTGTGTGTCTCAAGTCAGAAGTAAAATTGATTTCTTAACATTGGTGTTGAAAGTTGCATGTTGGTGTTTTGGCAATGCTTTGACCTCTGTATTTTGCTGTATTTGACTTCACTCTCATTGTTGGGTTGGAATTAATGAATTTTGGATAATATCTTTCTGCACTATTTGACACGTACTTCATCGGTCATGTGTTGTGGGTTGTGTTCTCCGACTGATAGTTACAATGGAGGTGGAACGTTTTGATAATGCTCCTGATTCAAAAGTATCACAAGAACGATGTGGGCCGCTTTCTTCTTTTGCTTTCAGCTAAGTTGTGTGACAAGTCAGTAACGTACACCAAAAAGTAGCAGGCCAACCATGTCTCTTTCTAGCTCAGCTCACTTGTCAGTCAGCTGAGCTTATAGGGTGGTCCATCGTGCATCGCCCGTCCATCGACAATTCACATTTTCGATTTCCTCTCCAAAACCGTGCAGCAGATTCACTTCAGACTTGGTGGGGATGTACCTTGGGTGGGTCTATACCAAGCCTATTCAAATGGTCACGCTTCAGTCATTTGTGGATTCTTTATGAATTTTTAGTTCATTTTGAGGGCAAATCTTAAAAAACCTTCTTCTCGGAAACGCTCACCCAATTGCTTTGATATCACACAGAAACACTCCTAGGGACTCCTAGTTCTTACATTGTGCGCCAGGTGGTGCTGCAATTTTATTCTATTTTTTATGATTTTCTGTCTGTTTTAACTATTTTTCGACTTCTTCCACAGAACCGCCACTCAGATTTTGCTCAAACACAGTGGGCATGTTCCTTGTGAAAGGATCAAACAATGTTTCTCGCCAGGTGGCACTGCCGTGGATTCCTGAATTTTAACGTAGTTTTTTTTCAATTTGGGTACTTACTGGTAAATGTACCTTTCCTATAGATTACAATGTAAGTCAATGGGCATTCTAATGCTAATTCGCATTTTCGACTTCTTCTACAAAACCATCAGCCATATTCACTTTGAAACTTGGTGGCAATGTACCTCAAGTTTCGTTAAATGATCATGTTCTAGTGATTTTTTATTCTTTATGGGTTTTTTTGGGGGGGGGGGGGCAAATCTTAAAATTTGTCTTCTCCAAAACCGCTGAGGCGCTTGCTTTGATATCACAGAGGGAGACTCTTAGCTCTTAATTTGTTCACCAGGTGGTGCTGCAGGTATATTGTATTTTTATGATTTTGTGTGTGTGTGTGTGTGTGTGTGTGTGTGTGTGTGTGTGTGTGTGTTTTACCCAATTTTCCACTTCTTCACCAGAACCGCTACTCAAATTACGCTTAAACGTGGTGAATGTGTACCTTGTGAAATGGTCAAAAATGTCGTTCACTGAATGGAATTGCTGTGGATATCTGATTTTAACCAATTTTTCAGTTCGGGTACTTATCGGTGAATGCACCTGTCCTATATTCTATGCAAGCCAATGGGCATTCTAATGCTAAATCACATTTTCAAGTTCTCGGAAGAAGGAAAGTTGACCATGAGAATTTCTTGTAATGGCTATAACTTAAATAATGTTGGCCAGATATGTGTCAAACCTGGCAGGGATGTACCTTTGCGAAGTGTCTACCCATTCTGTGCAAGTTGTCATGCATCAGTGAATTTTGAATTTGATGGCCCCTTGATGTTGCACGTGTTAGTGTGATTGAACAGAGGCCGGACTGACTTAGTACATGGGTGACCTTGATCTGATCCCAAGGTCACAAAACCACAAGTATGACGAATCTCTTGGTAGGTTTATCATGGGCTGTCGCACAGCCCTCTTCTTTATCTTTGGCGCAAGTGATAAATTTTGGGGTTTTGTGGTTGGGCCTCCATGTTTTGGGAATCTAGAGATGCCTCTAACGCAAAGCGTGGACTGAAGTGCCCGCAAGGAAAACATCATGAATAGGATGTCACCATCTGGCAGCATCACCCACTAAGGGCAGCCTATACTGTTAAATTTAGTCCAAGTTATCTGGATGTGCTGTAACAGTAAATATGTGTGCTAGTGAGCAAACAAAAACTATATGCACACATTCATACTGGCAGGAGCTAAAAGTATGCATAATTGAGATATTGTACTAATTATTCCTATCAAACCTTAATTAGATAATAATACATGGAGGTATTCTGGAGATATCATCATAACGAGCCCTAATGAGCATCTAATTAATCCGCCATCTGCTCAAATTAGGTCATGGTGACACCAAAATCTAATCAATTCATATTGTCATGTGAGACAATTATACTGGAAAATGTGAGCAAAATACATGAGGGCATTCTGGGGATATCTGGTAAAGAGCCCAAACGAGCATGTAATTTGGCTGTCATTTGCTTTAAATTAGGTCCTGGTGACACCTAAATCTTATGAGATCATCCTGGCATACAAGATAACCATACTATGCAATTTTAGCAAGATACATGAAAACATTCTGGAGATATCGCAGTAACGAGCCCTAAAGAACATATAATTAGGCTGCTATTTGCTCAAATTAGGTCATGTTGACGCGAAAATTTAATCAGTTCATCCTATCATGGTAGATCATCATGCTCCCAGATTAGATCGTCAGGTTTTGATCAAATATAATTGATTTACTATCTTATTCTTTAGGTAAAAAAGTATCAGGGTTTTCTAGGAAATGAATATACATTTTTTTTTAATGAGAGTGAAAAATGAAAACTCCACCCACTTCATTAAGTTTGACAAAATCAGCTATTTGCAATCTGTGTATCATCATTTATATAAAAAAAACCGATGCAGTTAAAAAATTCCTGGTACAGCTTTGTAGATACGTGTATTTACATAATAATAGCACAAATTTGACCTTTTTATCTGGCGTAGTTTTACTAAAAACGTTTCTTTTATGCAACAACTTTGAATACAGAGTTCCCCCTTTAGTGCAGACAGATTCTGCAAAGCCTTGTCAATTAAGCATATTGGGTTAATATGTGTAGGAATGCATATTTCTGTTTTATTTAGCCCAGAAGTGAAGTCACTTTGCTAGGTTGGACATCACCTTTGAAAAAACTAACTTTTAATTGCTTAATGAAAAGCTTTAATTTAACCTGTGTTTACATAAAAACAAAAATAGCGCTTACACCGAAAACGGGAAACATTATTTTCTTATTGAAATTTATATGATACATTTTTAGCAAGAAAAACATTTAAAATTTTGGATAAGCGTTTTAGTTCAAAATATACAGGATGTTAAATTAAAGTTAATTCACGTGTGTCTAATATTTAAACCAATATACGCACTAAGCCCTTTTTCAAAATATTAAAATGCGGTTTGGAAGAGCTTTGTGTGTTCTTTTATTTGACACTATAAACTAAATCTGAATTTAATAATATCGATAGCAAAACTGAAATGTAACATTCTAATCCAGAATAAAACTTGATGTTATGTTTTCTTTCAGAAAATATATACTTTTTCCTGTTTTAGACGGTAGCCATTGTCAGAAATTAAACTTTATTGCATCAGTAATAAAGTGCACCACGCCCTTAAGCCACATGAAAGAATACCAACTTGACGCTGTTGGCACCACGCCGCGTAGGGTTGTTTCCCAGAGGGAGAACATCCCTTTACGTGGTCCCCCAACTCTGTATCTAAATAAGTTAGATGGCTGACTTGGTATTTAGTTCACCACACAAATAATGACCGACAAATATGGACAACGAAAGTAACTCTCGACCCCTTCCGGATTATATATGTATGTTGCTGCGGTGGGTTTTTTTTTTTTTTTTTTTTTTTTTTTTAATATCACCACATCTCTGCCGTAACATCGAAGTGCTGAGAAGTAAAAAGTTTTGAGGTAATCAGATTTCACACTTGCCTACGCTAAGCGTTTATCTGGGACAAGGTCAAAATTGTGTCTCCGCAACAAATCCAAAATAGATATGAGAAATAGACTATGACGTACGACAACGCGGCAGGTATACACTTTAAGACTGTCAAATCAGTTGCGAAGTGACTATTCAAAAGAGTCAACAATTGCAAAACGATGAAGATTAAAACTTTTGTCCATCAGATCCAAAACTGAATCCTTTTGAAACCTAAAAAAAAAAGAAGAAGTTTTTAATATGTGCCGCTAAGCCATGCTTAGCGACACACAATAAAAGGGTGTCCGTGCCCATTAAAAGGATGTCCATGCCCATGCTTGTCACTTGTTCGATGTTAGCAAATCAACCAAACAACATAAATACAAAAGTGACATAACAAATTGAGATAAATTAGTACTGATTTTGGAAAATATAATTAAAGCGGCGAAGATCAGACTCATTGCATGGAGGGTAGCAGAAATACCATAAAGCAGTTAACTCAGTGCCACGTTTTGGACTTTCCTCAGCGAGCTTCGGGCGCAATACGCCCAAAGCGCGCCCAGAAAGCCATTGATCCGGACCGTTATATCCTCTGGAACTACAGACGTGCTGCTAGTTAAATCAAAGGTCTTTTCACAAGGAATATTAACAGAGAATCCTTATTACAATTGAGAACAGTTCCTCTTTAGTAGAACAAATTTAGTCAGAATTGGCACTGGAAGAACCAATGTGTTACGCTATTCGAGGTTCGATGTATAATGTTTGAAAGTTTTTTGATCAAGTCACACTCGCTTATTATTACTTGTGTCTTCTCATTCGAATTTGTATTGTAATTTTGGCTGCAAGAGGCTACTGATCTTATTGTCCGAATGAACCACTTCCCGCGACCTTTTTACTCAGGTGTCAGTGAAGACTGCTATGTGCGCGTGCGTGACCCTTATTGTTTTAACCCAACACGCGCAAACACTAGCATGTTCATATATTAAGTGGGATGGCCTAAGGGATTTCCCTATAATATATATTATTTGTGATTGAACAAATTCACAAAAGTATAAGCATTGAAATATTCAACACAATAGACCAAGTACACATTGACTTAATGACGAAACGAATCAAACACAAACAAGCCAACAACATGTAGCATTAAAGAATCATGCCGGTGAATTTTCTCTGAAATGATTTCCTATCGTAGCTTCAATAAGCCCGTGTGGCGTCCACGAATGGACTTAACGCTGATAGAAAATAATTCACTAGGTTTTCCAGTGATCTAATTAACGAATGAACTCAGGGTCGTGACCTGCCTGATCCGCTGTCGTCGCACCAGTCGGCGGAAATTACTTTGCGGTGAACCCATAATGAGAAATCCTTGGCAATCGAAACATGTTTGTTTATTTTAAACTTCTAAGAATGGAGTAGACCAATGTAGCACAAACCACAAGGCACAACACGGTTTTTGTCCATATCGGTAAGGAAATGTCGCTATTCCCACACATTAGGAAGAAAATCGATACAATCATGCAAGTTGAAAGAATTGTGTATACACAATTCTTTCAACTTGCATGATATATATATAACGTATACGTTTCTGTTTTTCAATCTCGGCAAAGTACGCGTTGAATAAATTTGTGTTAACATGCCAGTCTTCGATAAGTTTGAATGTATTTAATATATACATACTATTCTTGGTTAGACTGGCTATTCATACATGTATATGGTGTAACAAAACTTACACTGATATCGGGTGATACAAAACAGTATTCAGAAAAAATCATGTTGGCTATCGCTTGATTAGACAAAATGAGGTATTTCGAGAAACCAGGCACTTTTTTACTTGGACTGCATATCTACATTACAACAGAATTCCCCGCAAACATTCCACAGCACATTCATCCTTCTACCTGTTTTTAAAAAACATCCCCGTCTATTGCTTTTAACGGTAATGCGATTGCAAAGTTTAAACCCTTTTACATCGAAAGACTTCATAAAATATAGCTCCATTTGGCATCAGAAATCACGTTATTCGACAGTACAGTATTACTTGTAACCTTCTTCTATCAGTTTTTATTTGACAATACTCCACATTTGAAACACTTATGGACCGGCGGTAGCCCCCTCTCTTGACAAACTACGGTGGCTGTCTGTTTGTCCATCGACGGATTGGACACCATTGTGACGTAACAGTTATCGATAACTCCTGGAGAGTATGATTTATTTATTCAACGTTAAAACAATGGGTCATGACACTGTTACGCCAAGCTTTTCAGGCATCCGACAGTATCATCATGTCTGTGTGTAATATAGCCATTATGTTATCTGAAACTTCATCCTTCCTATCTAAATTTGCTCCGGTAGTTTTCTCGGAGACCCTTACAACCAGAACTCCAACTTTTTGCGTGCTCACCCATAGCCCCATGTTGGTTCAAACACATTTAATTGACAAAAAGTGATTGCACAAAATGCGAAGCCTATGAATCCCTCTTTGATTAAAATGCTCATATGATTTGAAGCAATGAATACCAGGATCTTCACAATCATGCCAGAGACAAGCAATTGAAAAAAAAATCAGAAGTGTCAATAAAACGCGGAATAGTAGGTTTATACTAAAGGCACATCCAATGAAATGAAAATGAAAGTTGTAAAGTTTCAGTTAATTTTAATCACACACATTCGGAAAACTTAATTGTAATATCAACCAACGTATTACAGATATAGGTGTCAGTCCAAATTCAGCTCATATGTTCACGCGTTAGGCACATCCAATGACCTAAAATGAAAGCTGTAGAAACTAAATTTGTGCTAATTAGGCACACGTGGAACATTTAAATGTTGAACTTATACAAAAGTATTATAGATAGAAGTGTCAATTGAACTTCAATTTTCACAGGTGTGTGCCATTGGCGCATCGAATGAACAAAAAAAAATGAAAGTTGTAAATTCCCAAGTCATGTTAATTAGGCAGACGTGGAAAGTTTAGATATTTGATAGGTTAGAAATATTATACATGAAGGGGTCATTCAACTTTCAATTCAAATTATTTTGTTTAAGGTCAATGCAAAATGACATAGTCGGCACTGCATTTTTAGCCTCAGTGGATAGGCAACACACCTATGCCTGCATCACTATCTGGCCACTTTAGGGAAGTAATCCAATCCAGTCATGTGGAGACCTTTGTGTCTCAAATAAAGCAAAATGTATGACTATTTAAAGCTTCCTATGTATTTTGATATTAAGAAATATATTTGCCTCCGCTTAATATATGGATCTACCCTATACCTCTAAAATGTCTTGCAGTGAGATAAGGAGCAACATAGATCTCAAGTGCCAGGTCATGTATCTCCAATTACGGTTGAACAAATATTTGGACACTATAAATCATACTAGTTTTTCAAGGCACACCGATAGATTTGCCTGGGAGCAAATCCTTTTTTTTCTAGCTGATTACTCGCTACTTTAATCTTACGCTGCACGATAAGATAACGGCATGTTCAATGATTTTTCAGCGGTACAAAGTTTGCGTAAAACAGGAAGCAGTTGCGAGGAACTGTGAAAGATTTACAAATTGATTTCGGTTTTTTTCTTGTTTTTATCAGATTCCAACAAAAACAGGAACGTCGAATGATCCACAACGTGCGAAGAAAATGTCAATGTTAGACTCACTGCGCGAAAGATGGGGGTTTCACGCTACGGTGGCTGCCACAATCTCTTTAGGAACTTTCTTCTTGTACCGTCTTCTGATCAGGCGCAACAAAATAGACAAGAAAATGAAGAATGAGAAGAAGGATGTGGTTTATCTTCACATGTTTCCTCGCTCGTGCGCAAAACAAGTATCTAACCTTTCACCTTTTGCAATGAAGTTGGAAACATGGCTGCGGATGAAAAAGATTCCCCATGAGGTAGGTGAATAACATATTCAACGGATGTCTCACCAGTTGAAGCGGGAAATGGCTTGATTAGAGCTGTATATTAAAGACGTGCTGATCCACAACTGATGAACATACTAATGTAAATGTGAACATCAAAATGTTTATGGTGATGTTAAGGTACTTAGAGCCTTCTATGATTTTTAACAGGTGGTGGAAACCATACGATTTTCCAAGAAAGGCCAGATACCATATATCAGATATAATGGTGAAGAGATCGCGGACTCATTTTTCATCATCAAGTTTCTGACGGAAAAGCTGAACCTAGATGCGACTGATGGCTTAAGCTTGGAACAACAAGGCGTGTCGCGTGCTTTCATTTCCATGGTGGAGTATTGCACAAGCTGGTAAGTCATATCTGCAATTTGAAATCACTATCATGACATTAATCTGGTGGCTCATCAGTGCCATCCTAAATTTCTTTTCTTTTCTTTTTTTTTTTTCTCTTTTTGTTTTTGTTTTTGTTTTTTTTTTTTAATCTCGCAATTACCGGATACAATATCGAGATAGTTCCTCTTTATTGCGATATATTATCTCGCAATTATGCTGATATTACCTCGTAGTTACGAAATGAAAATGAAAATTCGGTTAGCATTTATCAGCCGCTATACACACTGTTGTAAATTTTGTCTTCTAAAATTTGAATGAGGTTTGCTTATATCAATAAACGTTATTATCAACTGCTTTTAAGTTTCGAACTTTCCTCGTCAGACTTTTCAAGAGTGCCAGGTCACGGCGGGGGCGGAGCTTGGCATGCAGTGTCCTACAAAGCTTTGACAATTCTTCTGTATCCAGTACACTTTCTGTTCATTCGATAAAATAGCTTGAAACGGGGTATATATATCTGTGTGTGTGTGTGTGTGTGTGTGTGTGTGTGTGTGTGTATGTGTGTGTGTGTTCGTGTTCGATGAAATGGCGTTATAGCAAGGGTAATAGTTACATACTATATACAAGGGCTTCTGACACCAGAAAAAAAGGTCTAAAAATGTGCATAATCATGATCAATTGTAAAAATGTTTGATTCATAGTTTATGAAATAAAATCTGTTTGACGCAAATTGTGTCAATGTCCTTTAATATTTTCTTTCCTGTCCTCTCATGTTATGGTAGGGATTTTTTTTCACAAATTTAGTTATCAGTTTGTAGCATATATGATACTGTTTTTGTCTATACTATGTATGTATGGAAAATGAATCATGCTTGGAAAATAGTGTACACAGAGCATTAAATGTTTGTTTGCCCTGCCTATTCACAGTACTGCTGATTTTTAATATCCACTTCATCTTCAAATATTGTTGGATATTATAAATTCATACCCAGTTGACACATCCGTGACCACAGAAATGAACCAGGTACATAGAATCTCCTACTCCAATGCAGCACATGAATACTATTTGATTTTTACGCCAATTGAAAGTGTAATATGTGAATCCCGTTTTACCCTTCAACATCTTCTGTTACATACCTGATATTCATATATATATGTATATATATATATATATATATATATATATATATATATATATATATATATATATATATATATATATATATTATAGGTGTAAAGACAATGGCCTCAGTGTGCGCTCGATTGTCGTATGTAAACCCCAGAGAATAAATCTGGGAGTTATGTCTGTGGCATACGATCTTATTCAAGTCAAGGTCCATTGTTTTTTACCTCAGGTGACTTCGTAGGGTCAGCACTTTGTACACAAAGTTCAGATGTATTCATGTGATACGAGGACCTAAGCTAAGAGCTATGAGGACCTAAGTCCGACTTATTTTCATGCTACGCTTTCCCATTAAAAATACCACCAAGCATATGATGTTACAAAATAATGTCATCTGTCCTGGGTTGGAGGGGGGGGGGTCGTTTACGGTAAGTTGCCCTTGAGTAAATCTACACAGGGTTAACATTTAGCAGCTTATTTTATGCAATTTTGATATTGTTCTCTTTATGTGCTTACAGGACTTGCTTCCTATATCGATATAGTTATATGCCAGATATATTTGCAAAGTATTACAGACCTCCAGCTCCTTATCTGATACAGAAACTGATCGTATTCAATCTGAAGCGTTATGTAAGTATTAGAAACTGATATAGTGGAGCTTGAGTCAAATGGCTAATATTGCTCGAATGCTTTACACTATCTCCAGTATATTACGTTCTTAATAGTAACAGAAACTACTTACCTGAGCACAATAATTGCTTTAAACATGCATTTTTTCCTTTACAATTCATATCTTATTTTAAAATATAGCGATATTTTCTTATGTAAAGATTTCAAGAAAAAATATTAGCCGTCCTACCATGTACTTTTTATCGTTAGACACAAGTTTCTTTTGATCCAGAGATATTCTCAATGTTAAAAAATTGGTGTACGAAAGATTTACTTGCATAAATGGCAAATTGTCTAATTTACAATGTTCTCAAACCTTTCAAGCGCAAAAACAATTGTAGGCAAATACTTTTGGTTATATGTAATTTTACATACAAGATAATTATGTTACTTTGAAATTTCATGTAGATGAAATTTTTGATCCTCAAACTGATCGTTTGATAGTTCGCTAGCTGTTGAACACCTTGAAAGCAGTTCTGATTTCGGTCGATGACTTAGGATAAGGCCACTTGGCACGAAAATTTATGCGCAAAGTTAAAATTGGATGTCATCCAATATCAAATTGCAAACCGATTTATGATGCTATGTATGCAGAAAATGCAGAAATAAATTATCATATGAAAGAAGACAGATAATTAAGGGGCCTTCAGTGCACCTCCTAATTTACAGATATCTTTTCTTTACTTTCTTGAAATGCCGGTCATCGGACCACCATGCACCACAAAAAGTAAGATTATAAACAAAGGCGAACGCCCAGTAGCGGATATCCATGGCAAACTGAAAAGATATTCATCTTTGATCTCCTAGTTTTATTCATTAAAATATACTTTCAGTTGAAAAAACGCGCTCATGCTCATGGCATAGGGCGCCATTCCCCAGAAGAGGTGGGGCTCATAGGGACGGAGGACTTGCGTGCTGTCTCTGGATACCTTGGAAATAAGCCATTTATCATGGGAGATGAACCTACAACGGCAAGTGTTATATTCAAAAAGTATTTAACCTGTAGAAACATAATTCCGATTTATCCGTACAGACGCTTCCATGTTGCCAATTCCTCAAAACTGTTGCTGTACTGGGTATGTCAATTAGCAGGATGCACAAGCGGTTGAAGAGAAGTTCTGATTTTCCCAATATTTTTGATTGATAACTAATCTGATAGAACTACATTTTAATGAGTGAGAGGAATACGCACTTGGTGCTGGATAACAAATGTGACATATGTGCATAAACAATTTCAATAACAATCGTTTCGCGTCAATTTAACCTGAAGTAAACACTGTCATATATCTTTGGGTGCAAATGTTGAGCAGTCTGTGGATACTCTCCTGCAAAGACACAAAGGTCTACAAGTCTTGTTTCATCGTGACTGCGTGACGCGAGAGTAGTCTGCGACAGTTAAAATAGGCGTTTCAATAGGATTGTAGTGCACAATTTATCTCTAATTACACAAGCTTGCCTAAGTGTACTTAAAATCCTGTTAAGAAAAATTGTTTTGATAACATATTTTGACATAAATACTAATGACTTTCATTCTTTTCTGACATGCCTAAATGCACATTTACTCACAATTGACAGTATTTTCTCAAATGTCACAAATCTGACACATTACGTTGATACATTGACTCACGGTTGGCAGTTAAATAGAGCTTAATTGTTTGAGGGTGAGCTGTCATCATGGAGTTTGTTTTACATTTCTGGTGCAGGATGTCCATTGTTGCAGTCCTTGTTAGGATTTCCTTTGGTTTGTACAGGTGGTCTAGCTCTAACTGTTTTTTTTTTTTTTTTTTTTTTTACTGTCACTGGGACTGAATATAAGGCCCCAGCTTGTTTCCACTTGAGTTATACACTGGTGGGTGGTTTAACTAGGATAAGCTGTCCAGCTAGAACGGGTACATATTGGTTCAGGGGAAAGTCAAATTGTTCTTATCTGAACCTGTACTATACAAATTTAGTAATTATGGCTTGTTTGACAGGTATTCTTCTTTCATAATGAAGCTCTGCATTTATAAGCAAAACTTCACGTACTTAGCTAATTCATCATTTACGACATTCATATTATTCTTTATTATGTTTGTTGTCTTTGCTGAATATTTAGCTTAGACAAGGAGCCGCTACTCAGAGAGACATGTACGGGTAAAAGGCTACGAAACATGTTGAATAGTTACCCGCTGAAGACCCTTTGATTTATTCGGGCTAATACAGCCTATGTAAAAATTTTACAGAGGAACGTGTGCAATATGGACAATAATAATTCCATATGTATATAGGTTAGACAGGGACAAGTTAGCTTATGGAGAGTAAAGAGTTCGGACTGCGGAATATGGTATTGACTTCTAGGAAGTGGTCCTGGCAAAAAGACACAAATACTATAAAAAGGACGTTTCGTTGTTTTTATCATTACCTGGCAACAGTTTGGTGAAGTGGAAACAAAGGTTTGATGAAAAGTTACTCTGTTCAGTCCCAGATTTGCTCTCCAACAAGTACAAAACCTTGATTTATTTTCCATATGCTTAGATTATATGCCCTTTGCTCAGATTGCAACACTATTGATCCCAAAGCTGGCTTTATTTGCCAGTCAGCAGAGCTTATAAAATCCGTTTGAGTCCGTGGTTTTTCTCTCCCTTACACAAGGACTTCTCAAAAAGCGTTGCATGGTATGCTTTGATTTTGCTCATGGATGTTCCCCAGGTGGTTATCTGCCAGATTTGATTTGTTGTGATGATGATGATGATGATGACGACGACGACGACGACGACGACGACGACGACGATGATGATGATGATGATGATGATGATGATGATGATGATGATGATGATGATGATGATGATGATGATGTTGTTCTTGTGATGCAATAATTTTTCATTTCTTAATGATTTTTCTTTTTGGGGGGGGATAAAAGTTTCTTATTCTCAAGAACTACTGGGCTAGTTGCTTGATAATACATACAGGGTCAAATGGAGTCACATACATTGAAATTTGGCTACAAGGTTGCGCTGCATTTTTTTCCTCTTGCAATGAAGCTTTGTGTGCTAAGGCTTATTCGACGTCTTCTGCAAAACGGCATTAGAGAAATGCGTGAATTTTTTCAGATAATATTTGGACTCAACTGAGTAAAACTGTTTATCCTATTTATGTATTTTCATTTTCGGAGAAAATTGTAGTGGTAGTACCTTCTCAAGTACTACTTGACCCATTGCTTCGATATTGCCCAAAGGGCCCCATGCGGTCACATAGTTTACGTTTGACCACCAGGTGGTGATGCAGTTTTTTCTTATTGTTGCAATGAAGTTTCGTTCGCTGAGGTTATTTTCGACGTCTTTTGCAGAACGGCCGAAAAAAATTGCACAGAACTTTACCAGAACATGGTCTGACTAAAGATATGCAAGTTTGCCAAAATAATGGGATTATGTTATGTTTTGATGAAATTATGGGATATCAAATGTTGGGACTATGTGTCATTATCTGCTATAACTTTGTAGGTATGTAGTAGCAGTACAGTTAATGTGTTGCAATGTTGTCAAAGCTGTTTTATGGAATATGTCGGTTTACACGTAGATGCTGCCCAAGTGGACCTGCAGCAGTTTGTCAAGGGCATTATGATTTAATTATTATGTATGGTATGACAGGGGTTGCCCATATCATTATTTACTGAAATTCAAGCTTTTTGTTCATTGAGCAATATTTTCATTTTGGCTTATATCATCTGTAACGGTGGCTCGTAGACCCATGAATACTATTAAACATTAATAGGAAAACCTTATGGGGTTTCCTTGGTGCTGTTAACTTTGACCTTGAGTGGCCTTGAAAGGTGAAACTGACAAGTGGCTAATATCCTGATAATCATGGAGCCTGTGCCCATATTTACTATATACCTGGTGAAAAAGATGCCATCCCCTTGTTCAACACTATGCACATGTTATGAGGGTGTAATTCGGGAGTCTGCTTACTTTATCATACCATTGCTTTCCACATCTCTTTTGGGAGGAAATGGTGGTCCTTAAAAGGACCTTCTGGAATGTTGTTGTTGTTGTTGTTGTTGTTGTTGTTGTTGTTGTTGTTGTTGTTGTTGGGAGGCTGCATGCATCAATAGCAGTGTGACCACGAACCTTCTGTAAGCAAGCTTGGATCTGCCTTTGCATGCTGCTTATCAGCTTGATAACCCCAGGCGGGAGAATTTGATTCCACTGGTCCGTGGGCCTGTGTGCCAGTTGGTCCAGGGTGGCTGTGGGTTCTTCATGCTCCCTGATTCCACGGCCAAGCATACCCCACAAATACTCGATGGGGGACAGGTCAGGAGAACGAGCTAAACATGGCAACAATGATATATTGTATTGCTGTATATACTGCATGCTGACTCGGGCAGTGTGTGGTTTTGTATTATCCTATTGAAACAGTAGCCATGGATATTGATATTGTTGGATCAATTCGTCAACTGTTGGAAGGATCCCATCAACGTAGCGCTGGCCTGTTAGTGTCCTGTTCATCCTGATGAGAGCTGTTCTCCCTCTTGCTGTAATTTCCCCCTCCCCTCCCCCTCCCACATCATGACACTGCTTCCTCGTAGTGGTCATGTTTAATCATACATCCTTCTGCTAACCTCTTGGAACGCATTCGCCGAATCCTTATTCTTGCGTCGTGGAAATCCAAGCAGAATTGGAATTTGTCTGGCCACATCACATTGTTCCAATGATTCCTGGTCCTGGCTGCATGTTTCTCACACCACTGTACCGGTCGTGTCTAGTGTGCAGGACAAGACTGAAAGGTATGTGAATGGCACGGTAGTATACCCTCAGTTTGGCCAACACTAGTCTCTTGTTAACGTGGACTGTGATGCTCTGATGCTGCAGTCCTAGCGCCACTGCTGACGATACCTTTCAGTAGAAAGAAACGTTTGCCTCTTCACATAACAGATCAAGTAACGGCAGCCATCTGTCCAATCTGACAGTCTTGGTCGGCCAGATCCAGTTTTCCTCTTGCATCCTCCGGTTTCCTGGAAATGGTCTCATCACCTTTTTATTGTTGTCCTGGAGCACCCCGTTATCCTGACAACCTCCCTCTGGAAAAGACCCGCCTCCATATTCCCAATGATTCTGCCTCTTTCAAATTCAGACAGTTGGGAGTGACTCGTCAGCCTTGGTATTGTGGCTTCACATTGATCCCAGTAGTGCCATGGTCCCCTTATAAAGCCCACAGGCACCTCAATATTAGACACCTCTTTCACGCTTCCCCGGCTGATGTTTCGCTTTCAAAACTTTTTTCTCTGTGCGACTGTTCAGGCATACCCTAAACTATCCTGTTGATGTTACATAATATTCCATGCGACACCCATGTTATCCATAAAAAGGCAAATTTAGAGCGGCCCATGTTAAGCCAATGGGGGTGGCATTACCCCCCCCCCCCCTCAGTACATTAGGCATTAGCACTTGTGATGTTTATGTTGTGTGGTTAATTTTCACCTTGGATGACCTTCAAAGGTCAAACTAACATATTGGCTGAATTTTTGGTAATATCAAACTTTTGGTTAGGTATTGGTATGCACTAATACAGTGCATGTAAAAGACCAGTGATCTCTGCACCAGCAGATTCAGCAAATTTCAATCAGAAGAGTACAGAATATTATAATCCTCTTGATTTTACATCTAAGCCTTTATGTTACGACCCTGGAATAACCCATGTGCGAGCCTGGCCGAATGCGGTCAAAACTTAAGACATTACCTCATTTGCTGCAAGTGAAAATTTTACTGATCATGTCCATTGATATACTCCATGGTTACAAAACATATATATTTTCGGTGCTGGTTTGATGCCGGTGGACTTGCATATGTACAGTCCCCGATCTGGGACAACACTGGACACAGTACTTCATTTGTATTAGTATAAAAACAATGAGCTGGGCAGTGTCGATTATGGCATAAACACATAGTTGCCTCCGTTGAACCATTCTTTTTAGGAATGGGGATTTGGTACAGAAGGTATGCGAGTTTCCCTTTTTCGCTACGTGATTGGGGCGAAAGGTTGCTGGTTCGAGACCAGGCCGTTCCCTGGTCACAAAATACATACTGTAGATGAATATTTTTAAATATTCATAATTCCATCTTTTATTATCAAATTACCATCCAATGGGTGAACGGCTCTGTCTCAATTCGGTATTCAATAGGCAACCCAATCGTGCTAAGTTGAATAAGTATTTCCGTACACATCACATATTAATGCTGTGAGACAGGAATGACGCTCTTGTGATTTGTCGTGATGCCCAACGAAAGAAAAAATGACCACTAAATTTGCCACATTGGAATCTGATAAAATCATATAAAGTAATTTAGGTGATTAATTCAATGGCTGACTGATGTCATACCACTGTCACAAAAACTAAATTTTAAAGCCTTTAGGGAATGGATGAAAAGTGAGCATTCAATGCGGAAAAAAATCTGACACATTTAATACATGTACATCAGTAATTGGCAACAACCAGCAACATCAAGAAACAATACAATAGGCGGTTACATGACATTGCATTCTTCATTAGTCCAGTTATCCCTTCATTATGCAGGGCATACATTTTCCTGGCACCTGGTATGCTTAAAATTTGAGAAGATCTAGAATTTTAAAATTCCCCTGTCAAATAGGCTGTGCTATTTTGTATTGCAGGTGGACTGCGCCCTGTTTGGGATCTTAACACACATCGTGTACGTTGGCTTCCCTTACCCACACAAGAAGGTACTGGAGACTGAGTGCACAAATATTCGACCCTACCTGGACCGCATGAAGGAACGTTTTTGGCCAGATTGGGACAAACTGGTGGACAATGAAACCTTTCACTGACAACGAAGGAAAAAAGTTCATTCGCTATAAAACTTACATTTCTTAGCTAAGAAGCAGTAGAGAAAATAGGCAAAAACAAGGAAGTCTAAAAAATTGTTATCGCAAATAAGAAAATAATAATGTAGTAATTTTCCCCCACAATTTGCTCTTTTTTAAGAAAAAAAAAGAGAGAGAGAGAGAGAGAGAGAGAGAGAGAGAGAGAGAGAGAGAGAGAGAGAGAGAGAGAGAGAGAGAGAGAGAGAGAGAGAGAGAGAAATTGTATTTTTATCACCAAGAAAAAATACTAATTGAACAAATGATTGTTGTGTACAGCCCGTTCTCGACTGACCTGAATGTCTGGTCTGGGACTTCCCTGAAGTGACTGTTTACAATTTCAAAGCTAAACAACAGAGATGGCGCCACCAGTGTGACTAGCGCCTCAGGGGGATTTCTCTCTCAAAAGTTCTAGATTTCTAGGGTAAAGCAAACAGTTCCACCTGCATATTAGTACTTAGCTACTTGGATGGTGATCCACATCCCTGGGCCAACGAAAAAAGGGCACGTGCTTGATCTTCAACTAGGCCTAGCCTCAAACCTAAAGACGCTGTTTATCTCGATGAAAATGAATATGCACAAGGTATTATTGAAGATTTAAAGGGTGGCACTGTGTTCCTGAGTATTTAGAAACCGGCAGCGTCTGATCCAGACAAACTCTCTAACGAAACAAGTGATATGACGAATCACCATTTTTAGACCCAGTGTGATTAACTTGCCAAAAAGAAAGTACTATCACAGAACTGCGGAAAAGCGTTACCAGGCGTTGTGACGATCTTGAGCAGTATTATAGATGCAGCAACATTAGAATTGGTGGAATTGAGGAAAATCCCGATGAAAATGCAAATGATGTAGTAATCACCCTGGCCAATTGGAAACTAGCTGTACCTTATCAACTGCATTAGACACCGTAGTCACCTTGAGGGCACCAGGTCTCAGATAGACCTCATGATATTCTGGTCAAGCTGACATCATATCGCTATAGACGCAACTTGTTCGAAACTCAAGAAGACCCAAAAACCCCCATACCGATGGCTGCGTGTCAGGCAACTCCAGACAGTTTCAGGTTTACCAAAGCGATGACCTGACGAGAAACCGAGCCACTCTCTTTTGCAAGGCAAGGAAACTCAAATTTGAGGGTCGAATTAACGTTATCTGTTCTGCGGATGGGATAGTTTTTGTCAAGAACAAGGCAACAATGTTTGTTCAGTTAACTGTGAAATAGACTTTGCTAAAAATGCCAACCTATGATATTTCCGAGTTTTCCCCATAGGAGATACTATCGTTCCCATGTGTAAGAAAAACAAGTTACGTATCGCCTGCTATCTGGAAACTTGAATTTGGATTAGCTTCCGGTGCCAAAGTATTGCAAGCTGTTCTTAAAAGAGTTTCTCTATGGCTAGACCAGAGAGGACATTCCGACAAGAAATGGTTTGCACTCTTATCAGGATGTAAACATTCACAACCTGCAGCCGGAAGGATATGTAAACAGTCAAGGTGTCATTTAAGTCGAGAAAATCCGAAGTGCAGCTGATTATGCATAACATTGAGGATCTTTCACCGCGTGAATAACGACCAGGAACTGGATAAACAGGGAGAAGAATAAAATTCAGTTTGGATTTTAAAAATGAATACAAAAATAACAAAATGAATCCCTATCATCAGTCTTTTGTTTTACTTGACACATAAATACTTTGTCAAGCATTTCCACATTTTTTCTTCAATTATATCCATTTCAGTTTACAGCAAAACCAGCAACCTTGACTAACCTCAAATTTGGCAACACAGGAACACATCGACAACATAGTCTCATTTCTTCTTCCCTAGACTCTATTACACCCATCAATTCAATTTTACGACTTAGTTTTCTTGTGTGGGCTAAAATAATGGTGTGGACACAGACACTCTGATTGTAAATTTACTTGGGTGCCCTTGCTTCTTCGGGGGAAACAGGATCAAATTATGCACTCTTGCATATGATTTCCACAATAAACCACCTGTAACACACGTAACACTTTGTTATGTGTGTTACAACTGCCCTTCTGAGTTCAATATGTAATGGAATTAACTCTTTCAGTGCCAACCATTTCTAAAGTCGATCTACTAAAGTTAAACTAGTCTGAATTATCATAAGGATCTCACATGATAGTCTGAATGATCATAGGGATCTCAGATTCGTATTCCACGTAAAAAGACCTTTCATTCAAGTACCCGCGTGCCTATAGTTCCATAGATAATATCCCAGGTCAACAGCTTTTCACCGCGGGCATTGGGCGCATTGCGCATAATACAGACCGAGAAAAGGTGTTGACTCAGTCCAAAATTTGGCACTTAAAGAATTAGTATAGTTTTCTTTTGTTGATCACTTTACTGTGTACATACCTCTATGGTAGATACAACTACGACTTCATCTTCTGAATACATTGGCAGTCAGTGCAATCTCTAATTTCATCTGGATTTCAGCTATGTAACCATGTGTTTATTGATGAACATATGATGAGATAGTTGAAAGCCAGATTTGCAGAATAGTAGTCACATGTATTGTAAATAACTGAATGCTGAAAATGTTAATTCTTTCAGTGCCAAATTTTGGACTGAGTCAACAGCATTGGGCGCAATGCACGCCGAGAAAAGCTGTTGGCCTCGGAAATATAGGCATACTGTTACTTGAATGAAAGGTGTTTTTTACGAGGAATACGAATCTGGGATCCTTGTGACAATTCAGACTAGTTTGACTGAAGTAGATTGACTTAAATCACGCTTGGCACTGAAAAAAGGTTAACTACTCAAGCGTAATGTCTTTGTCTTTTATTGAAAAAAAATGTGTAAGGTGTATCTTTTTGCCATGGCGTTCCGTGACATTGTGTCCCGAGTCGACCATTGTGAAAGCGTAGTACAAAATTTGAATATGGCATCATACATGGAGGAACAAAGCTTTTAAAGTTGTAAGTGCGATACAGAAAAAATAAGACTACGTGAATGCCTTTTTTTTTTTTTTTGCTTATTTGGGGGACGGGTGCTTTTTTTAGGGGGGGGTTGGTTTTTACCTCAGATGACTTGTCAGTCAGCAGAGGTTTTTTGAGGGTCCGTCGTCCGTCATCCGTCCGTCGTCCGTCCGTCCGTCCATCGTCCACAATTCACATTTTCGACTTCTTTTCAAAAACCGTCAGCCAGATCCATCTCAAACTTGTCGGGGATGTGCCTTGGGTAGGTGTCTACCAAGTTTGTTCAAATGGTCACGGTCCAGTGATTTTTGGATTTTTAATGAATTTGTTTTGTTCTTTTTCGGGTAAATCTTAAAAAATCTTCTTCTCCGAAACGGCTCATTCAATTGCTTTGATATGACACAGGAACACTCCCTGGGACTTCTAGTTTTTAATTTGTTTACCAGGTGGCGCTGCAATTTTTTCCTAATTTTTTATGAATTTTTGTGTGTTATAGCTATTTTTGACTTCTTCTCCAGAACCGTCACTCAGATTAAGCGTAAACGTGGTGGATATGTTCCTTGTAGAAAGGTCAAACAAAGTTGTTCACTATGTGGGAATGCTCCGGATTACTGATTTTTAACGATTTTTTCAATTCGGGTTCTTGTCGATCAATGCAGCTTTCCTATTGATTACTATGGAAGTCAATGGGCATTCTAATGCTAATTCACATTTTCTACTTCTTCTCCAAAACCGTCATCCAGATTAACTTCAAACTTGGTGGCAATGTACCTTGGGTGGGTTTCTACCAAGTTTGTTCAAATGTTCATGCTCCAGTGATTTTTGGATTTTTAATGAATTTTTTTGTTGTTTTTTTTTGGACAAATCTTAAAAAATCTCCTCCGAAGCTGCGTACCCAATTGCTTTGATATCGTACATAGACACTCCCGGGGACACCTAGTTCCCAATTTGTTCACCAGGTGGCGCTGCAATTTTTTTTAGGAATTTTTTGTATGATTTTGCTATTTTTCACTTGTTGTCAGAACGGTCCCTCAGATTAAGCTGAAATGTGATGGATATGTTGTTGTGGAAGGGTCAAACAGTTGTTTACTAGGTGGCACTGCTTTGGATTCCTGATTTTTAAGGATTTTCAATTCGGTTACTTATCGTTCGATGCAGTTTTCCTATTGATTACTATGTAAGTCGATGGGCATTTTAATGCTAATTCACAGGACAACTGACACGAAATTTACTGTTTACTTGATAACTTGAGATCTGTTTGAGTTCGTTACACATGTTAATTATTCTGTATGAAGGTCATGCTGAGACAGTACATGAATGACCTTGACCTGGTTTGTGGGGTCTCAGTGCAACATACATGAATTTTACTCTTCATTATAACTTGAAAACTACTTGAACTTTGATGTTGCACATGTAAGTGTTCTTCTATAAAGGTCAGACTTACT
Organism: Hermodice carunculata; assembly: GCA_964020975.1. Classification (NCBI taxonomy): domain Eukaryota; kingdom Metazoa; phylum Annelida; class Polychaeta; order Eunicida; family Amphinomidae; genus Hermodice; species Hermodice carunculata. Next base: position 627,497 of record CAXHWN010001621.1, on the reverse strand, counting down.
CAGAACATGGTGTCCTTGATCCTTTCCCAAGTTCATAGAGCTGCAAGTGTGATGAATGTCAAGACTAGCTGAGGCACGGGCTGTTCACACAGCCCTCTTGTTAGGTTATGCAGTAGATATTATTTAAAACTCATGTATAACATAAACAAGTGCTTGCATTCCAGTGTGCTGTGTTTATTTCGTATTGTAATTCCAAGCCTTTCTTGATAAATTTATGACTGCCTACATGTATCAAACTTTCAAACTGCCAATGGAAAGCGTGGCACAAGTTACGCCGAACAGACAGTATACAGGGACTAGATCTGTTTAACTAGTCCACAATTACTGCACATGTTACCTATAACACGCCCATGTGCATTTCACACATTACACCCACACATGATCATGAACACATGAAACTTGCAGACAGATAACATTTGCTTAATGCTGATCCTAACTGTATTTTGCTTGAAACTGAGGCAGCGTGCCGAAGGTATTCCGGGTAAGGTCGGGGGGGGGGGGGTGGTGTCGGTGGCTAAATACTTTTGTGTTTAAACGAGAAATCTGCACTGAAAAAGTCCAAATATGTGTGCGGGCAGTTACACCTTTATTTTTCTACACATTTTGATGGTGAAAACAATGTCTTTTTACAGCGTGTCTGTTGTTCCTATCCAAGCATACACTGCTACATGCATTTAAGTTGTGTTAACATTCAATTTTACAAAAATGACAGGCTGCTCTCTTTTGGTCCGAAACGTTTACCAGTCTAAATTTTGAAGACAATTTTTTTCAGTTTTTTTTCTTACAGAGTACGTGTAATGCTGATAAAACGATCTGACAATTTTTTGTGTGTATCCTAAAAGTATCTAGTTCTTTACACTTTGCACTCCCTGTGAAAAGGAATTGCCGATACTCCAGTGTGAAATAAGGTTTAAAATCTAATGAACTTTGACAAAGTGTGTTCAAAACCTTTTTGAATGTAACACACTTAAGGAGAGAACGGTCCAGCAAATGTCCCCATCTCATCCAGGACACCATTCTAGAGTTGGATGGTAGAAGGTAGGAGGGAGTCATCATAACGTTTAATTCTGAATTTAATTTGAAATTGCATCAGTTACGACCGTGGACGGTGGCCTGTCTAACAGTAACTTTGACAAGTTTCAAAGATAGGTCGGGGTCAATCTGTTGATCATTTTGTAGAGCAATATCAGTTTGAAGTATTGGCGCCTTTTTGGCAAAGTGTACCAGCCTAATAAATGTTGTGGGGGTACGCTTTAAGGTACACAGACAGACAGGAACCGAAATAATTCAAGCGAAGTTGCAATATCCAATGTTTAGTTATCAAAGAGAACACATTCATATTCTAAGATCAGACGTATCGGGACTTCATACAATCTAGTTGGTATCTTACGAGATCACTTGAATTTAAAGGGAATGAGAAGTGCTGCTACTACTAGGTGGCTACATTATATCTTGTCAGCTCAATAAGTAATTAAAACCTCAGTCAATGGCATGCCCTGCCCAAAAACAGAGATCAAGAAAAATTATTTATCACAGGACCATTGTAGGACGACATCACAGGTAGAGAGCCCACACAGAAAGTAAAAAGTGGCTCACCTTTTCTGCCTACTTCCTATGACCATTAAGTCTAAATAGCATAGCCAGGCGTTTGCAAGCTTTGTCAATGATTCAAATAATACACATATTCCATTTGATGTTGTCGGAGCTGGTTATGTTTGAATGAGTGATTTATGCCCTCGGGGATTACTGACTCGCCAAGGAACCGAGGTTCATTTTGTGGACAACAAAAGATGTACACATTTGGATGCATTAAAAGTAATTTCCCACTGTTTGCCTCAAAGATTCTGCCAAGGTCAGTATTTATGCATTGAGCAAAAATTAAAGGGCTGTGTATGATCTCGAGTATGCTGGTATAATCAGCAAGAGTTTAATATCATCTATTGTATCATTTATCATGAACAGTAGGGACCCTGGAATAGAGCCCCGGGGAACCCCTGCGTCAAGAGGAAGCATTAAAGCTGTTTGACGTCCAATCATTACACATGGGTGTCGATTTGACAGGTAGCCACTAACTTGATTCAGATGGGAAACCCTCGATTCCAAGCTGTGTCAAATTAAAAGGAAGACCTTCATAACACACCTGGTCAAACGCTTTATTGACTTGAAAAAGACCAGTTGGGCTCCGCTCAAGACCATTGTTTATATCATGAAGAATGTTGAGAAGCTGGTTAATTGTGCAATCGTTTGATCTAAACTCAAAGTTTATAGGCACAAAGTATTCAAAGAAAATGTTATAAATTAAGCGTTCAAGCGCTTTTGAAACGTTACAGAGAACTGGAATAGCCCTGTAATTGCTCTTTAATTGCTTGTCATTCTTCTTGAATACAGGACAAACGTTTGATTTCCCCCCACGAACGTGGAAAACATGAAACACACGGGGAAAGGTTAAAAGGCTTAGAGAGTGAAAAACTGATACCAAAAGCTAGACGTGAATGACTTTGATAATTTTTTTAACCATTTTCGTTGATTTGAGCATAGTTATATCAAACATCAGTTCGCGTAACGAAAACATTGGACGGGCATAGGATTGACTCCCCAAGGAAGTTTATATTGGCTGTCAATATATCCATTGGACATTGCGCATTTTCAACATTACTAAAACTGACAGCACCATCTTGAAGAAGAGAGGGAAAGGATTGATGAATCTTCGAACCAATAAACTTATACTTAGATTCCACCAGTTTTGGGGTTCATATCATTGGAAGGAAGCTTGTCACACACTTTGGAAAAATATAGCATAGCCTGGAAATATGGAACTGTAAAGGGCATTTACAGTAATGTTACGTTTATGCTTGGAGAAGATGTGGGGTCGCTCCAGGTTGAGATTTTCAAGTTGCTGCTATGACGCTTGAAACATGTCTATGCATGGTTTCTTTGTCTGAGTAACTGTTTTACCTGACAGGTAGCCCAGGGCTTAGCCTTCGGTCTGAAAAGAAAATTACAAGAGAGAATTAATGTTTGCAGAGGTCAGAAAAAGGATTCGTCCAGTACAACGCAATATCATATATCTCACCAAGAAATTTCAAGGCCAGTGTCGAATGGAGTATCAAGAGCAGCATTACTTTTATTTTCAAATTAGCTTTTATTTTTATTCCAACTTACGTTTCAGGGGGCGGTCTGTGCGATCACAAAGAGGAAAGATACAGAATACAAGTGAGTGATCATACGTGGCTGTAGGCGGCAGGATACCAGAATCTCAAATATAACCAGGTGAATCACTGATGATTAGGTCAAAAAGACTGTGTGTCAATCGTTAATGGTGCGTAGGACCCGATATCAATTAAACTCAGTTATTAAAAGATTTAAGATTTACTAATTAAAAACCCAGTTTAGTGTCAGAATGATTAGAACTCCAAGAACTACACCTGTCGTTAAAGTTACAGGTAATAATATGAGTTTATGAATTGCTTTCACGGGCGCCAGTAATTGCATGATAAAAGTCACGCACGAATAAATAAACCAACATCACACTGGCCAGATGGGCAATAGTACACTCCTTGCAAAACTAAACCTATGTTAGGTCGAAATTCCACCCTTAAACATTCACTGGTGATTGATTTCACGTTGACTAGTCAGGCACGGGGTAGCCATTCTCTCATATCAAAGTCCACCCCGCCTCCAGGTCCCGCAGGTCTATCTTTCCCAGTGGGCATCCTGAAACCTCTAATGAACAATAATTTGCTTAGAAAAATTAATATCTGATTGGTTTGGTTAGGTGTTATATCTTACAGATCCAATCACAATCTACCATTCGACCAGACAACCATGTTCCTTTATGTCCACTCACGGTCGTAGTAAATAATATTGTATCAACTGTTACGAGGTGGCTTTATTTAGCCAATCTTGTGCCAACCAGGCCCCTAATAACAGAAAAGAAAAGAATGCTACAATTTATTACTGTGAACAGAACACAAAAACGGAAACTTTTGTTAAAACATATATTCACTCGCATAATGCAAGAAAAAACAGCAATAGCAGAAGCAGGTAGTTCGTCTTTTAAATGTCCATGTTGACTGTTTACACATGAAGTGGGGGTCCTGTGCCGTGGCTTGTCCAGTCAACCTCAGCGCTGCAACTCAGAATCAAAAGAGAAGTATCAAAAAAAAAAAAAAAGTGGAACACTACCTTGTTATTTGTGGGAAAACACGATATTCAGTTGTAACGCCGAAACGGAGGTTTAGTTTTCAAATTTCTTACTCTTGGTCTTATCAAGCACCAAAAATTAGTCCCATCAATTCAGAAGATTTGCTGTGCAATTTAAAGACAAAACTTTCCAAACATACTGCACATAGAACACATTGGAGAGCTCACAAAAGTGCTATGCTGCAACTTAAATCTGCAGTGCCTGTATATTTTATACAACAGATTAACTAGCATGTGTTTTCATCTATCAACATATAGCACAACCAGTTGACTATTTTCAGAAAAAGTCATATGTCAAAATGTTGGTCACTGTTTCACGGATTATACATCCAAATAACTATATGTGAACTATTCTCCTGATTCGGATAGTGTTGTTTCATGTGTTCTTGCAATGGTTATGACAAATATCCTCTTTTTTTTTACTTACCCTATGGTGCCGAAATGTAGAACTCGCTCACAGAATGTTCATCCAAGGACAAGAAACAGTTGTCATTGTATGGCTTGTAAAGAGCATCACATCAAATGTACAGGTTATTATGCTCCGCACATGGAGCCAAATTCGATATGTTGTTACTGCCTGTAAACCGAGTTGGCTTTTCATCATGTTGATAATGATGATTGATGGATTCTTGAATTACGTATCAAACATACGGCTCACACAAACGGATATCAAGTTTTCCGTAATAAATGTAAATGTATTTAATACTTTTGAGATGATGGATGAAAAAGACATTATTGCCAACTATGATACTGATCCAGATTACCATTTTTTTCTCCGTCCCACTTCGCTATCAGTTTCCGCTATAGTCTGTATCATTCAGGAGACTTGTTTAATGGTATAATGAACAGTAACCTACCCCACAGTTTGCTTTTGTCATTTTTCCACATTATCATAAGAAGTTGATCTCCTCATATTAACAATTTGAAAAATCATTTATCTATCTTGGACCAAAGTTTCAAATTGATAGGATTTTCCAAGACCTGGCTGAAAGATTCTACTCATGAAGTTTACATTCTAAGTAATTACAATCACAAAAAGAAATACAAAAATGAGAAACACGATGGAAGTGTACCTCTGTTTTTCAAGAACTACTTGCATTAAATTTTCACGGATTTTTAACTACTTTCTATAGCATCTGTTTTCGTTGAGATACTAAACGAGCAGCTATCCCATAAGGTCATTGTTCGAATAATATACCGACTGCCTGAGTCATGTTTTGCAAATTTAAATATTCTATTTGAAAACAAATAGCCACTTAACCTACTCAAGCGTGAAAATAAACAATCTTATTTATGGGGTAACTTGAGCATCATCTTAACAGTGAAACACGTGCTACCACATCAATATTTCTCGATATCATGTTCTCTCATTCATTCCTGCCATCCATCAATAGACCGAATAGAGTTACAGAAAATGCGATACCTATATACAACATATTTAGCAATACTTCTCCCTTAACTGGCATTCAATACAACGATATTTCAGATAATTTCCCTGTATTTAGAAGTGACTTGCTCACATCGTCCATCGAGTTAAAACAGAGAAATAAACATGGTATGCTACATAAGCTAAAACGTAAACTTGAATCATATGACTGGAACCGTATATAGTCAACAAGAGATCCTTCTGAAACAATGAGTATTTTTGTTTGAGATTTCAAAGAGTTCTACAGAAAATTTATAACTCTTAAATAAATTATGTCACATTATAAAATAAAACACCATGGCTCACAGAAAGTCAGATACAACCGATAAAAAGAGCAAATAAATGATTAAAAAAAATCACATAGATAAATTAGATATACTTCTTATCATGATCGCTTCAAATATCTTTTAAGTGTAACAGAAAAGGGTTATTACTAAGAAATGTTTAATATAAATACGACAAATATTTCAAAACTATGAAACGTTGTAAAATATCCACAGTAAATTCAAACACAATAACCAGTAGCAGACAAACGCTAAAGACATAACTAACCAATTTCTCATCTTGTTCACAAATGTTTAAGTTTTGCAAATAATATTCCTCTTTCTGACACTTAACCGGAGTTTTAACATGTCACTGTATGCATTCATTTTCTTTTTGCAGTGAGTAAACATAAAGTTTTATTTAATCACTGATTACACACTTGAAAGACTCTGGTCCTGGATATGATCCCATACAACATAGAGTCATTAAACATCTTTCATAATAAATAATTACACTTATTACTTATATATGAAACTTGTCTCTAAAAAAAGCATCTTTCCTTACATTTTTAAAACGCAAAATATTTTCCTATATATTAAAAAAGAGATCCTGAAATTTTCTCAAACTATCGATATATTTCATTATTGACTTGTTTTTTTGTTTTTTTGTTTTTTTACACGTTTTGAAAGGGTAGCTTACAGTCATTCTATTTACATAAACTAATTTTCTCTGTCAATTCCAGTTTGCTTTGGGAAAAAATACAGTACTGAAATGGCAGTCAGTTATTTGAGCAATAGGAAAGATGAGGCCTTGAAGAATGGAGGACATGTAGCGGCATATTTATCGATCTCTCCAAGGCTTTTGTGTCCATAGAACATATCATTATTTTGGGGTTAAATATTACATTACAGAGTTCGTGGAGTGGCCGCTAATTGTTTCCTGGCGGATGTATTTAATCGCAGACAGTAGGTACATTATTTGAATGAAACATCTGATATTCTAAACATGACAAGCAGGGTCGCCAGGGATCAGTATCAAAGCCCTGACTTTTCTTATCTACATTAATGATTTACACATTGCCTGCCCATCATATTTTTGTTTATTATTTGCTGATGACACTAATTCATTATTAACAGATAATATCATTTAATAGATGTTATTAATGTAAGTCAAAATATAGTAACCAGGCGGTCCTAGGCACAATATTATCTATTAATTATATATATATATATATATATATATATATATATATATATATATATATATATATATATATATATATATATATATATACATATATTATCCTTGTGACAGAGAGGTAGTTTCCCGCAATATACTAAGTAAAGCCAGAGAATTCAAAACAAAGCAAAGGGAAAAATTTAAGTTTTCGATGTTTGGACATACAAGAAATAAATTGTCTAAAGTGTCGTCGATAACATGTATCAAATAAGTTAATAGGTTTTCTTACAAGTACCCAAAAAAGCATCAAGAAAGCAATCGGAAGAACTTCGTATTACACATTGCTCCACATTTCACATTTTGTAACATTACCTGTGCATCCATTTACAAATCTTATTTAGATTGTCAGTTAAACTTCAAAAAAGATAATGAGCTTTATCACTTTTTCTGAATATAATGCTCCTACCAAACCGTTATCAAATGATATAAATGTTTTGAAATTTAAAGTACTTTATGAAAATGTGCAGCCTTGTTGATGTACACAGCAAAATAATAATCCCAAATTTATTAATAATATTCTTCATTAAATTCTGGTCCGCACAAAATAATTCAAAACAGACGCATGATATATATCAACCGACTTTTGTCCATCTAATTAATCACAATTAAAACTTATTCTTTCATGGCTCATTGATTAACTACGGTCAGCTGATCAATGTTCATTCGATACTATTTATTTAAACATGTTTCCTGCTAAGGCATTAGCTTTTTCTTTATTATCATAGTCTCCCGTTTTTTTAATTGTTCTGAATGTACTCTTTATACTTGTACGTGAAAAAGCATTCTAAGCAGTACAGGATCTATAAGCCATCAGGGGTTTCTGTCTTCAAATTGATATATGGAATATATTATGTACGGATCTTATTCCCAATAAACCACATTTTCATATTTTTACAGACAGTTAATAAGGTTTTCCAAAAGTTGAAAGGATCCTGAAAAATATGAAATCACGGAAGAGTGACGTTCCCAGTTAAAGAAACCAGATAGAGACTTGCCCAGTGTACATTCCCAACACTAGTTTTCGTCAGCATTTCTCGACCACAATACATATACACATGTGTACACTAGTATCGTTGCAGTAACCATGCTTGTACTCCTACCAATCATTGCCTAATAAGAAAATCAAAATTTCACAACAATAATACTCTCCCCTGGTAAGCAAATGTGGTGCAGATTGATTAAGCTATATCCGTATATTTTCTTTCATCTTTGAATAGCATCCAGTGTGTGGTTTCAGAGAAGTAAAAAATAAAAAAGAACTCATCAAAATTAATAAAAAATCGAAAAAATGATACAGCATTCCATGTTGAACAAAATCAGGCCTAGTAGTCTCAGCAGAGGTCACTATACACATTACCTCACACGACAGCTTCTTCGTTGTGTAATTATGTGATGGCTTGAGCAGGTGGAAGTGTTACCCAACACAGTACCATTCCAAAATCCTTAAATGATTGAGGTCTGTACAAGTCCAAATATTACACCCTTTTATACTTTATCATTTCTTCATTTGTTACAATGAAAAATGGATGGATTTGTTCAAAGATGGCGCCACTGATCCAACAAAATCCTATCTACATATCTTCCTTGACAGTATTGATTTGTTTGATAAAATATCAGTTTTGATATATCGTGTATTGAAGCATTATCAGATCTCAAGCCAGATCCTTGTTTGTTGAAGTACTTAAGCAAAATTCCACCTGCATTTTCACGTCATCTTAAAAAAAAACTGGTTAAGTTTATCCGGGACCCAATTAAATCACACGAATTTATGCACAAGTCAAATAATACATGAGCTAACAGTTTTGAGGAGTTCAATACAGCATTAAAAATTGAAACCTAGATTCGTGTATGGAGTCATTGGAAAGTGTCTTCAAATATGCAGCTGAGAGTATACTAAGCTCAAGTCGCTAAAACCACAAGAACTATAGTAGGAAGAATAGGAAATAATAGGCTGAATAAAAGCAATAATGCCAAGTTGAAAAATAGGCTGCTAAACAAGTTCAGAATATCTAAAATTGATATGGATTCACAAATTTGTGTCCGATGAAAGGTTTATGACCTACGACTGACGAGGAAACCAATGACGAGGAAATAGGGCAACCTTTCCAGAAATTGGGTACATCAGGATTTGGGAACTGCTTTAAAAGGTTATCAAAAGTAGGTAGAACATTTCCAAAAATATCAAAAATTTCAGTCAGTTTCTTAACTGGCATGATAGACAATGTGATGTATGTTCCATGAACCTGGCAGAGTACCGGTATTTAAAGGGCTATATATCAGTGCAAGAGATGATGGATGCCACATCTGACTACCCGATTACCTAACGGAGATGGAAATGTGAGTTACTGAAACATATTGAATCGTTTTTAGCTCCTGATGCAATAAGTTACTCGATGTTACATTGTCCAAAGGTATTTACCTTGAAACGTGGTGCAGAGCAATTCTGATACTATTATTTCAAAAAAGGTGCTTCAAATATCCAAAGTTATTACAGACGGGTATCTTTATTGTCTATATTTATTAAAATGTTTTCACCCATTGTGAACAAAAGGCTCACAGAATTGACTGATGATGAAAGGTAAAGACAAGAAATTCAAATAGGATGCCAAAAATGACTGTCAGCGGTCGATCATAATTTTACATTGTATTCTACTGCTCAAAAGCATATGTCACGACCCAGGTGTAGATATAATGGTTTTTATGTTGGTTATTCAAAGGTCTTTGATTTAATTTCCCGCTCTTTTCTCATGTTGAGACTTATTAATGAAGAAATACATGCGAGAGTACTTAAAGTTGTTTTTAAAGCCATGGATAATACATTTTCATCTCACATTCAGGCAGCTTAAACATTTTTCTCCTTGTTCAGTCAGCACCCATTAGGGTTGTATATTGAGCTTCCTTTTATTCATAATATAATTGAATGAGCTGACTGAAGACGTGGAAAAACTGTACAAGGGAGTATAGTGCCACATTATCCAGTTGGACCTCCCCCCATAAAAAAAACAAAAAACAAATAAAGAACCCAAATCACAATCCAATCTCCCTATGCTCCATTACCGATCCAGTCATTGTCTATGTTTACACGGATAGATTAACATATATTATAACGTCTCATTCAACATTGAGATAATCATAGCCTTCAACAGCCAAATGAGTTTATAAATGAGTCATCAAAGGCAAAGCATCAAGCATGTTTCGCAGCCTTAAATTACTGGACATGCTTTTATATGCTGGTATGTTTTTGTTTTTTTTTTTTTTGTTTTTTTTTTTTGATAAATCATTGTCATATCTATATTAGGCTTCTATATGAACGACATTGTTAGAAGTACCAACACTGGGGGTTGCATGCAAAAGACTATAGACTGTTGGCATTATGGTCAGCAGAAAGTTGAATAAATACCCATATTATAGGTACATCGGTACATCGGTACATCATTTCCTGCCGTCCAGCTTGAGCAGCTCCACTACATACTTTAGCCATTAAGGCCAAGAAAGCAGTTATTCTAATAAAAGAGGTTGCATAGGAAGGTAGAGACTTATTCATCTTATTTTTACATATTTCAGAGGTCCGCATGTACCGAGGTATTTTGCAATATACACCAAGAGAGAAAAACGTAAGATAGCTTATCTCAAAACTCTTCAGTTATACATCAGGAAGCAACTTGTTCTCCGGGCATTCATAAAGAGAGATCGCATATTGAAATTGGATGCTGGAATTACTAACCTGAATTAGGTATTTATTCATGAATTTATATTGGGTCACTGTAAGTGAAAATGTTTGTACTGTGCTTGAATGCTTAGAACAACCGGCCTATGGCCTTATAGTACCAAATATATGAAACTCTAACCTCTGTTTCTTTATTACAAAGTTTTCAGGGCACCTCTGTGGAAAAGAAACCAGTCTTATATATTTGTCACACAATGAAAATAAGATAACTGAGGGTTCCTTTGAAAAAAATAGATTGCGACACAGATAAATTGCATGCTACTAAGACTTATTTTATATGTGTTGTGTGACTGGTGGCACAAGCTCTGCTATTGAAAAAAGTTTAATGGCAAAAGTATGGGCAACCAATCCTGAATGGGATGAGTCCTTGTTAATGCTAGTGTGAGTGCTGAAAAGATTGTAACGTCAGATTTTGCATAACATGGGCTCTAGTATTAGATAACCTAAAAACTATGGATATAACGCTAAATATGACAAGTGGGGAGCATCCTGAATATTATTAGACAGTCCACAAGACCTCTCTGGTCATTAACATCTATGTCCCTGTCCGCCAGGTATGTCTTCATTTTATCTATTTCCGTATCACATTTGGACCGAGTCAATAGCTTTCCTCAGCGCATTTTGGGCCCATTGCACACAAGGCCCATCAAGGAAAGGTGTTGCCAGGGTCTAATCTGTATTCTATATCAGTACAGACAAGTAACATGAATCTAGCATCCTGATAATAATTGAGAGCAGTTCATTGTAAGTAGTGCGACTAAGAGAGTAAAACCTCTTAACTCTTTCAGTGCCACCTGCGACTTGGCTCAAATTGGTTATAACGAACTGCTCTGAATCATAATACTGGACTCGTGTTCTTCTGCAAGAACCCATTTGATTCAAGTACCGGCATACCTGTAGTTACACAGAACGGAATGGTCCAGTTCAACAGCTTTCCTCAGCGTGCCTCCAGCACATTGTTATTCAAGGCATGCCGTGGACAGCTGTTGCCTCAATCCATAACTTAGCACTTAAAGAGTTAAGTGAACATAACATGTAGGAGAACAACCATTCTGCAATGCAGCTTACAGCTGAATCACTTGCAATGTTGTAATGATAACAGGTTCCATGTTTTGAACTCTGGCTCATTTGACATTGCTTAAAATATTTGCTGGAAAGAGCACTTTCCATTGGACAACGACGGCTCAAAAATACAATCCACAATTTCTCGGAAGACACACCTTTCCCAATTGAAAAAGCACTCTTCATTATCAGCAAAATACATATTTCCCTGACTGTTATAATTCGCGTTTTAAAACCAAGTTACTCCATCTCTGAGGTTGTGGATGTCTTTACATGCACCTAATTCACTGCAGTTTCACAAGTCCTTTCTTTAGTTTCAACCAGGGTGTGGATGCCAATTTCTACAGTAGCAGCATGCGCTCCTTCGTTGAATACTTTGTTTGTGTAGCTCATACATATAAATTTTTTTCATCACCCGTATTGCAGCCTTGTTGAATTTACTTTTTACTTTCTCTCCCTTTAGTGGGCTCATGAATGGGTCCAGTGACCAAACCCCGTGGTCACCTGCTTTATTCATTTTACATTTAGAATGTGAAAAATCGCAAATTGCTCTGAGTCATCAATGTTCCCCAGCTGTTTGAAACAAACTAAGAACGAAACCTTTGACTTAGTCTCGAAAGTAAATATAATAAACCTCACTAAATATGGGTATTTAATAATTATCGTGTATAGCGCCACCTAGCTGCCACAGTAAAATTATGTGGTGGTTCTCCACATTCGTTTTAAGGGGAAAATTTGGACTGTTATAAAATACTGGAACTTTTGCACTCAATGTGTTTCTGCTTAAGGTTTTTGTCCTTGAATAATTGATACATAATTTTGTTAACATAGGTGTATAGTGACCTGGTTTGCACAGTATTATTCTGATGTGTGTCTGGACACCTTCGATCTTTTCCTTACTCCTGTTTTATATATCAAAAGAGCCCCAGGATAGCTCTACAGTTCCACAGTGGAGCTTTGAGAGGAAACTTTTTTATCTTTATCACCAACACAAGTAACAGAAACTCCAGAACCCCATGACAACAGTGGAATTGACGGCAGATGCAACTACGTAGAAAAGTCGGTAAATCTATTGGCACTACTAGCTCATCGTTTTCTGAAGATGACATCCCCAGATAATGGGAAAATTGGCCAACTGCCATCAAACTGTCTGCAAAGCCCCCTGACATTTCCTGCACATGACAGGGCAGATGCTGCAATAAAGGTCAATTGAATGTATACAGTATCCAGGTACATCAAAGATCAAATTGTAAATTACATACCTAGGTGATGCTGTCATCAGGAAAATCCACAGCCACACAAAAAGGATCAGCTGCCCTACTGTGGAAGAGGAGAAATGAACGGGAACTTCACTTTCCAGAGCTTCAGTCACAATACTTTTATTTGGCATTTACAGGAATAGTTGATACATGAAAACAATTGTAATGTAACAAAATTTATAGCTCACTTCAGATGCAATATTTGAGTCGAAAAACATGATACTATCAGGATGACCCAGCTAAGGGCAATATGTACACTGTCACTCGGGCCCCCTAGAAGAGAGAAGAGAATAATTTTACATCTTGCCAAGAATATCTCAAATTATAGAGACGGATACACCTGACCAAACCAGGCTAAAAGTCTACCTTAGACACACAGAAACTAGAAAAGGTGAGTTAATTTTCCAGATGGGAGGTTGTCTTCTTCAAAATATATGCACTTTACCTGGCCATACAGAACATACATAGCCTGACCACCATTAAGCTTCGAATGCCCTTTAGCATGACTCCTAGAGCTACTGAATTTTTCCTCACTCTCTCTGTCCCTCTCTCTCTCTCTCTCTCTCTCTCTCTCTCTATCTATCTATCTATCTATCTATTTGTCTATCTATCTACCTATCTATATATCTCCTTTCTTTCTCTCTTTTCTCTTTGATGGATTCGAGAAACTCCATGTTTATCATTGGATCCTGACCTGCTTGAACTTAGACAAGCAAAATCTAGCAACATGAACACCAGGATCAGGAGCATTATCTGCTTTGGATCTACGTTTCAGCTGATTTAACATGTAAAACTACCTGTTGGTCAGTCCAAGTTTTGACAGCGGTGTGAAAAACTTGGCAGTGGACTCCATCTGGTTTTGGGAGCAGAAGATATTGTTTATGTTGTGAGCTTCTTTGATGTATAGGAGAAAGGAGCAATAGGACCTAATATAGATTAAATTTGCCCAGCATAACTTTCTTAACTACAGACACCAAAATGTAGCAGACACCAGTCCTCATGGGAAAATTCTAAGCTGCCCCAGTATAAGGCAGAGATAGGATGGGGGAGGAGGGCAGGCAAAGCAAAAGCCTGGAGTAAAAGCTTCTCTGTGTTAGACATGATTGGTTTTTGCGTATGTCTAGCCTAGGGCCCAGTTGGACATACAGTGCTTGCATATTCACTATGGGCTGGTTTGGGATTGCAACCCGTGATCAAACCCAGGTGAAAGCCTTGTGAAGCCTAATGATGCAAACGAACAAGTGCCAAGTATAGTTTCATGATTATCATGGTTCTGTGTTCCCCAAGCCTCCGCTGGTTTGATCTCTGTTCGCACACAAAATGAACAACTAAGGGCCAATGCCAAAAAGCAGTACCACAAACCATTGCAGCTGACCACAGACATCATAGCTTTTTTTAATCTCACCAGGACATACTGACTTTGGCCTTCAAAAAGGCTGAAGAGTGGCCTACCATACTGAAGTTAGCAGACAAGTGGAAAAAACTGAACTTCCATCCTCTCGAAACTAATATGTGACTTTACCAAGCAACAAATAACATCAAATGTTCATAGGTGTGACTTGACTTCATTTCAGAATTCTGTTCATATTTATGTAACTATATATAACACAACTCATATTGCAAGATCAGCTAATAATTGAATGCATAGAGATGTTAGATAGTCGGCTGACAAAATGTAACTGAGCTGTAACAATAAACTGTCTGCACCCAACTGAGGATCAACGCTTGGATGATACAGAAATCAACATGGCCCATACCTTGAGCTTTCATTTTAAAATGTGAAAGGACCTGTGCACGTCTTGGTACAGCTGCAGCATTTGATGCAAACAGAACTGATTCTCGCAAGAATATTATAACCACTCTGTGAAAAATGTTTGGGTGAAGTGTTAACCAATTTGATCATATTATACCAGACCACCCAAAAGTCTGTAACCATACCCACTGGTGGGTGACTGACGGTGGCACAGGCCTGCGCCACTGCCCCCAGTGCAACTAAAATAAAATTGTTGCGCCATGCTCAGGTTTGGGCCATTGGTACAAGCAGCTTATGGTGTGATAAAATTCAAAGCTCTCTTGGGGCCTACCCTGTGGGAGTGCTTCAGGCAAAACGTATCTCACAGAGGCCACTCATGTGATCCACCAAGGGACCACTCGAAAATGAATGCAAGGTGCTCTGCCCCTTGTCAAACAGGGTCCACATAAGAACTCTTTTTTTTTCATTCACATTTGTATTCATGAGTCACACAAGGTTTCTGAGTGATAACCCAGCAAATGTTTAGGAATTTTATCTTGCACATGGTTGTATGCTGCCGTTTAGGCTTGTCTAGCAATAGAAATTTTAATTTGACCTAATCCACAAAGCTACTAGCTACCTGTTTTGAAAAAGACAAGTATTTAAGCTAGTATTTTCACATTGCACATAAAAAAAGACTGAAATCATAGGTTTGGGTGGTATTTGGATGACTGTTACCTAGCTGCCAAGGCAACTTGACAATGTACATAAGATGTAAGCAATAGGTGTTGGACTTTGACAGTGCACGTTATGAAGAAATGTCATAAAGGCTAGGTTGTTCTTGCATTTGGGTCATCTTGACCTAACTTGTAAGGTCACTGGATAATTTATGAGTGTGGCGGACTATATCTTTTGGGGAACACACATTAACTGTCTTACTTCCAGCAGTCCATCATTCAGACAGCGTTTGGAATACATTTGGGCATTCTAAATCATGTAAATAATTAACATGTAAGCAATACCTTCCCAAAATCCATTTTTGCCAACCTGCCAATTGTGAAGGTATTTCACCTCTCTTGGCCACAATATATACTTTGTCGTCCTGGTGTTACCTCCCACATACGCTACAATACATAATACGATCCTAATCCCAATTATGTGAACTTAGGAGCATATAATTTTCTAATGATACCATTTTTTCTTCCATTACCCCACAGACGGCATAATTAAAATAAATACAGTGACTTTAAGTGGCTGTAGAATCTGGCACGTTGCGGCTCTTACCTCCCTTGTAGTCCACATTAGGTGTACCAATTTTAATGAGGCACTGGTATCAATGTCTGTAGTTACTGTAAAATATTTTTTTTGTAATTTATTTGAATAAGATATTATCTTGAAATAAAAACAAGCCAAGAGTACAAAAATATAGAGCCACACATTCAATGTTTTCTAATATTATGTTCATATGTCGTTACATATATTTTCGCAGTTCAAACTGCATGAGTCGGTTGATAAATGGGCCAAATCTGGAAAGAAAATCAATTCAAACATGTTTGATATGTTTTACCTGTATATAATATCCATAGCAAGCAACTGCATGATGTCATCAAGTGGTGGCATTGGATATTTCCTTTAACTTGCCAATTACGTGGAAATCCGTCTTCCTTTAAGGTTCCTTAATAGCTGCAATTTGGGTAATATTTGGGAGATCATTATTTTAATTAAATTATGCTTTGTTGACCGACAGGTTTAATTCTCTTGACCTCGGTCTACGTTCCAATCTTTAAGCTTCTAATCCTAATTGACAATCTACTGACCACATTTAGGCATGGTCTCCATATTTACCCTATATCATAACATGAGCTCTAAACAGTTTTGCGTGTGCATCTATTATTGAACAGCTATAAATGAAGGCATTGTGGCCACATGGTTATATATTATAATTGCATTACTCCTTCACGGTCAAATAACCTCAGCATCATGCCTTTAATGTTGATCCAATGACGATGCATCCAATTGTCACGAGCATGGCTTTTTCTTGCCACGTATTCTTTTCGGTATTTAAATATTCGTCTTCAGATCAATATAAATATGTCACACAATTGAGACCTGAATTTTAGTCTGACATTATTATTAATATTATCATTAGTAGTAGTAGTAGTAGTAGTAATAGTAATAGTAGTAGTAGTAGTAGTAGTAGTAGTAGTAGTAGTAGTAGTAGTATTGTCATTGTTATTATTATTACTATTGTATTGATTGATTGAATGATTTATTATCGTTTGCAATTCTAATTTAGAGAAAGCGCACAGATAAAAATTGCATATAGTTGTTCTTAATTGTGGCTTCCCATGGTGCATGTTTTCTTCCGTCTGGTTCATTCGGTTACATGGTAAGACAAGGAGCCGGTATAAATGACACATATGAAAGTATTTCAGTTTAGAAAAAATGTCGCTCTTCTTATAAGTGTCCATTAGAGATTTTATTTTATTTTAAATTACAAAAGTAAGACATGTCTCAGTGTCTCACTGACACAAAAAACACCAATTGCTTCAGTGAATAACTTAACTTTATGTCAACTTTGCACGTTGAGCTTTAGGCATTTATGTTGCTAAGGTGCATTTTATAAAATGTTAGACCTTTTATGCCATTAACATATGTCGAAAGTACAACGACCTCTGTCCACTATAAGGCCTGAACGATTGTCACATGACATGGTTAATCTGCAGAACTCCAATTGTTTGTACATGCACTAAATTTATATATGTCGAAAGCGTAGAAACACATAATTCAATGTGCTACATCTATATCCATATGGTTGTTTATAATATTCCATTACACGCAGTGGGCAGCAGACATTCAAATGGCCGCATTTTAATCTTTGACCAGTGTTAGTATCAGCACTAAGCACGGCTCCATCAAGGAATTTATAATGAGCTTCTTTTCGTGTTTTTTTTTGGGGGGGGGGTTGATTGTTTGTTTGGTTTTTTTTTTGTTTTTTTTTTTTTTTGTTTAGTTCTTTGTTTTGTCTGTTTGTTTTTTGGGGGTGTGTGGGGGGGTTTGTGTGGTTTTTTTTTTTTTTTTTTTTTTTTTTTTTTTGTTTGTTTTTGTTTGTGTTAGGAGGGTGCATAGCATTTGTCTATCCCAAAGAAAATATAATTTTGTGTTTCCATGCTTTGAATTTGAAGCAAGCAGTTTGGGGTGTTCAATCGTTTTTCGAGGTATGCCGGAATGCTTTGTTTACATTCACGCAGCGCTATCTGTTGACAGCATCGCAAACATCCATTTGAAGCACTTGACCTACAGTTTCCACTATTTGGCATTCCTAATCGATTCCAAATGTGATGTTCAAGTTGAAAACAGTGTTTACTGATAGTCCAACAGAGTGTGTGTGTTTGTGTGTTTGTGTGTGTGTGTGTGTGTGTGTGTGTGTGTGTGTGTGTGTGTGTGTGCGTGTGTGATGCTATACGGTTGCTAGAATCAGTGGTTCTCTTTGCTTTCATCAACTTTCAAACACGTAAATTCAGAGCGGCAATTTGGCACTTCGAGTAATGATTGCAATGAAGTTGCACTTTACCCAGAGATCAACTGGGTGGCTGGTAGACCTGTGCAGGTCTAATGTGCGAAAGGTGCTGTATTGGCGTGGGGGGTAATTATTTCAGTTAAATTAAGTCAATCCATGATAGAATAAACTTAAATATTCCCCATCCAGTGATGGTGTAGATTGAATGACCAATGTCGGATATCATGACCGAAGTGCTGTCATTATATCCGACGTGGGGCATAGAATCCACACCATCACTGGATGGGAGTATTAACGCGTATTGGGAGAACATCTGTAGCCGCCCATATCGTGGTATTGTATTCAAAATGCAAACGAATATTTTTCCTGATAATTGAAGAGAAATTGGCACGCTGTAATTTTGAATTAACAAGATGGAATATTTCGGGACTACTCATGTTAATTTCAGATTTTACTTCCGCATGGCTGTCCTACTAAATGTTAGTTTATCATTGCACAGAGACGGTGGCACTTCAGGTCAACAATTTTTTACACATCTCAAAAGTTAAACTTTAGAGAGCAGAGACCTTTTCGTGTAAGTGTGCTTGGGAGTTTGTAATTTTTCGACAACTTAAAAACTAAAAAGAAAAATACTTTGGTAAAGCGTGAAAGGCAAATTTCTCGACGAAGCGTAATCTAGTATTGACATCTCAAGCCAGGTGAACTGCGCGGATTCAAGTTTGCCTGTAAAAAAACGCCTGTTAAAAACGTATAGTCTCAAAGCACATAAGCTTTCTAGATAAAACTTAACAAGATTAAGCAGTGCCCCCCTTTACCTGTGACTGAGAAGCAGCGTTGTAGATTGGCCTATATATTTGATGGTGCCGAGAAAAAGTGACTACTTCATTTGGATGCAGATGTCTTTTGATCAAACTCATTTTTTAATGCTGATATGGTTTGGTGATCGGTCTTCAATGTTTAAGGAAGCATTTGTTTGGAGATAATGCAACAAATACAACTCACGAAATAGGCATGGTAAACTGAGGTTCTCAGCCGCGAGTGTACTCTGAGAAATTTTAAATTCAAAGATCTTCTAAGCCCTTTGATGGACTTTATTTTCCAATGAATACTGTTCGAGATTAATTTCCAGGATTATATATGGCCAGGTTGCATGATAGTAACTGCTTTATTGTTAGTTAGACTGTCATTCACCAAAGGCACTGAAATGTGATTGGTCAGTAAGTAAGTTCCAGGATTTGGCAAGTTTTAGCTCGAAACACGATGAAAGCATGCACTTGGCGATCAATTAACCCCCCCCTTACAATGCAGACTTGATTATTTTATGATATCATCAAATCTATCACAATCAGTCAAAAAATTTGTGAAATTAAATCATCTGTAACGGCAGACCACAGTATCTTACATATAAAACTAGAAGGAAATTTATGTAAACAGCGGGAAAGGGTTTTTGAAAATTTATTAATGAATTACTACTTGACAAAGAATATGTAGAAAAAGTTAAAAGGGCAATTGAAGAGTTTGATGAAACTTATGTAAACACAACAGACAAAGGTTTATATTGGGATTGTCTCAAATGTCATTTTCGGGGCGTTACACTGAAACATTCATCTGGGGGAGCAAAACTAAATAGAGAAACAGAAAAAAACTAA
This sequence comes from Hermodice carunculata, assembly GCA_964020975.1. Classification (NCBI taxonomy): domain Eukaryota; kingdom Metazoa; phylum Annelida; class Polychaeta; order Eunicida; family Amphinomidae; genus Hermodice; species Hermodice carunculata. The sequence goes on along the minus strand of CAXHWN010001621.1, from coordinate 607,416 downwards.
ATAAAAAAACTTGAAACACTGATGGAGCAAGTAGCAGAAAACACAGGACGAGAGGACCTAGAGGAAGAAACTGCACAGGTTAAAAATGAACTAATGGACATAATGAGAAGAAAACTAGAGGAGCTGTGCTTATATTTCAGGCATGATGGTGTTAACAGGGAGAAAAGAACACGAAATACTTCCTTTCATTGGAAAAAAGAAACTACAAAAATAAATGTATAACAAAACTAACAAATGAAAATGATGAAGAATTTACAGAAATAAATGATCTATTAAAACAGGATGCAGACTTTTATTTTTAAAAAACCTAAAACTATATACTTCACGTGCAGAAAAGGGCTCGCTTAATAGCCCAAAGGCTCAAATCTCTCTTGAAAACAATACTCCTAAAATAACAGATGAACAAAAGCATTTGATTCCCTTGAGTGGTCTTTCATATATAACGCTTTATCTTTATTTGGCTTTTGAGATAACTATATCAAAATCGTGAAAACGTTATATTCAGATGAATAGGATCCAAAAAAGGGCTCAGAATGGCAATTTAAAAGTAAAATGGACACACGGACCTTTTCAAGCTTTGAGTAATATGGTTTGATGAAGATGCAAAAGTCATGCAAAAACTGAACATAGAAAACAAATTAGGTGATATCAGCAAATTACTAATATGGTCATGTAGAGATTTATCGTTAATTGGTAAAAATGTGGTCGTAAAGTCTTTGGATATATCCAAAAGACTGCATCAGTGTTTCATGTGTTCCTGTCCCAGAAGATACAAAGGAAAAAGTTCAAAAGGTAAGAAACGAATTTATCTGGGATAAGAAAACACCTAAGGTAAAAAATGAAGTTATGTATTTAAGTATTCAAAGAGGGGGGTTGAAGATTCAAAACTTCAAATCTTAAGTCAGTTCCCTGATACTGGCATTGATCAAAAAGATTACTGTCTCAAAAAGATTCAAAGTGGAAAACTTTAGCACACGGGGTTTGTTTTGTTTTTTTTTTTTTTTTTTTGGTTTTTTTTTTTTTTTTTTTTTTTTTTTTGGTTTTTTTTTGGGGGGGGGGGTTTTGGTTTTTTGTTGAAAAGATAAAGCTCGAAGATTTATTGAAAACGAGGGGATACATGTATAAAGACACAAATATACCACAGTTTCATCAGGAATTACTACATGAATGGAATATATTCCAAAGATTATCTTCACCTAATTGGCCAAAAGATATATCAAAAGAGTGCATTTGGTATAATGACTTTATTCAAATAGATAAGAAATTTGTATTTCATCAAGATTGATATTTAAAATGTGTATTATATGTAAAAGATTTATTCGATAAACAAGGTGAATCACTATCCCTGGACATCTTTCAAGACAAATTTAACTTGAATGTTAATTTTTTGCAGTATTGTGGTCTCTTGGGTGCACTTCCACGCACCTGGAAACAGAAGATTAAAAGCAATTACACTAATGTACCAGCGAACCAGTATAAAATACGTTTTGAAAGCACAAAGCTACCACTTAATTTACTAAAAAGTAAAGAATTTTATTGGGAGTTTCAAAGCAGAAGTAACGCAATCCCAACAGCACTACAGATATGGAATATAAGTATGCTTGATCAGAAGTAGAATGGGAAGAGATATTTAAACTTCCGTATTAGTGCTGTATGGGAACAAAATTACAAACTTTTCAATTTAAAATTATATGCAGAATAATAACAACTGAGAAGAGGTCATGTTTTATGGGCATTAAAAATCAGAGAAGTGTTATAGATGTGCAGATAATATTGATACAATAGAACATAGTTTTTATGAGGGCAATAGTTTCCAGCGATTCTGGGGCTATTTCCAAAAGTGGTCCAATAGTTTTGATGATGTACACCTAAGTGAAAAAATGTTATATTTGGATATATAAATCGACCCTTTCCATACATCTTAAATTTTTGTATTTTAATAGCAAAATGTTTTACACATTTTCAGTTACACAGAGGTCAAAACAACCTCAATTTTGCAGCTTGTTTAAAGGTACTACAAAGACAATTACAAGTTATCAGAACCATTGCATATATATTACAGAAACTAATCAAAAATTGCAAGTAGCATGGAAAATATATAACAGTATTGTTGTACTGTGTTTATGCGGGATGCGTGAACAAGTAAGCAACCACATATTGTAAGATAAATTAATAAAGCTTATTGCAAAAAAAAATAATTTTATAATAAATGCCTACGACACATTTTTGGGATAGAAAATGTCTATAGACACTGTCCGTTGTAGTTCAGATTTGTTCATGTAACTTTTGAAAATGACCCCCCCCCCCCTGCCCCCCGCCCCCCACCACCACCACACCAATCCGGCGAGTCTATGGTTCATGTTGATAGATACAGCCGGAACCGGCTGATGAGCAGATGCCGATTGGTTGTATTTCTTTGTAAATCTGTGCTTGTCGTTGCATCACTTTGTTTTGTTTAAACTTCCAATGTCCCAAGCAATACGAGGACAAAATTCATCAACCCTAAGTGGGGTGGTGTGGAAGCTGTTGCTCGGAGAAACTAGGCTCACAGTTAGTTTGGCCTGCTGCCGCAACTGCTACGGAATCGTATGATCTTTTCTACCTTTAGAATGGAAGATATTCACCATCGGATACACGGTGACGTACACATGATTCATTCGTTGATTGTAGCGGGTTTAAGTTTCGCTTCAACATTGCAGAGACGAATTGTCTAAATGTTGATAGACCTTATTATTATGAATTTTACTGTTAATCATCAAACGTGACGCTGACCTCAAAGGGTCTCCGATAGATCGTCGGCAACGAGAGTAACCAAATTAGAACACGTGACTAATTGATTAACAAGACTTTGTTTCTTTTGGCTGGGCACCGTTTGTAAATGAAGGCATGCTGGCTGCAGAGTTGGCTAATCCTGCCGATATCTGTGTCTGTGTGCCAACACAGACATTCCGCTTATCCTGAAGGTCTGTCATTTTGCTTTCTTTACCAACAATTTGTACGACATCTTTGGATACCATTATACCTAGAAACTCACTTGGCATGATTTTACCTGCACACGTAGCATCAGTTTTTTGGGGTTTTTTTCGTTTTTTTTTTTTTTTTTTTTTTTTTTTTTTTTTAAGGAGAGTAACCATTTTCATTTTTTTAAGTAGGCCTAAGGCCATTTAAAAAATTAAATATTAAATATCTTCAAAACTATTAAAGGTAGAGATGCCATTCCGACTTTATTTCACAGGTTTGTACTGTAGGACCAGAAGCAAAAGTTGTAGAATTTCAATCTATACTAATCAGGCCACAAATGCCTAAATGTTGAATATCTTCAAAATCATTATATGTACAGGTGCCATTCCAACTTCAAATCAGAGGTTTGTGCTGCAGGCACATCCAATCAACTACGAACAAAAGCTGTAGAATTGTAATTTACGCTAATTAGAGCACTTGAAATGTTAAGATGTCGAATATATTCAAAAATGTTTTAGGTAGAGGTGCTATTCCCACTTTAATTCACAAGTTTCTGCTGAAAGCGCATCCAGCCAGCCGCAAACAAAAGTTTTAGCATTTAAATTTATGCAAATTTCGAGGCACACATACAGATTTGCCAGGAGGAAAATATTTTTTCTAGTTTCCTCTTGTTTAGTACTTTACAATTTAGATGGCGGTTCCAAATGTTAGCAATGGATACATAATACACCGCGGTAGCCAATGCCGCAACAATTTAAAACTAGCCAAAAAAAACTTCAGGTTGGGTTCTTACTGCTTTAATATCGGCACATGGTAACTTTGATTGACCTTGACTTTGTATTATATTCATGTTAATATAAGTTCTATAGTAAACTTCACTTCCCTTTTATGGATGATTCACGTCATTTTCTTGGTATTTTTTTACAACTTTTGATTGACATGTGACCTTGTCAAATTACAGTCAAAGTAGTTTTGCCATCAAAATTTATACCAACAAAATGCATGAAGCTCTGTAATATTTTGAGCTGAAGGATAATTCGTGTGCACAGCCCATGAAGCTGCTATGGAATTTGGTTATTATATGCAGAATGTTTTAACCTTTTATGATTTTATACATACATTTATGCATATATATATATATATATATATATATATATATATATATATATATATATATATATATATATATATATATATATATATATATATATATATATATGAAGCTAGAGTATTGTGTATTTTCAATGTGGACAATGTGAAAGGGATGGACGTCACCTGTGTAATTATATATTTTTGAATACGGTATTGACCGCAGGAATGCATTCCAGTCTTCTAGCAACACAGCATAGCTACAATATGTTCATGGTCAGGAGCCAATATGAATTCAACCCTTTTCTCTTAAAGAACCACTGACCTATTGGCTTTTTAGCCGCGGACGCCAGGTGTGACAATATATGTATGTTTGGCATCCTACCATTATCATTTCCACGGTTTGATTTTAACTTAAAAATAATTGAGAACGTAGAATGTGAGACAAAAGGATAGAGATACCACTGATAAGTCCTCAAGCGTGAAAGTGTTAATTCATGGAATGCCCCAGGATAAAGCGAGTGTTCTGAAGACGACCACCGCGGCGACCACCATAACACGACGACAGCCAATTAGCCCGGTACTGTCACGGATAGCGCATTGGTTATTATGGTGTTCGTGTTGTCATTTAGATACATGTACTAGAATTTCATTTAACATCTAATCCCTGTATAAAATGAGTTTATCGGCCGACAGCCGCCCTTGAGACGTAACAGAAGCGGATTGGGACTATTGATATAGGGTTCTTGGTGTGACTGCGCCGTTCACCTGGTCGCTCACACAGGAGGCGCTGTAGTCCACCTGCACATGTGTTCCTCCAAACATTGCCGATGTATCGCAAATGAGGCTTCAAGTGTATGGATATATTGAGCTGGGGCTATAGACCAGACGCGGTATCGACTCTGCGCTGTTGCTGCGCTCATGCATCTGTAATTGTTTTATACAAACGCAAGATCTGTGACAAGGTACAAGTCTACGATAGATTTCTGCTGAAGGATTTACTCCTCTTTTTTTCCAATGCATACCGCGAAGTCCTAATGGCACATAACTCTCCGATGTCGAGAATGCTGGACTGACAGTTCTCGCTATGCACGGATGTACATATACTTTCAAGCATCGATGAAAGAGGAATTTTACTTTATTAGAGTAGCAATTTGGAGCTGAAAAAAGGACAGAACTGAATAACAGCGCACATAACAAGAGGTAAGCCGATCCTGTTTCAGGTGGAGCTAGTGAATGATCTTTGTGTTGAATAATATGATCCGTCATGTTTTCCACTGTTTTGGCATCTTGTATTGTCATGTGAGTTTTTTGTTGTTGTTTTTCAGCTGACCGGGAACTGCCTAATTTTTATTGCAGATGTTGTTTTCAACTTCTCTGGTAACTTTGCTATCTATTTATTTATAATTATGCAGTAGTTATCTGACCGGACGCGGTCTTTTCCTGATATTAGATTGCATATAACAGCTAACACCGGATTGTGGATATTTTCACTTTTGGGGGTTGAAAGGGGTTTCTTTTTTTTCTTTTTTTTTTTTTTTTTTTTTTTTTGTTTTTGAGGGCTTTGGTCTTTGTTTTTTTTGAGGGGGAGGGTGTTTTCCTTTCTTATATTTGATTTTGATGTATTACCAGGCTTAAGCAGGGAATGTTGCCCTACTCAAGACAAATCGAATCAGTCTTTAGAAGCCTGGCAGATGGACAAGGGCGGTTCGTGTGACACCAAAACAAACATCCAGATGCCTTGTTTGCTCTGGTCTTCCAAACGTTGTCTCTGTACATTGTCTTCTTTTGAATTTACGGCTGTGCCAGCAAATGCATTGCAAATAAATACCGCTGGACCACTGTGTACTACATATTTCAGAGAGGATAATCGGTTTATCACAACAGAAACTTCCGACCAACGCGTAACATTCTGATGTGCAGTACATTTTAAGCTGACGATTTTTGCGGCAAAAACTAACATGTGAACATGGCTACAAACGCACACAGGGCTTGCACAGCTCTCCGCTTATGATCACAACAATTGCCCTTCAGCCCTTAGCCAATGATGTTTTAAGAGAGCAAGTTTACTTGACGCGCCATGCAATATCAAAGCGGCTGACGAGGCGTATGTTAACTCTTTCACGGTCAATTTATCAGAGGTCTATGTACTCAGAATCGACATTAATACCGGACGCCGACCTGTCATAAGTAGCATCATGCATACAGTTGCAGAAACTAGGCGACCGATCCAACTGTACAGTTAAGTAGGCGCACACAGTCAGAACATGACACTGAATGAGTTAACCCGACGGGATTCGTTGCATAATGTCATTCAAACGGTTTGACAAACGCAACATGAAACGGGAAAGAAGAGTGCACACAACACTTAATAATACCTTTAGCTTTCACCGGTTTCATGACAAACTTTGTAAAATATAACATAATTCAAGCCTTTAAATTTGCCCCGTTATATATACTTAGTTATATGTATAATGAGGAGACGAACTAGCGTGTTGACTCTTCCAATGCCATGTTTTGACTTCGTCTGTTCGGCGCGCTTTGTGCGCAATGGGCTCCAAGCGCGCCGAGGAAAGCGCTCTGGCCTCGGTTTTCTTGCGTTACCTGTGGGTATGCTGCTACTTCAATGAGAGTTCCGTTTGCGAGAAAAATAAATAAATAATAAATGAATGAATGAATGAATGAATGAATGAATGAATGAATGAATAAATAAATAAATAAATAAATAAATAAAATAAGTAAGTAAGTAAATAAATAAGTAAATAAGTTTTATCGAAATTTGCAATGCAAATTTAACACCGTGCTGTCAACATTGAACACTGTTTACTACACTGTGCATATTCTGCCGGTGCTCACAATGCTGTTCCGACAGGCAGGCCACGTGAAGTTTCTGGGCTAAACCATCATTAATGAGGAAAAATCCTGCCTAAACCATCTCAGTTGTCTCATTAAGAGGATGTCCTGAATCTATTAATTATATTATGCACTTTTTTTGCACGAATGCACCATTTTATTGTGCAGGTAATAGAACATCCTATCTTCACGTATTGACCCCCCCGCTTCCGAAAAGCCAACACTTTTCACTTATAGTCTTGAAGATATGGCCTGTGTTCTTGTCACCTACTTGCATCAGTCTATCATTTTGCATATTTAACATTATGAAGCAAATTATCCCGGGGAATACCCTTCATAATGTGGCATATTTTTATGGTAACTTATTAACAGAGAAGATTAAAGAAAAAGGTCAGTCTATGTACATCCCCGATCATGTCAAAGTACAAGTCACACCTGCTCTAACATCACCCTGAGCTCTCGGTTATCTTTGTTCAGGATTGTCCCAGTGGCAGAGGCCAGAGTGTTGGCCTTCACAAGGCGATGGTGCCAAAAAGCGGTGGGCTCAAATCTCACACCAGGCTCACAAAATTGCGGTAATTTTAGTATTATCCGTCACATATTACACTGACCCCCTCACATGTGTAAGCTTAAATATCCAATATATATATATATATATATATATATATATATATATATATATATATATATATTAGAGAAGGAGCGAGCCTTAATTTTATATAAATACGGAGTGCTCTACACCTTTTCTGGTACACATGTACAGCTGTTCCCAGAAACGCCAATATTGTCGTTTTGTCCTTTCCAAATACCATCATACACACACTTTTTCATCATCAGGATAAATATATATATATATATATATATATATATATATATATATATATATATATATATATATATATATATATATATATATATATATACATATATATATATATATATATATATCTGTGTGCATTTAAGGACAGGTTGTGATATACTTACCCTTTTTTGTTCAATTATGTGTTTGCATTCAGCAATTAGGTTGACGCCAAGATTCAAATTTACCTGTCGACACATTGCATGACTATTTTTTCAATGACCTCTACTTCATTTTGGTCGGCATTGTGATTCTAGCTTTGTTTCAGACGAACAGTAACAAAACACAGTTTTGTCGTACTATATGGGTCAGAGTTAGCCGACGCAGTACGACCTTCTTGGTGATTGATACACTTTTTCAAGAAGCTGGTAATTATCGCTGTACAATGGCTGTTTCTTCGACACCAATCAGCAATCAGATAGCTGTCATCTTGGCCAATGGCAATATAGATACCCTAGCACAGCGCAGCCTGTCACCGTGGTAACCACAGACGATAATTCGATAAGTCGTATTTTCAAGGCCAAAGACTTCTTCAGGCAAATGAATCAATACCATCAATGTATGCAGACGATGGTAACGACTTTGCTACGCTGAAGTTCAAAACATATACCTAATACATAGGAGTGAAGCAGCATTACACCATCAGAAGTGTGCTGTTGAAGCCACACTTCTGAACGCGATGCATGAAGAAAAGACACAAAAAAGTTCAGACACCCATCAGGTGCATGTTATGTCGCTCAAGGCAAGATCCTGGTCGAGAAAATTTACGAATGCACTTGTTGCCAATGTATTGCCTGAAAACAAGTCGCTGGGACCTTGACCTTTGACTTTTGATCCGCCATGGAAACGCTTGTTCGCACAATATTTCTTATACCATTAATACTTAACAATGATGTATGGATACTTCTTGGGATACGATTGTCTCACAGACCAAAATTAAGTCACTGTAGCTTTAATTTTTGACCATTGACTCCGTCATAGAAAATGCTGGTGTTGGCCATATGACCTAGGCCTGATTTCGTAGAGATACCAAACTTGGTGAGTGGATGCATCTTGGGACAGGAGTTTGTCTCATATCAAAATGATGTCATTGTGGCCTTGGCCGTTGACGTTTTACTCCGTCACTTTGCCTGATCATCTTTTCAGACCTCAAATTGCATTGTTGCCTTATCATCCTATGCAATCTGGTCTCTGGTGGAGGGTTATGTATTCCTATGCTATAGTTGACGTTGTTTTCTCAAGTGACTTATCTTCACCCCTATCTGGTCATATTGAGACGAAGTCAAAAGCTTACCTTACAGCTAACGAAACCTGTTGACCTGGTTGTCTCGTCATGATAGATCTTTTCGAGAATTCTCAATAAAAACGTTTTCTATTAGCACATAATCTAATTTAAAACATTACAACAGACGACAATTTACAGCTACTCTTTTGGGGATGATTTGAGCGCAAAAGAGTTAAGACATTTGCTAGGATAACCGCTCTGCTGCAATTATGAAATTGGTAGTAAATGTGATGCTATACTTCCCCCCCACTTCAAATATTGATCAACCAGAGTTGTATAGGGATAGCTTGCCATCTGTCATTTCATGGTTCTTTGAAACTGCAGTTTCCTTATATGTCCCAAATGTGCCATACACCACAGTTGCGTAATATTATCACAACATATCTGACTCAGCAGAGAATATCATTGTACAGCGGGATGTAACTCTCTTCCAGTTGTTCAGAGATCAGGCGGTCAGGGTGACAAAATACAACCAAGTGCATGTGACTAATATTTAAGTGAATGACGCACACTAATAATAAATAGAGCATATTGCCCACGGACACATCGAACACCACCATGGGCATGGTTTCAAATATACTCCCAGTTATCCACATAATTTAATGATACACCTTCAGTTGGGGTTTTGTCACAGAGTGTCTTCAAATTATGCCCATTGGTGTTATGGAGCAGACGATGATGCGGACCCTTATTCATCTTACATATGTTATGGGGTATGATGATTGTATTGCACTGACGCCGTGCCGATTCAACATTGTAACTTTGCGCATATTCCCAGGATATAAGGAGTCACTTATAGGCTTCATCTAATAATTTGTTTAGGGACACAATGAAAGTCATTGCAGTGGTGAAATTTATTCTTACAGAAGATTACCTTTGTACAGTTCAAATTTGATGGTTGTCGTAGGAGTACGGACATTGAGCCAATTTGTGGCTTTACTTGTTATGCCTGTGTGCTAACACAGACATTTTGTTTTCCTAGGAATTCTTTCTTTCTTTCTTTCTTTACAGGCAAGTTTGAGCGACGTTTCATTTGAAAAGCATTATAGCTCGAAACTCAAAACTTGGCATGATTATACTTCCAAACATAAAGTCTGGAATTTTTGTAAAGCGGTTCAACGGCTTTGAAAATTATTCAAATTAGGGCCATTTGAAAATGTAAATCTCGAATATTTTCAAAACTATTCTAGATACAGATAACCAATCCAACTTCAAGTAATATGTTTGTAACACTGTACATTTTTGCAAATTACATGTGACCTCTAATGGTCAAAGATAAAGGACATTTGAACCTTTAAATTTTCATGTAGCCATAACTCAGTAAATTTTTATTCAATTCTGATCATCTTGGGCTCAAATTGTAGATACTGTGACACTGCATATTCTTGTATTTTACATGTGACCTCTGAAGGTCAAAGATCAGGGTCATTTGGAGCTTTTAATTTTCATGTAGCCATAACTAGTCAATTGTTGTCCAAGTTTGGTTATGTTGTGCTCAAATTGTAGCAACTGTAACACTACATATTTTTGTAATTACATATGACCTCAAAATCAAAGGTCAATGTCAATTTGACCTTTAAAATTTCCATCTAGCGATAACTTGGTCCATTTCTATCTAATTCTGATCATGTTGGACTCAAATTGTAGCTATTGTAACACTTTACGTTTTTTGTAACTAATTGTGATCTCTAAAGTTCAAAGGTCAAGGCCATTTGGTCATTTGAAATTCTATTTAGTCTGAAATTGCTTAATTTTTATCCAACTTTCATCATGTTGGGCTCAATTTGTGGCTATTTTAACACTGCACATTTTTGTGATTTACATGTGACCTCTTAAGGTTAAAGGTCAAGGTCATTTGGACCTTTTAAATTTTCAGCAAGTCATAACTCAACTAATTTCCATCTTATGCTAATCATGTTGGACTCAAATGGTAGGTATTGCAAGACTGCACATTTTTGTTATGAACATGTAACCTCTAGAGGCCAAAGGTCAAGGTCATTCAGCCCTTTGAATGTTTAATCTGGCCATAACTTTCATCTGATATGGTTCATGTTAGGCTTAAATTGTAGGTATTGTCACAAGGTACATTTTGGTAATTTACGGGTGACCTATAAAGGTCAAAGGTCAAGGTCATTTGGACTTTGAAATTTTCAACCAGCCATAAGCTTAATTGAATGTGAAATGGCAAAGGACAAAAGTTATAGCATTCAATATTTGCAACTTTTGAAGGCACACAGATAGATTTGCTTTAAAGCAATTTTTTTTCTAGTTGTGCATAACAGTTTTAGTCTTTTTCTGTTTCACCCTGAGTTTCCATTTGTCAAAGCACAGTAGGGCCCCTTTATGACGTCAGCACAAGTTGCCGAATGGAAGGCCAGGTCCAGCGATGTGAAGTTTAGATAAAGGGAGATTTTTTCAGCAGGCGGACGCGTGCGCCAAGGCGTCAAAACTTTTTGTCAGGATATCTATTCCATTTACATTTAGAATGTGTACAAAATGAAATGTTGCAGATTGCCTGCAAACAACCGTCCCTGTTTGGATCTTTATTACAGGATCAGGGCGTTAGTACACACTGACGAGTGAAAGTTCAGTTACAGTTAAGTGAATATAAGGCGGGGGGGGGGTTAAGCAGGCTGACGCGTGCGCCCAGGGACTAAAACTTATGGCCAGACGCCTTATCCCATCATTCGCGTTTGGAACGTAAACAAACAATTGCGGATTGCACTGAATCAAAACTGTCCTCAGCATTGTTTGATCATATGAAACTGCAATCCCCCCCCCCCCAAAAAAAAAAGAAATTGGTCTCGAAAGTAAGCGGGTAAGAAGCGAAAAGCAAAACCACGGCATCCAATTATCGATTTGAACATGCACATGCACGCAAGCGCTGAAAATAAAAGATACATTCCTTGTAATCAGCCCACAGCACTCATTAATTACCGCAAGCTGCATTCACCATAAAGAACTTGCCTGCGTTTATTCTATTGAATATATCAAAAGGTCCCGTTATCTTCCGAGGATATTTCTATATTTGTCGATATCACAATATCGTATTCCGAGTAACTCCCATGATTCAGATCACGTCGGATTGTGATAATTAATTTTAGACTGTACAAATCGATCCAGCCCAGAGTAGCAGATTGTTAGCACCTTAATCAATGGGAAGTTGTAAACGTTGAATCCAGCGGAAACATGTCGGCCAATATACAGTGAAACAACCTATTAAGACCACCTAAAGGACTGAAAATGTTAACTGAATAGGGGATAGGATTTATCTAAGGATAAACAAAGCGAGAAATTAAATTGGTGGTCTTAATGTGGAGAGAGTCTCTATGCGGAATTCGTCTTATTTGGGGATTATATTGCAGATGATATGGATGCAAGACTCCAATATATATGAAAAGATATCGCTATCTACATAACATGAGCGAAAAATTAATATAATTTACGGAAGTATAATTGATTCGGTTCGGTTCTTTTAATTGCAATTTATATTAAATTAGATGTTGGTCACAATATGCAGATTTGTTTTTGTGTGTGCATGTGTAGAAATTGCATCCACGTTATGCGCTTTTAGTAATTGCGGTGCCCAGCTGCATGAAACGTTTTTTCTACAGTTATTCAACAATTGTTGTAAACTAAATATTCCGTTTCTGTAGGTTTATTATATTTATGTGTTTTTGTCCAGAACCACTTCCTAGTAAATAGCTCTGGACAAAAAGAAATTCCACAGTCCGAACTCCTTACACACTCCATAAGCCGACTTGTCACTTTCTAACCTATATAAATATGGGAGTACTATTGTCCATATTTTACACGTTCGTCTGTAGAATTTTGACATAGGCTGCATTAGCCAAAATATATTAAAGGGTCTTCATCGGGTAACTACTCAAAACATGTTTCGGAGACTGTACCCGTACATGTCTCTGTGAGTAGCGGGTCCGTGTTTAAGCTAAATATTCAGCAAAGACAACCCACATAATAATGAAAAAATATGAAAGTGCCATGTGGTGAGTTGGCTTGATGAGCGAAGCTTTGTCTACGAAAGCAGAGTTTCAGTACGAATAAACAATACCTGTCAAACTGAACAAATTTACTAAATTTGTATTGTACAAGCTCGGATAAGAATAACTTGCCCCTGAACTGGTATATATCCTTTTTGGCTTGATAGCTCACCTTGCTTTAACCAATTGCCAGTGTAAAACTGAATCAGAAACAAACTGGGGCATTACAATCAGTCCCAGTGGTTATAAAATAAACAGTTACGGCTAGATTACCTGTACAAACCTGGGGAATTCCTAACAAGTACTGTGATAATAGACATTCTGCAACAGAAATGTAGAACAAACCCCACCATGACACCTACTCCTCACTATAAAAGTCTCCAAACAATGCAGCTCTATTTTGCTGCCAACTCTGAGTTAAGTGTGTGACATTTGAGTAAATACTGTCAATTTTCAGTAATTCTTTATATTGTGTAAATCTAAACTTAGTCATGTGAGGAAAGAATTAAAGTCATTAGCATTTAAGTCAAAAAATGTATTCAAAATATATTTTTCTTAACCAGGATACAAGTACAATTAGGCAAACTTGTAATAGTCGTAGACAGCTACTTACTACCAATAGCCTGTGGAGGTTTTACCTGACAGAAAGCATGTAAGTCAATAATGTCTGAAAGGTGAATATTAAAAAGGAACGATGCCAAAAAAATAATAATAAATAAATTAATTAGCAAAACGAGCAAGTCTAATAATTAAAGCCAATCTTTCTTTCAATCTCTTGATGTTTATAGCAAAATTTGCAGCAATATTTGCTCAAAAGTACATCTTTGAGTCCTCTTGGCACAAGTTTATTATAAATAAATGTGCTTGTATATGCAAAGTCCTGAAATCTGGAACAAATGTGACCAAATTTGTGACAAAAATGTATTGTATCCAATGGTTCCGAAGTGCTACTATCAGGGAAAGGATATAACTACTTCAAAGTTCAACTCATCAATTTTGTTATAGACTTTATTTTAAAAGGTGTCATTAGTGACCCAAATATGCAGGTCCAGAATCACATCTCTGAAACCATCTGAATTGTTACCCTCCAAAAGGATATCTTTTGGGTCAAGTTCTTCAGAAATTTCAATGAAATTGAGTACATTCACGTAAGCAATGTTATCAATATACCTTGCATAGTTTGATAATTTTGTAGCCATCCGAAAGCCCTTTTTCATCAATTTATCCATATACTTTACTTCAAACCGGGTTAGATATAAATCAGCAAGTAACGGGGAGCAGTTGCTACCCTTTAGAATGCATATATTAGTTGGAAAATCATTGTAGTATCCAAAAGAAATTTTATAGCATCTATCAATGTTTCAACTGTGTAAGATTAAATGTTATTTTTTTTAATATTTATTAAGTGACCAATATGCTTTCTTTGAATATGAATCAATATTTATGTATGGTTTGCTATTATGTTCAACCATTTTGCTGATTAATTTTCAAAGAGAACTTTTGACTTTCTGTATTGGCAGATTTGTGGACAGTGTAGAGAAATCAAAACATTTGATATTTTTGGCTTTTAAATCTTTGATTTTAGATACAAAATCGGAAGAATTCCTAATACCCTAAAAGGAACCTATTTCTCGGTTTCTAAACATTGCATTACAGTATTTACGAAAATGATTTCTAATTGAAGTCAAACACAGTATTTTTTTCCTTTTATATCTGTTTTGTTGTACGAATTGAAGCACCGGCTATGAATCTTAATTTAAAAAGTTTTTTTTTCATGAAATTTGGGTATCCATAACACAAGTGTAATACATGCGTCTTTTTTATAAATTTTGATATTAAAATTTCTTTGCATCGCATTCTATGTGTATCCATTAAATTACTAATGGATCTTTTATGTAATTTATATACGTCATTTCCCCCTTATGTCTGAAATATTGTTCATGCCAAGTTCATTTTTAAAACATCCAGATAATATCTTTAGTAAATGATCCCAAAATTTTACCTGCCCTATCACTGTTAGGAAGTAAAAATCTTTCTTGTAGTTCTTTAACTTCTTTTGAAATTCTAAGCTGCTTTAAATTTACTATACTGAAATTCTTAATATGAGATTTTTAACGACAAATTATACTTCTAAAGACTCTTTGCAATTTTGAAAACCATCCTGCAAATTTCTGAGAGTGTATTTTTGAAGACAGTGGGTCAATTGCAGGAATTTTCATCCTTCCTAAAAATAATTCAGTAACGGAAAGGACTTGGTGACATATGACACAGTAGAGGTACTTTTACTGTACCCTGATATTTTGTTTTCTGTGGTGCTCTTAGTCCACATACAATACACTATTCCGCAAGGTGGCAGTATCTGCTTCCTGTATGACATGACTTTTTCAACCCATAAAAGAAGCTGGTTTTGTTAATGCCCCAGTTATCTCCACTTGCAACAGATGGATACGAGGGATAAGTCTGCAGCACGACATACAGGCGGTGTCCTACAATAAGGAAAGCACTACGTGGAACACAAAAACTCGCTCCCGCTTCGCCCACCCAACAGTAATGGGCTACCCACCCAAATGCTGTTGAACAGGTGTGTGAACACCAAATAAAAAAAATACATGACTATCGTACCGCTATCATTGTAAAGATCATAAATATTAAAGTGTAGCTTGTGATCACATTCATATAATAGCTAACACGCAAATAAAGTTTCAAAAGAAAGAAAAAAAACGGCAAACGATCCGCAAAATGTTTTGCTTAGACGGTGTAACTTTGTCAGCACACGATAAAGGTTGATACGCTTGCATATATACCCCTGATGAAAGTACATAAAAGCCATCCGTTTGCCTAAGTTATCATAATTTTTTTTATTCAACATCATTTAAGCACACCAGGACGCAGTTTGAGCGGTGAATCTGGCAATATTGCTACGGATTGGCTTAACAGCAGGAGCCATACGTCTCTCACAGAGTCTGCGCTCGTGTGGTCGATAAAGTTAGAAAGTGAGCGGAAACAAACCCATAGATTTCACCCTTTAAGCGAATTTCTCCTGCCTCAAATCGTGGATTAAGATGGAACCACATAGCCGCACAATGTCTAAAGTCCAAGACTATTTGCGCTGAGACACATATTATGTTTCGCCTCTTTTTTAGCTCTTCATGATGTCCGATAGCAACTTACCGTGTTCCGTGTGAAAAATTAAAGAATATTTAAAACAAAAACGAGAAAACATGCATTATGTCATTTGCTTTGCTTTATACCAAAAAATTATATTCATCGAAAAAAAAATCACAAACAGAAATATCGATAACAACATTAATCAAGAAATCAAAATTTATGACATGCCATTCAGTCTCGATATGTTTGTTTCGGTAATATCTTTCATGCCACCTCAAATCCATGTTATCTATATGTTTATTTGTCATTTTCATGTAAATTGTGATTGAAACACACTCTAGTCACATACTTCTTATTTCCGAATAGACAATGGTGGTCTTAGACTCATTAGATCCGACAAGCATACAAACTAATAACCCCAAATGCCACAGCAGCAGAAATTTTTAAATGAGATATTTCTTCAGCTACTAGACCAGAACTATCATTATGCATATGCATCTAACAACGTTTTGGGGTTTTTTTCTTAACATTTATAATGCTCATTCTTGGTGTTGCTTTATGTGGTACAGATCTTGGAAATACTCCCAAACGTAAGAAAGCCCAAGGTATATCATAAATATTAAAGTGAAGCTTGTGATCACATTCATATAATAGCTAACACGCCATAAAGTTTCAAAAGAAAGAAAAAAATGGCATCCATTAATTATCCCATTAATGTATTCAATTGGATTATGAAAGGCCAGAACAAGTTACACGTTGTCCGAAAGCTGACTGCTTGAGTGTCAGTTGGTTTATGGCATTATCACTACTGGTATATAAATAACCTGTTAAGTGCAGAGAAATGCTGTATGTAAAAGAAATCGTCGTCATTTGACATCCACTTTGATACAGATTTTTTTTTAGTTCAAATTGCAGATAATAACTTCAAATGTGCAGCGGTGTCAATCTTTATTTATTTATTTATTCATTTACTTATTTATTTATTTATTTATTTATTTATTTGTTTGTTTGTTTATTTATTTATTTATTTATTTTTATTTATTTATTTATTTATTTATTTATTTATTTATTTATTTATTTTTTAGTTACTTACTTACTTACTTACTAATTGATAAATTGATTGATTGATTCATTCATTCATTCATTCATTCATTCATTCATTCATTCATTCATTCATTTATTTATGCTATGAACTGAAAACATTATCCCAGATTTGATTTAATGACTGCTCGCACATTCCACATAGGTGATTTGCTGTCTGTAGTCGACGTGTCATCTGTCATACTTTGCACACCTGCAGAATATACCTATGCGTCTCTGAGAAAAGGAGCGCAAAGCACAGACTATTTTTTTAGTATATAGAATATTCCTGATAATGCCATGTTCGGGGGGCTTTGTTTTTTTTTTTTTTTTTTGGTTTTGGGGGTTTTTTTGGGGGGGGGGTATTGTTTTTATTTTGTTTTGTTTTGTTTTGTTTTGGTTTTTTGTTTTTGTTTTGTTTTGTTTTGGTTTGGTTTTTTGTTTTGTTTTTTTTTGGCGGGGGAGGGGTTTGGTTATTTATTTGTTTTTTTTTTCAGTGTGTCTTTCCCGCCATATTCCTTCACAAAATATATAAACTATTACTGCACACATTTTGCTCAAATCTTGCACATACATGCCCTGCGGAGCATGGGTGAACCGCCATGGCACACTTTCAGCACTCGTGACAACAAAACTTTGTGCTTACATGAAGTACTTTAATGCTTTCAGATTTTAAACTTCTGCTAGAACGACCCTACGTTTCAAGTACCAGCATAACATGCCTATGTTAGCAGAGAAGAACGAACAGTCCAGGGTAAAACCTTTCTTCGGTTGGCTTTAAAGCGTCCGAAGCGCGAAGATGAAGGCTGTTCGTTTATACATTTTGTCAAGTATTCTTTATACCTGTTATGCTCTAATATGAAAACAATGCACATCCGTAGTCTCAAAATGTATGATATGAAATGAATTACCATAATTTTCATTGAGGTGGAGAAGGGCGGTACCATTCAAGACTTCTAAAGAAGAGCTTTAGAATATAAGCTATTTCCCAGCCTCGGTAAACTAACAGTTATATTATAGATGCGCAGCACAATATCGAAGTAAGAAATACAACTGGTATCACATCGAGATTTTCTGAACGAGGGCAATGACGTAAGATAAACATTTTATGATTCATCCAAACGCCAGGCATATTGTAATAAACATTAAATTTGGCAATCAGAATGGCCAAAAAGGGCATTCATGTAACACCGTAAGGGGCCCTTCTTGTCCTACTCTGATCATGTCTAAAGACTATTGCCTAATATTGCCGGCGGCACCGTTCAGAAATTGGAATCTTTTTGATAAATTGTGTGTATTTTATTCGTGAGTAAATTCTCCTCGAGACCATCATTTACTGCAAATGACTGCAGGGACAGTACAAGGAGTGTTGTACTCCCAAAGGAACGGTTAACGTAAGAATGAGTATGAAGCCAAAATCCCCAGTAGTGTCAAGATAATTGGAAAGTACCATTTAGGGCTAGGAACTGAACAGCAAAGTCCATTTGTCACTTGAAATGACACTACAGGGAAAGATTGTGCAACTGATGTATTTTGTCCTACAATCGGTCGTCCAATCGCATCAATATTGCCCATATATACATATGGCTATGTCAAATTGAGGCCTGTGTTTTGAACGTCTCTATGGCTTTTATAATTTGATATTGTCGACAGTGAAAATGTCATACCTGCGATACATATGTTATATACATGCAAATAGATAGATAGATAGATAGATAGATAGATAGATAGATAGATAGATAGATAGATAGATAGATAGATAGATAGATAGATAGATAGATAGATAGATAGATAAAAACATACATACATACATACATACATACATTCATACATACACAGAGCTGCTAAACTTTAAAATTAGTCCCGGGTGTTTTATTTATTTATTTATTTATTTATTTATTTATTTATTTATTTATTTATTTATTTATTCATTTATTTATGAACATGTTTACCCTGGGTAACCCTTTCAGAGCACAGCTCTGTTCTTCCAAGAGGCCCAGCATACATGTTTTCTTACAATATATATTACATGTATATACTACTGTATAAAACTGTCCCAAATTACCTAATTAGTCACATATTCATAATGGTAATTTTTTTTTGTTATTTTGCACAGGAATATTGTTGAATAACCTGCAAAAAAAATCTTTTGTTGCTACGCCGCTGTCACTTTACCGCCATGTTTACAGGGATATTTTTTGTTAACGACAGGGACATCTGGAAGATAAAAAAGAGAAAGAAAAAGAAGGGGGGTTGGGGCGGAGCTCCCCACAAGATTTAGAAAACTAGATAAAAGAAAATAAAAAAGGAAGATACGGGGGTTGAGGGGAAGCCCCCCCCCCCCACAAGATAATAAAAAAACGGAACTAATTCTAAAGTATCCCCATATAGAGCCTCTGAAAGGATTATTTGCACTTATATGTTAAATACCATATGCCGTTAATGGAATTGGTGCTTCTCCACATGAAATTACATGGAACTCGTAATTGTTATGTCCATGGCGCCTGAGGGAGCGAGGTCTGTATTACATGTAAACATGACATTTTGGGGGAAGTGCTGTATAAACGGTTACCAGTACGATGATCATTTATCCGGCCACGTTACAAGATGTGGTCAGCCGCTTTGGCTGCCATGTTTTGGGCGCCTTGAGAGCAAAACGCTATCTTCTAAGCTGTCAATCGAAGACTGTTTAAACACACGGGCGTCTTTTCTTTCAATTGTGATGAAAATGCGAACATGTAGGCTTACATATAAGGACAAATTAAATTTATGACAATATAACCGATTGCAGTCGACAGTGGGGACTGGAAATGGAAGGTGCATGATGAGCAAAATTAGAATAGACCGCCCAAAATTTTTATTATGCCAACTGCTGCAGTTTGTTGCCAGTGCTATCGATGTAAACACTGATGTTAAACTATCTTCTGTGTGGTTTTATTCTTCAAGCTGCTCTCTTCCAGTGCCTCATCCCGGAGATGAAGTACTGACTGACGTCCAAATACAAACTAGGTTAAGGGACCGAGGCAAACCGGCTGCAAGCAGCGAAGTGTTCATGTAATGCCTACAGAATATGCAAAGTTAATCCGCGTATTTTTAGTAATCTTGCGACGCCATATGGTGTTTGTACAGACTATTACAAGTAAAGCTTGAAAAATATTGACAGAAGCAGCAGGTGTAAAAGTTCGATGTTTGAATCCAAAGGAATATATATCTATGTTAAAAATTTGCAAATTAACTATTTTTCTTCCATACACGAACATTTTAGATTATTGTCTGCACTTTGCGACCGTTACGCAAGTTGGTATTCGTACAATGAGTTGCCAAAATTCGCAGAGACATCATACATTTGTACTGTGTGAGCGTCGTAGTGCATTCATTATTAGGTAAACTGCCGTGAACGTTTGTATGGTTCCCTTGAATGCAAACGTTACAAAGCATAATTACATGTAGTTTAGCATACAGTCAACCTGTATCAGATAATTAATGAATATACAAGTAATGGCAAAGCTTCTTTGATCGTTTCAGATTAAACCTTTTATAGAAAATACGTATGTTTGTTTATATACATATAGAAAACATATGCAACTCTGTCGACCAGGAAATATGAATAGCCATCAACCATTTGCCGCTTTAATAATCGCAAATTATATTACACGCTTAATCTCTCTCTCTCTCTCTCTCTCTCTCTCTCTCTCTCTCTCTCTCTCTCTCTCTCTCTATATATATATATATATATATATATATATATATATATATATATATATATATATGGGTGCACGTGTGAATGTAGTGTACATGTGTATGCTTGTTATTTTGGCGTTGTGTAGCTCGCACTGCTGTTTTCTACTTTTCTTTATTGCTTCCTACAATAAGATCGCTGATTAGTTATGTATGATATGACGTCATTTGTGTAAAATGGCATCGGCGATTGGTTAAGTTTGAAATAACGTCATGTTCATGCCACCCGAAGTGCTGTCTTTTTAAAAATTGATCCTACGTTTGGAGATGACCTGAATATATCAGACCTCGATAGCAAATACTCCCTCGGGCGCCATGGAGATACAAAGTAAAATAGATTAGGCCACGTATGGAGTTTGCAGTCAATCACAAATCTGTCAGGGGCAGTTTTTTCTCTGTCTGTTTTTCTCTTCTGGAATTGAGATCTGTGATGAGTTTATCACAATCATTAGAAAATGAAAATGAATGCATAGCGACTCAATGAATCTTACATTCATACACGTCTAATCTTATTCAAACTTCCAGCAAGATAACGGATTTTGAATTGTGTAGTTCCACAATACGAATGCGATAACTTGCTGGGCCTCAGGAATTTGGTTGGGTAATTTTATCAGATTTCATATCTTCAGGCCACATTACTCATGGTTAGAATTCTCTTGTCCTTCAAAGCAGAGGGATCATGATACTTCGTACCTACATTTCTGTAGCACATTAAAAAAAATCTCCGTTGCTCTTTTGCAAGGCGATCCCGCATATTTCCCGTTTGTAAGGGTTTGAACAATACGATTAGGCTTACTGCTAATATATATTATATAATTTTGGTTAGCTTACTTGATTGACCGGTAAAGAAACAATGGAACAATTTGGTGTGATATACCGTTTCTTTATTGAAAAATTAAATATTTATTTCTGGTACTACAGAAACAATGTATTATTAAACAGCTATTACGAATTGGCTACCCCGATCTTAGAATTTAGCTCTGAGTACCGGAGTGAACTGAAGCATTCGAGTACCGAAAACGTTCTGACGTAAACGTCTCCCGAAGGTACGCAGACCATGTGGTTGTAAGCAATTTACAAAGTATTTCCAAACCTAGTTTGTCAATTGACTTCAGTTGAAAACAAAACAGAAAAGAACATTATAGCACATGTGAATGTCACGGACACACCTAGGCTAGATCTACTGCAGACGGATGCAACAGGTGCTTCAATGAGACGACGGAAAATGTAGATCAATTCTGCAGGTTCATCCTTGCCAACGCATTTCCGTCTTGGACCGTTAATAGATTCAGCCCGTGCTTTAAGGCTCTTGGGTACATGCTGCATTAGGCTCAGCTGCATGGTAAGTTATCGCAGGTTCTTTTGATATATCTATACCCTAAGTCCTGAAAGTATTTTCAACTTGACACACCGACAGTTTTAAAATATGTGAGCTAACAGCCACTTATCTTCAGTATTCTAACGTTGCAAAAATCCACTCTGATCAATGGTCTGTCGTGTTTGCAGCAATTAATCTTTGACCTGCCCATAGATTATCGATCCTTGTAATATTTTGTCTTGGTTTGCTCTGAAATTGATTGCATCGATCTATCAACAAGACAGGAACCTCATCAAGCAAGTCGTTTAATGAATGAGCTTATTCAAGGGATATGCTTCATGCCAAGGCCAGTTGAATATGTACCACATTGAAACCTCATTACAACTCAAATATCCGTGGTATTTGCTGAATGACACTAGCTTGGGGAACTAAAAAGTTCAATTCTTTTGCTGTTTTCTTATCCGCCATATTCCGATATCTGACACATTTTGGAGGGAAGATATTGTGTCATTATAGCGAGGTTGCACTGAAAATGAGAGCGGCGGTTACTGTGATCATATTACGATACACTATATTCATCACTGCTTATACAACATTATTTCTGCTGACATAATTGCAATAGGTGTTAGCTTGGGAATCATTGTGGCGTTCGGTTGGGTAAAGCCAAAATCCATAGAGGTAAATCAGTCTACTTCGGAAGAAGGAACAAGTAACGGGAAATATTAATCCTTCCGGGCACATCTCCAGTTTCCCGAGCAATAATGTTCAATCTAAGTCCCATTCGTTGGGAGGAAAAGCCAAACAAAGCTGTCTGGGATCACTCTATCTCTGAAACTTGCGAATTCAAATGACGTTGGAGAAATTAATATGAAATCTTCATCCATCCCTAAAATACATAAAGGGAAACCATTGTGTCAAAGCCTGCACTGTATAAGACGCTATAGAACCAGTCCAATGAGACTATAAGATCTGTTTTACCACAAATGTGCCTGTGCTTACAAAAGGGTAATATCAAGATAGAAATTTCATGCTGCTGGTGACAGCGAAGGTGTACAAGACAAAACTTTATTGATTTATAACAAATACACATGAATAAACATACGGAACATCTAAGACTATCTAGCTGCGGGTTCATTAAAATTTGCAACATGTATATGTGGATGCTAACAGGGATAACGAGGTCAATTATTACACAGATGCCTAAAATAGCTCTGAAATTACTATACGCTGTGAACTCACTCATAGTCCCTATAAAACCCCGCTTGTAGCTTTTCGAATCAGAGGAGCATTTTTGCGAGTTTTATTCTCGCGATCTGGTATTGCAAAGAGATGTGTCATATCATCAACAGACCCACTGATCCTTGCTAGACTTCGTGCAGCATATTTTTTGTGATCATGCTGAGGGGCTATAATTGTGGGAGCAAAGAATATATGAATAAACGAGCAACTATGAACGGATGCAACAGTCATGCCGAAGATCATTTGGCATCCAATGTGGTAAAGTTTTTCAGGTGGTTACTTATCACCATCTGAGTCTCCTTGGGAATATTTATCCCTTTCAAAAATGTGTGATTTTATTGCTTGCACATAGAACTGTTAATACGAATGGAGGCGGATATATGTTATAAGGTAGTGATAAAATGATTCGTTATATATTGGTATGTCAGTTTTCTGCAGGTGGTGTCTTAAAATTTGTAAAAGTGTTCTCTCTGCGTAGCTATTTCCAAATATTCTCTCAAAGTGATCTCTAAACGTAAACACCATGTTTTCCTCCATGGCGTTTTCTTTAATTTCAATTCGGCGGGCACTGTGGAATGACAATCACTATTGGCAATAAGGTTTGCTGCATTTAGGGGCCTTGCGCTTAAGTGCCAGAAGGTCCTCTTACATCGCAGGATGACAAAAATGTATATCTGCTGCCATCTACAAGTCATTTTTAAACAAAACAAACTGTGCTCACAAACCAATCAAAGCTCGTCTAAGAGCCAGAAAATCTGGGAAGAAAACTTCATCAAAATGGCATACAAGGCTAACTGTGATTATGAAACTTGATCTCCATAGGATATGGCTTAGATCCGCGTTAATGGATGTAATCGGACTTTGTATCCCCGTTCTTGTTTGCAGAAGAGTTTATCTTGGCTGACCACGGTGGCTGTGCTGCAAAGATGGACTCTTTCCCTTTATATTTATATTGTAATTCTAGTACTTCTTTCCAGACAAGTTTTGATGATGATGATGATGATGATGATCGATGATGATGATGATGATGATGATGATGATGATGATGATGATGATGATGATGATGATGATGATGATGATGATGATGATGATGATGATGATGATGATGATGATGATGTCATCTCTGGAGCTCTCTGTTTACTACTAACGGGGCCTGTACGTGAGAGTTGGCCTTAAAGAGAGAACGAAAAACTATGAGCGTGGAGAAGCCATGGTGTCTTTATTAGCGTAAGCTGCCATGTTTCCTGGGATGAGATCTATCACGTACCCGTTTACCATTGCTGTTGGCCGCTGATCCCGGTTGTATACATATGACAACTTGGACTTGTACAAAGATCCTGGTTTTAAAAACAAAACAGAAACTTCCATTGAATGACACTTAGTCT